>CM061043.1:127542291-127940549 GCA_030762985.1 Adelphocoris suturalis | reverse complement strand
TTTAATTTCGTCCCGGACGTTACATAAAAAATTATTGGGGGTCGGCCTAAGAATTGCATAGCAATTAATATATATATATATAATGAAATCGTCCCACCAGGATTTTTGTATGATGATTATTCTTCAAAACCGAGAAATGTCTTTTAAAAGAAAAGTTAAGGAAGCGCTCAATCACCAGCGAGATAGCGTGTGCTTGTGATTCGAACACAGACGTGACAGGGGCCACCTTGTATATTATACTATATCGTATGAATATATTATATTCGTAACCATTGAAATAACATGTTCTTCACCAACCGATCGTTTCTATTCACCTCAGTTGGGAACTGACCTTTCCCTCCTGGGAAGCCCCCCCGAACCCTAAAAATCGGCAGCATTCCACTCAAAAAACAGGTCGGGACCCGGGCTCGTTCCGGACTCCCCCAAGCCCTGTGAAACACACGAGAGGGAAACGTTTGACGTCAGAAGACGCGCTTAACTTCGGTGATTCCCCGCATGTAATCAAACGGCTTCTTCCGACTCGGAGAGCAAACACGGAGAAACGCGTAAAAAAGGAAAATAAACAAATCAACGCCCAGAAACTGGAGGTTCCAGCCACCGCTCGCTCCCAAGGCCTCTCCCCGAGATGATGACTCGACCTCACTAGTCCGACAACTTTGGGTTGAAACTGTTCTATTAAACAACATCAAGTTACATAATTCAAATTATCCTATCATTCCAATCATCACCTCTTTTACGCTATTCTTGTCTTGGTTTCATTGAACTAATCCGCAGAGCGAAATAGGAGGAATCTTAGGAAAAATCCAAGACTAATCTAACTTACTTACTAATCTAACTCGTTTGGTGACCTGCCGGAATGTTTTGATACTATCGATAGGAATATCCTGCTCACGAGAATGGAAAAAAATTGGTATTAGAAATGGCGCCCTCAAATGGTTTACCAGTTACCTCTCTAATCGGAGACAGGTTGTCTCTATTGGGGAGTTTTCCAGCCAGGCAAAGGAAACAAGGGTTTGGCGTGATTCTAGGGGGAAATTTGAGCGTAATTCCATTTTTAATATGTATTAAATGCATTACCCCTAAATTTTACCTAATCACAAAGTCTACATGTTCGCTGACGATACATCAGTTCTGGGTGACTGGTAATACATGAGAAAATATGTTCACTGAAGCGCAACATGCTTTGAATGTACTCGGAAACTGGTTTTTGCAGAGATTTCTAACCTTAAAAATAATAAAAAACTAAATATCTGCTCATAGGTAGTGAAAAATGATTGTTTGAATTCCAGTAACCCGAAATTGGTGTCTCGTAGGTGCTATGATCCTTCCAGGTGTGCATGTCTTCCTTCGGAAAGGGTGAAACATTATCCTCGTTACCTGGGGGTGTCATCATAGAAGAGTATATATTATGGAAGAAACACGTTGATATGTTCAAAAACGTCTGAAAAAAAATTATTGTACGTTTTCTACCATGCTAGAAAAGTTTCCAGCGTGATAAACTGGGAGTTATTTATATGGGATTGGTTCAGTCGATTATCCAATACGGCATTTTGATGTGGGGGGGGGGGGGGGGGCTTATACATTTAGAAAAGGTAAATATCACCCAGAGAGCTATTATAAAGATCATAATGAACAAACCTCGAACTTATTCAAGTGTTAATCTCAATCTCTATCAAGAATTCAATGTCTCACCACCTACTGTGGTGAAGTGTTAATCTCTATCAGGAATTCAAAGTCTTCACCACCACCTACCTAATTCAAAGTCAATTGTTTTTCAAGGCGTTGTTGCTGATGTACCATAGAAACCCTAATATAATACCATTCAGCCATCAGCATGAGTATTGTGAAGCGATACAGACTGGTCGGTAATGTTATTCCGCCGAAACCTAACTCAACATGTTTACTAGAAGCCCCCAGTATATGATTTATATGATTCATCGTTTGATAGATCCTCTGCTAAAATTTCCACTTCTATGTTCCCTTAATATATATAAAAAGAAAATATAATATTATATATATATATATATATATATATATATATATATATATATATATATACGTAGTTGAATTTATACATCACTAGCGTTCCCCCCGCGCGCGTTGCTGCGCCCAAATTAAATTTGTTTATTGATCGTAATTTTAAACTGTTATTAAGTCAATCGTGGGATCATTAGGGAAAAAACTGGATTCTAGAGCTGATCTGGGATCGGTCAGTTGTGTTCAGAAATCCCTCAAGGGGCTACATACCAAATCTCAGAATTGTGGGATCATTAGGGAATCTCCGCGTAACGCTCACCGCGTGACGCTCCCCGCGTGACGCTCCCCGCGTGACGCTTTTTCATTTATGTGCCATAGTAAAGACATAAAATGTCAAAAAAAAAAAAAAAAAAAATGTAGTAGGCCGTCAAGAAGGTACCAGTACTTTCTGTTCAACTATTTCTACAACCACTAAAATTTCTAAAACCTGACACTGCACCCTTTTATGCCCTCTGGGTCAGAGCCCTTGCACCAAACTTTACAGGAACAATCCTTGAATCATGCCTTATAATACCTGAAAGTTTCATTACAATCTGTCGAGCGGTTTCGGAGTCTATAGGCAATATACATATATACATACATACATCCTCTTTTATAGATATAGATTTGGTTTGTGTGAAGTAATAATTTAGTTTTAATTTCTAATTTGGAAAAAAATGTACTGACTTACTGAATTTAAGTAAATTTTTTTGTTTTCACTGTTCGACACAACTCTTGTGAGACGTAACAGGCATTTGCTTATATCTCACAATAATGTTGTTTCTACGTTCTTTCATTTATGTACATCAAAGTTTTGAAAGATTATGTACAACGTTAACAAATAAATAAATAAAAATAACAACATATATCACCTAAATAAAGTGGCTAACTACATAGATCACCTAAATCTAACTACATAGATCACCTAAATAAAGTGGCCAATGTCTTGAAGGAGGAAAAAACGCTTCTGAATGGAGTTACAGCCCGTAGGAGTGCAGAATTCACCAGTAGACTGCAACCATTACAGAAACGAGAACAAACTAAATCACTCACGACGAAGTTGTTGGAAACCCATTTCAAAACGAAAGTTAGTGAAAAAACGTCTATTTCCACGAAAAATAAATAGTTACAATGTTAAATAATTGTTTGTTACTGAATCATGTTATTGTTTGTTACTGATGATGGCCTAACCGTTGAAATCGATTTAACATTGTAACTCTTCATTTTTCGTGGAAATAGACTGCGTTTTTTCACTAACTTCCGTTTATTTATTTATTTTTTTTTTACAAAAACAAGTGATGGTGTTACCCATGGCGGCAGATGGCCTTGATTTGTCTCCAACACAATTTAAAGATGCCCTAGGACATGGTTGGCCTCAAAGATCAGAATTTAAGTTCCTAATTTGATGTTATCCACAGTTTTTTCTTTGAAAATTCGCTCTATTAGTCATGCTGCATCACTGATTATTTTGACTTTCGTTCATATTCAGGCGCACTGCGCGGCCTCTCAGGGGGAGCTTTGCTCTGACAACCGCGGGCGCTGGAGGAGCGTTCAACGGCGTCACAACCCCCCTCCAGGCGCCGCGCCGCTGGTGGGACGCCGGGCTCCCCCGGTATATAAGCAAGGTCAACCCCCACACGGGCAAACATTTCAGTGTCAAGTGCGAGGAGTTCAACTTCGTAGTAGTGACCAGTAAAGAGTAAAAATACATCGATTTCCTCGAAAACAAAAATCTCCTATATCCTAACCAAATAAGGGTTTTTGACAGTTTAGGAACGCGACACATTTAATTAGTTTTCCTCTTCAGAAGACTCGAGATCGGAATATTTCACAATGTACCCGAACCCGTTTGAAAGGAAACACTCAACGATCCGTCAAGTGATCGACAGATTCTTCCGGCCGGAGGCGAACAACAACCTGAGAAAGGCGTCACCCGGCGTCCGCGCCTTCAAAAACGGCGCCATCAAATCCATCAGGACATGACGCTCGGCGCCGATGGGTCGCCCATCCATATACCCACATCTACCGGCCATAAGGTAAATATCTGACCTAATATTTTATCCGTTTATCGCGAATAATTAATAATATTTAATTATTGCATTTTATCCGTCACGTTGACACTTTAGTTATTGATTCAAGTCATCTATTCATTCCACCTGGATTTTTTTAAAACTTATAAGTCCATTCCCACGTTCCTTGCGTAACTAATGCTTAAATCATTCCACAAAAATACCATCTTTATTTAAGGTACCAAAAATAGCCCCCCTTAAATCAATCTTAATTATCAATATTTTAAATTATAATTATATATAGTTTATCTATTTAGTTTCATCAAATTGTTTACTTTTCCTGTCTAATATCAGCCCTTAGATTTAAACTCTGTTTCTCATTCTCTAACTTGCCCAATCTCTGATATCTTCGTATACAACATTTCTGCAACTATTTTTGGCGATAAAAATGGCGAAAAAAATATGTTGTTGAAAACTTTAATTATATATCAGTATGTTACCAGTGAAAAGGATCGAACTTGACAAGTCGGAACTGTAGTAATTGGAAAAAAATCAGTGAGAAAATGAAGTCATCAGTTCACTTAAATGTCGAATGAAGTTGGATGTCACCACTCAAATTTGCTCCAATGTGATCTTAGTCTTACTTCATGGACGAAATGAAATCTTTGAATTTTTTTTCCTTTTCTTATTTCCAAATTAGAATTGAACAAAGCTTTAATATAATTCATTTAAATATATAATACAAATTCTCAACATTAATAACTTGATTTAACAACACTATAACATTCCCTCAAATGTATATGTGGTCAGACATAAATATTGTTTTTATTTAGAAACTGAAATTTAACGTGTGGTTGTATTGTTTCTTTACAGAGGCTGGACATGACAACGTGCCAAAGACTAACAGCGGACGGGTCAACAAAGATATGGTAAGTTGATCTCATAAATTCTTTCACCAATCACATTTTCGTTGTAAGGTCACAGATCACACCGAATATCAAAATAATAATAACAACAGTCGAAAATATCAGTCAGAATAATCATGTATAAGGAAGGCGACTAAAGTCAATAACTACAATCTACTGTCAACCTTCAGCTAATGGTTTTTGTTAAATCAACTCCGATCAAATCGTGAGCAATTACCGAACAAATTAGACGGAGTTCCACCGTTGAAATGTCCACAATAATATGAGGATAATGGATTTATAATCAATCCGAGGAAAAATTGGGAATTTGTTAGCCACAAATGTGTGTTAAACGTGAAGTCAAGGTTACTATGCCGTTGGTCCCATTCTCATTTCCAAATTAGGTCAATTATCATTCAGCTCGTCGTTTGTGACTGTAAACAAATTTTCAACCGGTCTGCAGGTGTTCATCTTGAAAAAAATATCACATTTGTATTCATTATTATTATTTTTTTAAAGGGAATTTTCAAAAATTGTAGCCCTGCAACGGCGCCAAAGTTTAAGAAAATGTAATTATTCAAATTTTCAAAATGTAAATCCGTTCTGGGACATTATGAAAACAGTTATGAACTTCAACATTTTTCACTTATATAGGTATTCTTGGTGTTTCCAGAATATAGGTATATAAATAACGAAATAAAGTCAAATGACCGGTCAGTTGCTTAAAACAAAATAAAATAATAATAATAAAAATAAAATAATAATAATAGGTAGGCAGGGTGAGGTCACGGGTCTGCGTGGAGTCCTTCAGGCCCATTGCCCGGTTGATCCTTTCGTGACCCACCTTCCAAGGAGGTACCGAATAAAGGACAAACGGGTAGCCACTGGCCATACCCGTCTTACTCACAGACACCTACTAGATCCAGTAGCTCGTGCGGGAGATGTGGTGATTTGTCTATCCGCCACTTTTTGGAGGATTGCCCAGTCCTCATGGACCTCAGGGTCCAGCATTCGCCCCCTCAGTGGGTGGATGTTCTGTCCGGACCAGACAAGGTCCAGTCCCTGTTGGTGTACCTGAAAGCCACTGACCTTTACAACGAACTTTGATATTCTGATCTGTGATCTATTAACTATTTTGTGTACATCTAGTCATACCTTTATTTAACTAAGATTTTACTATTTATCATTATATATTTATCAATAGTATTTATGTATTTGTAGGGCTCATCCAGTCGAAGTTTAGTTTTTATTACGGGGTATTTTTATGGCTCAGTATGGCTCCCCTTAGAATCGTGTCCGTTGAAGTATCCCTTTGAAACCCGCTAATGACCCTTCTGGTTGAGACGCGGGTTAAATTCTTAAAAAGAAAGAGACAAAATAATAATAATAATAGCGAAAATAAAAATAAGCATAATTAAAGAAAGAATAAATTCGCAGGGCTGTACTTTTAATCTCAAAATTCTTTGCAATTCTAATAAAGAACGAAGACGTTTTGCTGAAAGAGGCAATTATTGGATGAAATACTGAATATTTCATTTCATTGACGAACCCGAGGAAACGTTTCTTTGCTTTTTAATTTGATGAAAAAGTTTTTAAAATACTCCATAGAAAATGTTCTAAAATTGATCATACAGGCTGAAACCCCAAAAATTTTCTCAATTGCATTAGTGAAATGTTATTGAGCATTATAAATTATTGTCCCCATACTCAAGGTACCCAAATTCCTCATAACCAATAAAAATTCATAAACCTAAAATGTGTTTTACAACACGACCAATAAAACAATCTCATAAAATTAGCTTATATATAACTAATAATGTGCTTAATTCGGTTTTGGTGGTTACGATCAAGATTTTCATTTTAAATCCGGTGTCTTCCATATTTTACTGATTTAAAAACCGTAGGCAATGAGATTTATAGGAGACCATCAAGGAGCTAACCCTTATAGTCCCTGAAAATGCAAGTTAGGAGTGTGTCAACCAACTTTAGTTATGCGCATGCGCAATAGTTATTCAACAAATCGCAATAAATTCACATGGCAGTTTCCTGAAACCTGTACTCAACTACTCACCAAGATTGTTCAAAATCGGACCGAGAGATCGTAAAAAATCGGAAAGAAACGCGTTTACGCTTGCACACACGGCGTTATCTATCCGACAGTGATGGAATTTATGGGGGAACATTTAGAAGCTAACCTGTACGATCCCTGAAAATTTCAACAAAATTAGACTAGACTGGGCGTGACAAAGAATTGGCACAGACACACTGATAGATACACATCAGACAGACAGACACGGAACCGATCAGCAAGCTCTGAAACGCAAAAAGCAAGTCGAAATTTTGATTTTAGATGAAAAAATTCTTTTTGACATCTTACATGAATACAATGCTTCCCCACCTCCAGTAGTAAGGAAGCAAAAATTATTAGTGTAATTTTCATAAAATAGCCCTGATTGCAGAGACACCGATAAAAAGAAAATATTGAAGGTTAAATAGGAATCAATGAATTTAATTAGCAAAACTATTCGGATTTGATCGGTTTCCTAAAAATGGTATCCAATTGAACTTGGAAAGTTCTCACCATTGAGCCAAAAACGATTTAGGATGTTGTCTTAGTGTTTTGCGGTAATTTGTGCATTTCTTAGAAATTTCCACTTATAATATTTTAGATAAGAGATTAAGTATTTATGATTCTAACGGGTGGTTTTCGTTTTCTGTTACAGAAGCCCCGTGTTCCGTGAGAGAAGTGGAGACTGCAATATTACCAAATAGAGAGAATCCTACGCGTAGAAGAATTTTGGAGGCCATCTGCCTTCAACGCCTTCCATTGGAATTCTACTCCTTCTTTAATGTGAATTCGGCCCACGGCCAGACTGCGACCTGCCGAGGCGACAAATGTATACTAACATAGACGCTGGGAGAATTTTTACAACCCCATCGTGGAAGCTACTAGTTGACAATTTCCCATCGATTTTCGTTTTCTACCTTCTTATTATGTAATTATATTTTTATGTCGAAAATATGTAGGATCTCATTGCTTTATTTAAATGTTGATGGAAGAACGATACGACTTTTTTTTTATGAAGAATTTTTGTATTTTGAACTTTTAGTCATAATTTATTAAAGTTCAGTATCTTTAAATTGTGTTGTGGTTGTTTTGAAACCTATTCCAGAATAGTTATAAGGTGGTGAACGAGGTCAAATGATGATGGGTTGGATTAGTGTCGAACGAAAGTTTAACGAGGTGTTTTTGGAAAAATGGTGTACCTCCTTATTGCTGGAGGTAGAGGAACTTCTCATTTTATTCAAAGTGGGAAAGTACAATAATAGGTGTGTTCCCAGCACCCGTCTGAGTTCATGAACTCGTTAGTTCACGAAACTTTTAGGTTCAAAAACCCGTCGGTGGGAACACTATAGTTCACCTGAAACTCAATGCACCAACCAGCGTTAGCCTCGTCTTCAGTAACGCGAAAACCTCGTAATCGAAATCCTTTGAGCATTTTGAAGAAAAGGCAAAAAAAAAACGTGCAAAAAACGCCATTTTCAACTTTTTTGAAGGTTATTTGCTAATTGTCACCCTCAGACTATTTTCCTAGTTATGAAGGGTATGGGATATCATGCCTACCCAGAAGAAGAGTAACTGTTGAAAATTTTATCAAAATCCCTCGAGCCATTATTGAGAAAAGGCAAAAAAAAAGGCTAAACACGACGTTTTTTAAAGTAAGGTAGGGTGGGCCAAGTGCGTACGAGAAAAACATTAGTTTGACTTTGCTACCAACTACCAAATACCCATAAACAAATGTTTTCTATCTATGTGTAGACAGCTGATAAAAGAAAACTGACGGTTGTAATAATTATTAGACGAAGCGAATTGAAAAAGAGATGTGAAAAACGATAACACAACAAGCATCAAGCAGGCTAATGACAAGACATTTAGCGTGAAGGTTTGCGGTGAAATGAATTTTCGGAAGGTTCAGAAAGGTTTCCTTCGAGGTCTCAACCCTATCCCCGAGCAAGTCTGAAAAGTTTATGAACTCACTGAACTCAGTTCATGAACCCGACGCGGTGGGAACACCTTAGCGAGTGTTGAGTTCATGAACTCGCGGTGCTTGGAACACAGCTAATACGAGAAGAGGAAAACAAAAAGTTGAAGTACCAAAGTACAGAATAGCGAAACATAGCATCTGCCCAAAAAAGAAAGGAAAAGAAAAAGAATACAAATTATTAGAAAAATTATTATTATTTCTGTATTAGGTAGGACTTCAAGCAGATCACTAGTTTCTAATCTTTAAATCCAGTACATCAGCCAGAGCATTATTTGGTCTTGGGTATATTAGTAAAAGAAATTAGCCTCTGAAGTCCTTCAGCTGATCAGGTCGCCACACATCGTGATTATATTCAAAGCGCTTTATTTCAAATATAGCACCAAGGTCGATCAAGAAAGAAATCAGTCTTTGAGATCCCAAATCTGATCCCATACCTTCTTCACCGGATACGATTAAGAAAGAAACGAGGCCCAGAGGTTAGTCAGCTGATTAGTGGGCTACTGCGTATTGCAATTGTATTCTGGATGTCCCAAAGCAGCTCCGTTTCAAATGCCAGCACTTCACTGGCCCCTCCGGTCTAAGTATACCGTCATTGACGCAGGTATCCGCAAACTGAAAATTAATGAGATAAAACACCTACCTACGCTTCTCTAGTCCATCTATAAGTTACAAGAGTTCAAATAAACTCGATTTTGTGAAAGTAAGAATTCGGACCTTTTCCGTTAATTCACTACCACCCCTTTGATTGGTTTTCCGTTAATTCATTACCGCTTAAAATATGTTCTATTGTTCTAAAAACTCCCAATCATTTTTACGTCCACTGTGATAAAATAGATCAGAACTCTGAGTATAGTTTGGTGGTCTAGATGCTCGCAAGCTCGCATTTCAAAAATACATAACATCAAGTCAATCCCTTAGTAAAAATACAGATGATTTGGACATACAGGTCAGAATGAATGAATGGTAGTGAATTATAGGAAAAGGTCCGAGAACTCCATTAGAATTTTATCAGTCGTAGATTGTAGGCGATCGTCGTAGTTTTCAAGGCGATTTTTACTATGTTCTACCATTTTCGACTCACTCCCTTGTTGATGTTTTTTTTTTTTTTTTTTTTTTTTCTTGTCAAAGTTCAAGCCCTGAGAGAGAGCGAACAGATTAACGTACAGCAATCCGGGTGGTTTCATTCTACTCTTTTGGATGAAACTTATCAATGACAACCAAACATCTTTGCTCTTACCTCGAGAGTTTTCTCTAGGTCGATTACAAAGGTTCATTATGTATTGAAAATCATGAACCAAAATATAGACATTTTTGTTTAGATATGATAAAATAATAGAGAAACACTACATCAATAAAGACTAAACATAGAGAAACCCACTCGAAACATAACAATTATTAAGTTACGTTGTGTAGGTATGGAGATAGGAAAAAGTTTATTTCAGGGAAATCGGTCATGATACATTAATTATCTTCTCTTGATAGTAGGGATAGTGAGCGATGATACTAATACATAAGTTGATGCGGAGAATGGTATCCAAAACACATCACCAGAGCGTGAGCCAAGACGTGGAGACAAAAAATTAACCTTCGACAGGAGCGAGAGGGAGTCCATAATAACCGGCAGAAACAAGTTGGTCCGCTGACCAAATACCTCACGAAGTTTCATCTATACAGTAGTGCCACCGAAAACTATACAGCCAACTTTGCGTGTCTTAAGGGTCTACCTGTAAAATTTCAAGTGGTATTATTAAGGAAATGGTACCATTTGATTCACCGACCTGAATACCATGGGAAAATATATCAAACACGTACTTTTTAAGAAATGGCGCCACGGCACCATATGACACCATATGGTAACCAATTTAGTGCCTGAGATCTTTGGTGCAGTGGTTTCACCAAAAACTATAAAGTCAATTTTGGTGTTTAAGGAGGCTATCTACAAGTTAAAAATGTCTATTTTAAATTGGATATAACGTCTCGGCGCCACCTTTACGAGCCGTGTCGCCACTAAAAACTATGCAGCAAATTCTAGGTGTCTTTGGATTCCACCTACAAAATTTCTAGTTTCAGAAATGATTATTTTTTAATTGATGGTGACGCCATGGCGTCATTTGGTTTGGGAGATCCTTTGATGCAGTTTAAAAGCCTAAAGAGATAATTAAGATCAAGGGTTCTTAACCTTTTTGAATTGGTCGACCACTTATTTGTTCTTATTAGGAACAAAGTTTTTGTGTACCACTTTATTTGGCTTGACGGCAATTATTGATATAGTAGTTATTTAGTAATATTGGTCATTCCTGAAGAGTTTACAGTATATTTGAAATTTCGGACAACAACTATCTAATGTGATGGTTACGCTTGCATTTTTTAGACCACTTTATGGATATGTAGGCTGTAACACTTGTACCGATTCCTATGATCGTAGGTTTACCAGCTCCGTGCGCGAGAATAGATGAAGATCGTTGCTGGCATAGATTGGTAGTAGAGAACAGAGTGAAATGTTTCAGCGCAATATCTCAAAGTTTGGTGCCTCATTGAGTTACGATAAACCACTTTTGCACCAGAACTCCGGTTTTTGAAAAAGAGAAGTCATCTTTGCAGTACCTGTCATTTTGTGACTCTACAGCTAGGTACTGAGATAACTTCGATGCAAAATGGATTTGCCACCATTTTTTGGATTGCCATTTGTCAGCGATTCAAAACGTGCTGCAAAGTTGTCTTCATCGATTGTATGATACCACAGCTGTCAAGAAACAAATCACAAACTTACTCGTTTTTTCTTGCTCACCTACTTATAATGGTTACATAGAATATCAAGTTTTCTAAAAATTTCACTGGACCACTGGTGGTCTGCGAACCATAGGTTAAGAACCACTGGTTTAGAGGCAGTTTACAAGCTTAAAAACTTGAAATGGCTACTTATTTATAACATGGTGGTGACAAATCTAAAATGCGAACACGCTGAAAAAGGCCGAGTCAAAGTAGAGACTCACTTCGTTCGTCAACTTGTGAAACAATGGTGGAGCTTATCTATGATAAGAATCTTCTGGTCTGGAGACGAAGCACGCCACAACAATCGTCGAGGCCTGACAGTTCACCTCGTATAGTAGAATATGGAGCTTGCAAGTCAGTTATTGAAGGAACCTGCGTTGAACTGTCTAATATGGCTGACTTACAATAAGAGCTCCAGGTCACCGAAAGGCATTCCATAACTGGAAGAACAAATGACGTGTATGTAGTCGTAAATGCGAGCTGATTATTAAAGTCTCTCAGGGGCGGCCGGTGAGGGGGGGCATCGGGACATTGCCCCAGTACATTTGGGAAAAAAGTAACAAACTGGAACGAAGACTTCACAAACAAAACTCATCGTTTCAAATTAGAACGAAAAGTGATCTGTAGCTCCATGCTGTGGCTCCAAGGTGGATGCTAGAAGGAATAGGTTTACGCTCCATCCAAGGAGGTTTAAGATCCATCTACCAGTGAAAAAGTACGTAGATTGCCATAAAATCACTCTATCAAGAGAGAAATTTCGTCAATTCAGGTTAGACTGTGATGGGAAATAAAGGGCAAGAAACGGGAATTAAGGGGCAAGGAACGGGACAAAGAGGTCATAACGGTAAATTTCTGATCATTTTCGGGGGCCATGCCCCAGGCAGGGTTTCCACTTTTCTAAAGACCGTAGAATGAAATTTACGTTATGAGTGGCTTCCACTAGAGGAGTTTCGGTTTATTCCATTAGCCAAACTGAATGTTCATGGTTGGTAGGTTTTTTTTCTAGTAATGTTTTGTTGTCTCTGCTGGTAATTTATGATGTTTTTTAAGTTCCTTCGGGCATGTCGTAGTTTCCAAGAATTTACTCTAAAGTAAAGTCCGTATTATAGCGTTGTGTTATAAGTACCTATTTTTATTCAGTCCTAAGTTGTTGAATACGTCTTTTGTAATAAAGTCCTTTGTATTGTCGGTCGAGTTGCAGTGCGTTGTTTTATGTGTAGAGCTACAAAACCCTTTCTGTCGGTAGTTACAAACGTTAGTTACAAAAAGAAATTTTGGCATTTTGGCAATGAAGAAGCAACGATCACTTTGAATAGAATTCGCACCGAAGTACGAAGTTCATCGACGGATTTACGTAAGAAGTTTAGTCAGGTAGGTACTGATTTTGACATTTTTGACATTTGCATGCCTTTGCTTTGGCACATAAACTGAAAAATCGTCACGAAAACTTGCTCACGTTACTTACCAATAAATAAAATAGACTCACTGTGTTGCGTAGAGAACAATCAACTGTTTTCTTTATGTCTTTGCTATGGCACATGAACTAAAAAAACTCACGGAAAATTGCTCACGAAAATATTTTGATGATTTCCGCTTACAACCGAGTCGTTGCTAGGGAAATGATACTTCGTCGTTTTTCATCCCACGAAATTCGTTGATCATTCGTTCGAAAGCTCTCGATTTATCCAACCATATTATGTTAACTACTGCGAAGTGCGTGGCCAACAAGCTGAGTTATGAGCAAGGTTATTTGAATAATTGTGTACACTCAGGTGATCATTCTCAATAATTGATATTGTGAACATGATTGCCACCGCTTGTTAATTTCTGATGATTTCATTGAGCTGGTGTTTCGATGATTTGGTTCATAGCAGATGATCCAAATATTGCGAGAACGGTTTGATTTGTGAAGCGGTGGTTAAATCATTTTAATAGTTAATTTCTATGCTTTACACTCTAGGAAGCTGTAATTTCTTATGTAGCCTCTTTAGGACATTTACTTGACGATGCCCAGGGTCCGGATCAGATGAGTGGCTCTTGAAGCTAATTTCTATGTTTTACACTCTAGGAAGCTGCAATTTCGTATGTAGTCTCTTTAGCACATTTACGTGACGATGCCCAGGGTCCAGATCAGCTGAGTGGCTCTTAGAGCTTGCATACGAGTCTGCAGGGGGGTTGGTGATGTTGCCTGGCTCGAATTCAATAAAGTACCCACGAGTGTCGGAACATGTGGAATTTTGTGTTGATTTACTGGAGACCCTCCGGTTAACTGACTTTCGTCTACTGCCGGAGGGCCCCATCAGCACAGGAGATGGGGGAGGGGGGACTGCTGCCTACTTACTAGCGAGTTCACTACCCCCACGAGTCCATCCTCATTGGAACAACACGATCGCCAATTCAATTAAGTACGCACGGGTGGGCGGTTTCTGTTATGGCCCATTTAATTGATCTGTACGCCCCGCCGTGCAATGCATGGGTGAGATCTGCCTAGTAATAAATATAATAAGAAAACACACATGAAAATGTCCCAATGTGTTGCAGACTCGTATGCAAGCATTTGTAATATGTAATGGCCTCTACGAAGACCAGGTTGGAAAGTTTCTTTTGATTATTTAGTTGATATCCAATAACATCAAAAAACGGCTAGTGTGTAGGACAGTATTCACCCGGCTCTACAATACTTTGTAACCCTTGTTTGATGTTCAACCTATTGACGCTACCGCCATTACAGCGAAGTTCCAGGTCTTAGAAAATAAGTATGAAGAGCTTACTTCCTTGAATGAGTTAATAAGTGAGGAACTTTGTAGAATATTGATCATTCTGGATATGTTGCATTAAAGAAAAAGGTTATACATAAGTGAGAGGTGGTTTTGGGGTTAGAAAACATTTCTATAACCTTTTGAAATATCCGATCTTTAATTGACGTCTGACGTCACATTCTATCATTTCATCATAATTTAATTCGAGTTCCTTAATATTCCTTCAGAATTATTTTTCCTAAGTAGTTCACTAGTGCAATACAATCGAAGCCTTGATAATTTTTAGTACTTTTAATAATAATATAGTCCATTCTAAAATGTTTAGATACTTGAATTTTTTTGAATTTGGAAAATGTTTTATTTCGTAATACATGTTAATACAAATTCATTGAACAAAACATCGTACGGCTTTAGCACCGAGCTATGAGCCGGGGTTCGGATATCAATGTTTCAATACGGCATCACGTGAATAATCACATAGTCAAATTAGAGAGGAGAACACTGTGCACAAAGACTCAAAAATACAAATACATGAATAACATACATAATAAATAAAGGATACATGAGTATCATGATAAGTGGCATTTTTAAAGAACTCATACGGAATCCCGTCTGGTCCAGGTGCTTTCCGCTCCTTTGCACTGGCGAGAACACTTTTTAGTTCATTAATCGAAAATGGCCGATCAAGCTCCCCCTTCACTAACGGACTTGAGTACTGTATCATATCTACAAGAGGATCCTGAGAGTATAATTTCTGAAAATGTTTAACCCAATCTTCCATTTTAATATTATTTACTGTTAAGCCCAATTTATACACAAATTTTCTGACCAGTTCCCAAAATTGCTTCGAATCTTGAACGTAACGAAACTCATTACACATAGAAATAGAATACTGACGACTTTTTTCGGAACAAGTAAACTGATATCGCGCCCTACTACATAAGTAATCAATTTTCACCATTTCCGACTTTGTATCACGAAAAAGGCATATGATCGGAAAAATTTTCTATCCCAACCTCGAAAGAACAAACTAAGTTACTAATGGAGACGGAGACTTCGCAAAAATGAATCACTGAGCAACCATTCACTCCCATTTAAGTATAATTACATTTTGATCATCAACCGTTCGTCCATTCAAAAAAATCATACCGATGTTATCCATCAGCATCAAAAATTTACGACCTCTACTATCAACCATTCCATCCATAGAATTCCTAATGACAAACAATCCCGGACTTCCGAGTAAAACCTCCCGATCCAATAATTGTAAACTTCCAAGTCTACAATTCATATCCCCCACAATCACCAAATTTTTTTCCATTTAAACGTGTAACCAAACTACGAAAATTTTCATAGTCTTCCTCCCATTTGTTACAATTTAAATACACTGGTATAACATGAAATATACAATCCTTAATTTTAACTCTGAAAAAATAATAGCCTTCTATACAATCAAACTGTACATTACACAAGAATACGTCTTTTTATAACCCAGTAATACTCCTCCACTTGCTCGTCCCATCACAGATCGCCGAGTAGCCGGAATCCAGTGTGTTTTATATTTACAAAAATATTTACTATAATTTCCAACATTTTTTAACTCAACGAAGGTTTCATATAAACAAAACATATCATATTTCAATATGTAACTAAGAAAATTTGGCGCTGATAGTACTTTGCCCAATCCCGCAACATTATAACTCAGAATCCGCATGTCCGATAGAGACTCCTTTCTGTCTGGACCAGATCCGACGTCCGCGCGGTCCATCTCTGCTTCCGCTAGTCAGTCCAAGTGATCCGACTCGTTCCGATCTTCAGCATGCCTTCGATCCACGCATTTGAATCCAGCCCTTCTCAACTGCTCATTCCATTTCAATACTTCGGCAGATCCATAACCATTTCTATAACCTTTTGAAATATCCGATCTTTAATTGACGTCTGACGTCACATTCTATCATTTCATCATAATTTAATTCGAGTTCCTTAATATTCCTTCAGAATTATTTTTCCTAAGTAGTTCACTAGTGCTATACAATCGAAGCCTTGATAATTTTTAGTACTTTTAATAATAATATAGTCCATTCTAAAATTTTTAGATACTTAGTAAGTAGGTACCTATAAGATAGTATTTTTAATTTAATTTATTCATCTAATTAATTTATATTTAATCTATCAATAATATTTAATGATAATGATTGATTATTATTTAGTAGCCATATTCTTTCATAACAGTAGCCCAAGGCATGACATGACCCAAGTGGGATTTATGTATCATGTGTTTAGGTCAAAGTTAATTCACACTGAAAACGAAACAAATGGAAGAAAAACCTCAATGCTCTTCTTGACTGTCAAATAGGTAAATTTTTTTGTGCCCCACTCCTTTTGCAGACCACCGGCCGCCACTGAAGCCTCTGGTATTGCGCTTGATGAATCCTAGAATGTCTGTTGCTTGATTTGAAATAGATTCAGCGCACTTGAAAACCCTATAATCGCAATTTTCAGCTCAAAATTCCGTTCAGAAAAGCCAATAAGTAGGAATATCACGCGTGAGGTAGTAGTTTGAGTGAGCTGAGGGTTCCCCCCTGGTGGGCGGGGGCCATGAATGAATTTCAAGAGCTGCATTATTGATCAGATACCCACCATACAGCACCTTCTTGGAAAGCTCTCGCTCAGCTCTTTCCATCTAGAAAAAAAAAGAACCATGAAAATTCCCATTACAGCGTCTGAATCATCGAGATCGACGAAACCTGCTTGACTAATTCGAAGTGCTCTGTCCGATCTAAGGCCAAAGAAACTTTGCGTGCAGTGGGAACAACCCATTTTGACAAGCACCGTTCTGCGGACCAAGGTTTTTAATTACCGTAGAAACTATTTTTTAGCTGTAGAATGTATGTATTTGACGTTAAATATATTTACCCAACGTTCAATGTTTTGTTCACCGTGAAATGTTTTCTTCTACCGTGCAATGTATTTTCTAACGGTGAATGTATTTTCCCAACGTGCTTTCAGAAAGATATACCGTGCGCTCATTCTACTTTGCCGTAAAATTATATATTCGACTTTCTTTTATACTAAATTAACCACGTATTTCACCGTTGCCGCTCTTGAAGAAGTTCATTTACCCTATTACGCCCCAAGGAAACTTCAATCAACCGAATGAAGATGATGATCTTTCACTGTGAGATATGCTAATAAGGTAGCAGTCCCTTGCAGTTTGATCTTTCGGCCTGGGAATTCCAAAGGCTCCCGCCCCGTCCAAGGATATCGGGTTCACCTGGCTTCCGCTCGCATTTTTTAAACCGTAAGACTGCGGTGTAGATTACATCAGAGCATTAAAAAAAAAGGCCTGTGGAAAAAATGGTAGTTGAAAAGCAACCAAAACGTCTGATATCCACTTACTTGTGACGTTCCTCGGGGTTTCGCCACAATGCCGTGTTGGCTGCAAAACACAGTTTTTCCCTATACTACACAAAAAATTCGGCAGGAAAAATTGTTGTTTAGTTGTCGAATCTTTCTATTCAAGTTTAGATCAGAGCAAAAACTATTTCTTATGTTACAAAAATAAATGAACGAAAAGTGGCCAAGTTCCAGCTCTATCGCCGTTTTCAAGGGCATTGAAACCGAAAATGTTCGTCTTTCCATCTCATGATGTCACATGAGGCGATTTCATCTCTTATCCTGTTTGTATGATGAAAAATATAAATTATGATGCGCACAATGTGATTTTGGTTTGTCATTTTCATTAATAAACTATTGTAATCGACCAAGCGAAAAACACTGCAAATTATTACATAAAGGTTAATTATTTCTGTGTTAGATAGCCCTTCTACGCAAATCATAGGTCTATAATATTACTAATGTGATGGTATACGGTGTTCTTCGTATGGTTTATTGCGCTTGTTTCGAAAGTAAAATATCCTACAGCATGTTGCTCTGGGGCAACTCAAGACATAAAGAGACGATCTTCCGACTTCAGAAGAGAGCTTGTTTCAAGGACTGCGATAGAATGAGTTTTGCCGGGGTCATTTTAAACATTTAAATTCGTTGACACTACCAGCATTGTTTATTTACAACAGTTTGTTCTTCGTGAGGAACAATTTGGAATCTGTAGGAAGAGGATCAGACCATCACTCATGCTTCACCAGAACATGCCGAGATTTGTGTCCCCCTCATGTTTGCCTCCTCACTGCATTGGTGTTCCATCCCATCCAGACAGGTTCTCGTCTTTTTAACTTTCTTCCACCTAGTGTGTAATCTCTTCCGGTCAAGAAGTATTCAAGAAGAATCAAGAGTATCCTGATTGATTATGAACCTTACCCCGTTTCGGATTTCTTAAGCATTGAATTTTGAATTTCTCTGGACTAACTTGTTTTGTTATATTTTTAGATGTTATTGTATAATATATTAGGCTATTGCTTCCAAGGCTACTTAAAGGTATCGGAAGCATTGTTTTCAATTTCGAGAGAAAAAAAAATTTTTTGGTCTCCAAAATCAAAATTTCCACTCGCATTTTAGGTTTTAGACCATTCTGAAAAACTTTGGTTCCGTGTGTGTGTGTGTGTGTGTGTATCTGTGTCTGTCGTTTGTCCACAAATCCTTGCAACAAGCTTATTTTCCACAGTTTTCATCCGATTTGGATGCAATTTTCAGGGAATGTGCGGGCTATGGAGTAGACAGGGGTGCTCAAACTTGAACTGCTGGCGATCTACCTCAATATTTTTAGACTACTTACGATCAACTCTGAGAGGCTGCAAGTATGTGTGATGCAGGGTTGTCGTACATACACGATACACCCTACCTACCTAGGTAGGGTGTAAGTAGCATATATAGATATTAGCATATATATTTACATTATTTTAGTCAAGGTTTGGGTTAGGTTTACTTAAGTTCTTCTCTACAATATCAATGAAAAAACTCCTAGTTATTCAAAATTGCGAGTTTATTCGTTGTTACAAAACAAAAGAGTTACATATGGTGTTAAACTCAACTAAGGAGTGACTTTGGATGTTGAAGCGTGGCACTGCTTGTCCTCAGCATACTTTTCATAAGATGGTGCGTAACCACTGAGTGCCAATCGCAAGCATGATGACATATGATCGTCAATTAGTCGATTGCGATATTTTGACTTAATTATCTTGATTTCAGAAAATGCAGACTCGCACAAGTAAGTTGACCCAAACATTGCCGTCAGTTGAAGGGCGATTTGCCTTAGATTCGGATATTTATCTTCAGATATAAAACACCAGAAATTTGTATCAGATGCTGTAGCTTTGAGATGTATATCTGATATAATCTGCACCAACTCATTTTCAACAGAACATGAGTTCATATTAAACTTACTTCCTACTTCAGTAGCTAATTCCTCAATGTTTTTACATGAAAAAGGATAACTCATAAATGATGCTATATTTGCCAATTTACTGCAATCATAAAAACGCATTTCGAATTGTCCCAAAATATTTGATAATTCAGCCTCATACGTATCATAATTCAACTGAGGAATCCTTGCTTTCAAAGACGGAAAATGTTTCAGATCCTTTCTTTTCAGTTGATCTATCATAAGTTGCAATTTAATTTTGAATGCGATTACTGCGCTAATCATCTCAATAATAGTTTTTCCTTTACCTTGAAGCTCCAAGTTAATGGTAGTTTAGTTACCTACTTATTAAAAAATTTTTTCTTCTCGAGATCTACTCAAAAAGCACTCGCGATCGACTGGTCGATCGCGATCGACCGTTTGAGCACCCCTGAAGTAGACGGTCCCCGATCAGTTTCATCGTTCTTAACTCAATACCTCACTATGCACGTAAATTCTAACAAGCATAATTTCTTACGCCTTAGTCGTTCGAGCTCGCTCAAATTTGGATGATAGTTGGGGGACGACAATTTGAACATCTTATATCAATTTCAAAATGATTGAATCATTAATTGAATCATTAAACCCTTGTAACAAGCTCATTTTCCACAGTTTTCATCCGATCTGGTTGAAATTTTTAGAGAATGTGCGGGCTAGGGTGTAGACGTTTCCCTATCAGTTTCATTGTTGAGAAATCAATACTCCACTCTGCGCATGCGCAAAAGTACATTCCATTATGCTCTTTTTTCACGCCCTAGTCGTCCGATCTCGCTCAAATTCGGATGATAGTTGGGGGATGAACTTCATGTTCTGATCATCCCATATCATGTTCAACATGATTGTATCATTAATAGCTACTTCGCATGCGCCTATTTGAAACTCTTGTAACGACCTCAATTTGCACTGTTTTCATCCGATTTCGATGAATTTGTCAGAGAATACGCGGGTCAGGTAGTAGATGGTCTCCTGTCAGTTTCATTGTTGCGAAATCAATCCTCCACTCTGCGCATGCACAAAAGTAAATTCCATTATGCTCTATTTTTTCACGCTTCGTTCGACTTCACTTGAATTTGGATGATAGTTAGAAGAAGACGACTTGATTATCCCATATCAATTTCAACACGATTGTATCACTAATTGCTACTACGCATTTGCCAATGTGAAATACTTTTAATGGCCTTAATTTCCACAGTTTACATCCGATTTTGATGAAATCGTTAGCGAATACGCACTTTAGGTTGTACTGGTAGATAGTCCCCTACCTATTTCACTGTTCTCAACTCATCAGTTCATTCTGATTATGCGCAAACGTAAATTACATCAAGTATCTTTTTCTCGTTTCTTAATTGACCAATTATGACATTTCACGCTACTTCTTGATTTACCTACTCTTTTCTGCTACGGAATTTTCCAAGATCATTTAAAACAATGATCAAAACAAACAATGAGAATGATAAAACATTTACGATAGGTAAACGAGGAAGCTATGGGGCACACCCAACTTGACAGACGTTTTTTAACTTTCTTCCGGCGAGTGTGTAATCTCTTCCGGTCAAGGAGTATTCAAGAAGAATCTAGAGTATCCTGATTGATTATGAACCTTACCACATTTCGGATTTCTTAAGCATTCAATTTTAAATTTCTCTAGACTATCTTGTTTGGTTATATTTTCAGGTTTTATTGCATAAATTAGGCTATTTTTTAATTGACTTTTGTCTTACCATTAATTTGGTTTACTGCTAATAGAAATTTCTGATTTCTGATGATTAGAACATGGCACATAGTTCACACCTTTATAGCTCCAGGACCCCTCAATTTTACTTTTTATAGTAAATGTCAAACAAAGAAAGAAAAAGAGGTTTGTGACAGTTCCCGCGAGATCCAAGGGCATGCGCTGCCGTCGCTCCTTTGTTTCCCAACGGGCGTCGGGCGCTTCTTCCCGTGTTTTCGAGAGCCCGCGTTTGGCGATGGATGGGTGATCCTAGAACTGGAAATCTATCTTCTCCGAACGTAGTACGAGTTGTATCTCTTATGGAACTGCCACTCTCCTCTCTCTATCTATGAGTGTGGATTTAAGCCCCCATTGCACCACGGGGCGCCTAAGTCCATTACAGGCTGATAGGTAAGGAAAAAATTCAGCCTCAGCTGCTCAGTGCGCCTCCGTACCAAATAATATTTTTTTTTTTTCTAGGTGTCCCAAAGGAGCTCCATCGAAATTACACCACCGTCAGTTGATTAGGAAAGATATTAGCCTCAGAGTTTCCGAAGCTAATCTGAGTCCCTCCATACTTTGTAATTGTCCAGATCTCCAAGAAGGAGCTACGTTTCAGGTTTCAGCATCATAAGTCGATTAGGAATCATATTAGGCTCAGAGGTCTCATAGCCTATCAGTGTGCACTGATTGAATGCTTGGTATTACAAAGGAGGAGGTCCATTTCAAATAGCAGATCCGTAGGTTGACATCAATATGCCTGCGTAAATATAGATGTTTGCAGAAGGATAATAATTAATGCAATTTATTAAAACATCTACACTTTACAAGTACCCCTGATCTAAGTATAATGATATTTAAGTAAGTTGGTACCTACCAACTGAAAATAACATAAATGTATAGATCATTGAAATGGTTTTAATAATCATTAAAAACGCCGCAAATTACTACACGATGGATTATTATTTCTGTGTCAGATAGCCTTCCTACGCAGATCATTGCTCTATAATTATTAAACCCAAGTAATATATGATCAGAAGGGGAGAGAGAGAGAGAGAGAGAGAGAGAGAGAGAGAGAGAGAGAATTTAATATATTCAAGAGTGTAAACATACAGAAACATAACAAGAAAATACTTATTTGAATATTTTAGCTTGTCGATAGGCAGAACCTGTCTTGACAAGCTAGAGTCCCATTTCAATCCAAATTTGGTTTGACCAAAAACATTTTCGAACTTGAAGAGTATCATGTACAACACAATTCTCACAGAAAACGTTTTAAGAATGTATGAAAGTCATTATCGTAAACATACGACAATCACGCATTCGGGAAAGATGGTGTAGTTAACGTATTAACTGTGTAGTATTAACTGTGTATCGTATTATCTGCGTTGCAATAACGTAATAACTTATATGATGTAGTGATAAAGAACATGGACCATCGGCCCTCCCAAAAGTGCAGTTCCAAGACCTTGCAATTTCAACGCTTCACAGTAAAATTAAAAAAAAAAGTCGATAGGTAAGGAAAGAATATAGGTTTAGAGACCCATTAGCTGATCAGTGCGCCTCAACTCAATCAAGATGTAGGTAACGTAAAATATCGATACCGGTCGTGCTTTGTGATTCAATTTTATTTCCGCGTTTTTGTACAGTCAGTCAGTCTTCCAAATTGTTCATAGTAATAAAGTCAGTACTACGTTTTTCTGTTGTCATTTTAGTCAATAAAATACTGAGTCTTGATCTGTGCATAGCGATTTTTGTGTTTGTGATTTTACTTACCTACTCCCCAGTAGGTCCTATCTTCTGACGTCGGTATTTCCCCAGTTTTATTTCATCTCTTTAGTGAATTATCGACACTCATATTTTTTTCCAGTAACAACTTTATACCACTGGTTTTCAATATCCATTTTCTGATCAGAAGAGATGGAAATTAAAAATTAATATTCAAAAGTTGAGAATATTATTCGTTAAAACCTTTGGGAGAATCATTTCAGTCCAAAGCAAGATGTTCAGAGTTAGGAGAAAAATTAACTATTAGATTTCAGAGGAATAATTTCCTTAGGGGTAGTTTTATATTCAGTGCGTTCAAATGTGGACACAGAGTTACCCAGAGAAGGTTATTCCAAGTAATTATAATCGATTTGAGACTTTCTTTCTTTTTTCGTAGGCAGGTGAGGAAATCTTCAAGATCTTAAGGTGGTAATCGGATCTCGTAAGATATCCGCAAGAGACCACACTCCGGGTCATGTGAGATTCAAACCTCACCTTCCTTTTCCCACATTGGAACTCAACCTGGAACTGTTTAACACATTACTTCAGGCCGAGTCATTGAGAAATTTCTTCAGTCCTCTCTGTCCATGTGCTCCCTCCGCCTCTGTCTCTCCCGTTCCAATATGATCTTTTTTGGAGGATGTCTTCAACGTAGGAAGCTAGAAAAGTCCAATTTTGCTCTCGTTTAATCATTTTGGCTACTACCACCTCCGGTGTTTCCTCTTGACCTTTACCTACTACCTTGCATGCTGAAGACGTTTTTTCGAAAACTTTTATTTTGACTTTTTTCCACTTTGACTGATAAGGCCTATGTCCTGTCTTCCCAAAGAACAAGGATAACTGCATTAAAATAAATAAATAAAATAAAAAACTGCGGAATGCGAGAGGGATTTTCCCGTCCCTTTTCCCTCAAACTAGGGAAAGTTCCCCTCAGAGCTACCAACTTGAGTTGAAAAAGCGTTGAGTGTCCCCTGAGTGCACTGTCCAATTCTTGTTACCTGAGTGTACCCCTAACCGCAGAGTGAACCATCCCACTCAACTATGAATTCGAACCGGTGAGTGGAGGATGACCCTCCATTTAGGTGAGTGTGAGTGAACACACACACTCAGGCTTTGTTTATGAATTCCGCCCGTAGTGTTCCAGCACTCTGAGTTCATCTGCTGGGTCATGAACTTCTTGCTCCGAAACGAAGGGAGGGCTGAGTACGTAAAAGATAACCTTGCTAGGACGTGTAACCTTCCCTCCTTTAATTTCTTTGCTGACTTCTCCCCCGTCAGCAAGTGCTTCTTCACTACTTTTTATATTATTATAAATCAGAAAAACCCGATCCGTGCAGCGGCCGGGCAATCGCTTAATACTTAATATTCATAATGTGACTGTTCTCAGCTACGAAGCAGAGGTCACGTAGGTATCGCGGCTGTTTTGGTTGCCTATTTTCGGGCAAAATATTTTACTCTGGCGATGGGTTCGAACTCGGAAATCGCTCGTTAATGATAACGAGGCCATAATGTGGTTGTTTTATATGAGCAGTGAGATGGCTAGCGTTCAGAACGGTTTGATGCCCTTCTATTAAGGAATCCGCAAATTAGTTTACCTAACACAATAGTCTATTCGTCCTGGCTGTGAAATACACACGAACCTGGAAACAACTTTGAAGTTATTAAGTTTTAGCACTTGAGAAATGGCGTTAAACAAACATTTAATTAATTAATACAAGCACCTATTAACTATTCATCTGATTAAAAAACATGATGTCACTCTTTTTTCAGACAATCCTCCGATCACTTACAAGCTGTTGATTTTATTTTCTGCTTTGAACAGTTACTGATCTATTACACTACTTTCTAAAATTTAGGAGTGGTTTTACATCTCCTCCGTGTGCGAGTTCTACGTTATTTTTAAGTTACTGTAGGTATTATTCTCTCTATGAATAGGTACACTAATTTATTTGCGACTGGCTACCAACTGCTCTGTTTTGTGATGAAGCTAACACTTATAGTTCGCGAAGCAGGGACTGAGTCCAGAGGCGATCGCACTATTAGAATACAATACCTATTAGGTATTATTTCGTAAAAGCTTTCCAGTTCTTTAAAATATAACTTCCATAATAAATCATAATAATCTATAGAGTAGGTTCTTACCAATTATATCTAAAGTATACCTATGAATTCCAAATTTTACCTTATGTTTGGCCCTGAAAAATTCAATTTTCTCAGATTTGTTAATATCGATTCTGAAAAGGCTTACATTTAATTACTACACAAAGAGACCTCATGAAACCTCCTGGACTATATTCTACAATCATCCTGAAGTAAAATTTTATTTCCGTCCCATGGGGACCCAAAGGACACCGTAGCTTATCATCTTGTTTCCTGAAACCCAAACCGCGATCACAGCTTCACAGCTTTGAAAAATCATAAAAACAACTAATTACGTACTTCTCGTAATAGTAGGAGAGTGTCAATATTCTCAAATAAAATCGATTTTTATTCAAAAATATGAAAATACCGCATACCCCTTTTCGTCTATGTATTTCACCTCACTTTCGCCACTATTATGAAATAAATATAATCATTATATGCTGGCCTATGTGATGGAAAAATTTATTCTGCTGACCAACTTAGTGAACGAACAAATATATGGTGCAATTGCTGTTTTCTAGCTCATTCCGGAGAATCAGGGTTAGTGTATAATTATGAAATAAGTGTTCAATCGGAATGAAAAACAAGATAAGGCCTGAAATTCTCAAAGTATTTTGGGATTTTGGGTGTCTAATAGATGCAGAATTTGATGCTCTACAACTTTGCTTCAACATCGAACATGAAACTCTATTGAATATCAAAGTTAAGCTCTAATATTAGAAAAACTGCATTTACCCTACTTGTATAACTTTAAAATTCAATAACTTTCTTATTTTACCAATTATTTGGCTTTTTCTGGCCAAATTTAATTTTCCATAACTTTAATCTTATACAGGATTTTTTTTGAACGGTTTTAGCAGGTCAAATGTGAAAATGACGTGATTTTTAAAGAGGTTTGTGGGGAGAAAAAACGGTTAAGAAGTAATTTTAAATAAGAAAATTTTGTGGGGTTGCCATACTTGTCACGTGTGAAACCGGAACACTGGGAATACGCAATAACCGGAGGATGTGGAGGGTATGGAACAGGCGATGGGCGTTTTATCTTCACTTTCAACTTCCCAATGCATGTTTGACACCATTCTGTGACTTTTGAGCTCTTTATCTTTCATTTCTTACCTTGTCAACAATCTATGAAGTGACTCCATTGGTAATTTCAAAGGAGAAAAGGAATTATTTTTTCAAAGATTTTGTCTAGCAAGACCGGAGGGGAGGAAAAACGCAGTTTGCGTAAGCAGAACCAACTTTTCGAATCGGTCAGCTGGAGTTCAGGGTGGAGCCGGTCATTTCATTCGTACCTATCAAATTTTGTTGTAATCAGACAGACGACATTACTTTTAGCGCTCTCAGCTGGTTAGGATGGAGCCTGTAAGGTCCTTCGTGTCTTGTTGTACCTATAAATTTTCAACGTCCTACGGTGAACAGGAGAGGTTTTAGCTCACTCAGCTGATCAGGATGGCGCTCATAAATTTATTCGCATCGTCTTGTCCCCGAGAGGCTCCCTATCAAATTTCGACGTCCCACGGTGAATAGGAGAGATTTAAGCACGATTTTGCCATCATTTTATTGATATCACGGGTCACGGTCAGCTGATCCTCACCGAAGTCAGCGAGGCACAAGTCTTTTAGCACTCTCAGCTGGTTAGGATGGAGCCTGTAAGGTCATTTGTCTCTTGTTGTTCCAGAGAGGCTCCCTATCAATTTTCAACGTCCTACGGTGAACAGGAGAGATTTTAGCTCACTCAGCTGATCAGGATGGCGCTCATAACTTTACTCGCATCGTCTTGTCCCCGAGAGGGTCCCTATCAAATTTCGACGTCCCAAGGTGAATAGGAGAGATTTGAGCACGATTTTGCCATCAACATAATTGATATCACGGGTCACGGTCAGCTGATCCTCACCAATGTCAGCGAGGCACAAGTTCCGACATGGTAATACTGGTAATAATGGTTTCGGAGAAGTAGTGAGCACAAAACTTTGTCTATAAATGTATATATATATATATACTCTTTATGTTGAAAAAGACTCTACTCTTCATGTTGAAAAAGGCAATCGCCGAAATATCAATAATAATTGTGTAAGTTTCATTCTGTATTTGTGTTTCAATTTTCACTGCACATCTGTGCCAAAAGATATATATATATATATATATATATATATATATATATATATATATATATATATGATAGTTGAAAATTATATTTTATAGTTTAATTATATATATATATATATATATATATATATATGTATATATATAATAATAAACTTAATTTGATATAAATTTCACAGATAAAAAAGCTCGAGTTGTTTCTTGGAAATCTAAATTCCCGCTTCACTTGGTCATATTCAAGATCAGTGGCTACATTCCTGGATGTAGACATTTTATTGGATAATGGAAGCCTCTCTACTAGCGTACATGTATAGCCCACAAATAAACAACTCTATCTACATTATGACAGCTGCCATCCACCACACACAAAGCGGTTTATTCCGCGGTCTTTGTCGATTAGAGGCCATGAAGTATGCAGCAATGGTGAAGCGCTGGGGGAATGTTTGTCTGCGATTGGAAAAAAGTTGATAGAGAGAGGATACCCAAAACGAATCGTGAGTGATAGAGTGGTGCCAGCTCGCGTAAATTACCAGCGAAGAACACGACCATCATCTGATAGAGTTCCTCTCGTCACCACGTTCTTCTTCCGCATTCAGAAAATTAATGGAATCCTCCGAGAACTATAGCCAATCCCGGCTTTCAGTCCTCTGAACCGTGGTTTGTTTAATTAATGATATGCCACAAGTGCCATACCGACAAGGACGGAACCTGGGAGGAATATTATCACACAGAGATCCACGTATTCAGGCTCCGGAAGTGCAGCAGCCTGGATTGCATCAATGTGGGTGCCCAAGGTGCAAACTGTGTGAGATAGTTATAGAAGCCTCTCACTTCACCTCTCCAAATACCTCTCATTTCTACGAATGTAAAGAATTTGCAGAGTGTCAGTCTCAGACGTGCGCATATCAGCTTATTTGTAAACACTGTGCGGAAGATCAGAGCAGAAGCTTCTATGTTTGAAAAGCCACCCAATTGAATTTGCGGGTGAACAACCATAAAGCTTCTTTAAACCAGAACCAATCACTGCCATTGAAGCTGCATGCGAGGTCCCACGACGCCACATTCACATTTAATGAGTGCTTTGGAGTGAAGGTTTTAAAGAAGATGTCATCTCCAACCAATGATATATTGTTGCAGCAGTCCGAACAGGCTCATCTCTGGGTACTGGGATCAATGCGGCCTCCCGGCCTCAACCTCAATGATTGAGACAACATTAAAAGTTGCGAAGCCATAATATATGGATGGTTACATGGTTACAGGCTTCCAAGATACTCCTCGTCCTATTATTCAGAAAAACCAATCACTCTTCTATTTTTGACAAAGATTTAATTCGAAATATCAAATCATTCTTTTTTCTCTTTATCTGTGAAATTATATCAAATTAAGTTTATTATATAAATAGTTCAGTAGATAAGATTAAGACCCTAGTGATATATCTACCTCGCAGTTGATACCTACTGTATTGTTTGTAACCCTGAAGATGTATAATAAATTGGACGAAGCGTCGGCGTAAGGAAAAACCTGATTTATCGACCAACCCTCGAGAACCTTACCTTGTTTTAAGAAGAAGTGGTCGGATTGTAAACGTGTTCTACACCCTCTGAAACGCTAAGAATGAAATGCATCCCCACCCCCAAGTGCCGCCGTGCCGACGGGTATAATACCCACTTTTCTACGAAAAATCGGGGAAAAAACACTGTGCGTAGCACACACCGTAGGGTGTTTTCTCGTTTATTTGTAAATCTGTCTGCGAAGATTTAATTTAAAACCATAATAACGATGGTCGCTCAGTTTTGTATAATTTCCATCTCGGAACAAGACGGTCCTTGTGAAGAATCGCTCCTCCTTGACCCCTTCGGCGTTGATAGGGTCGTCGGACGCTCTTTTGCTTCCACCACTTAACCGCCTTTCTGGCCTCAATGATCTTTCTTTTCCGTCGGATTACGAGACATGATAAGCGGGAGGCACCTCGCTGATCCGCATTCGCCGCTATCTGTCACATCGCTACAGCGCCCGGCCTCTATCTCGACCAGCAATGAGAACAAATCGCCGGATTTCTCGAGAAATGTTTGCCCGAGGATTCGACTCACCAATTTTAATGGCGCCATATAATATCGGATTACTGCATCTCGAAATTGATAACTCGTTATCTAGATTGGCAGGTGTCCACAAGATCGGGTTCAGTACATAGTACCTATGCAGTGACCCCGGGATCACAAAAAACAAATAAATGAATCATCGAAAGCTTGTTATATAGTAAGAAATCAAAATGTACTCAGTCATGCAGCATGCCTAACAGGGCGAATTTTCAAAACAAATTGTGGATAACACTAAATTAGGCACTTAAATTCTGATCATTGAGGCCAACCATGCCCTGAATAAAACTGAGGGGACAGCCGTGTGACGAGATCGCAAAGTAAATTTCAGAACACTGGAGCACAGTACATTTGAGCCTGACATTTTAGAGCGATCGGGCTGGCCAACGAACTTGACCTGTCTTTTGCCAAAATGGATTTTTCTGCGTTGGAACGAAATTTTTACGCCATTTCTAAAAAGAGATATCGTCTGGAAATACACTCTATAAATTTACGAGTATATATACATACGATAAAACGTTAAAATCTAAAATTGTGTTCTTTGATGTATGAAACGGATTCGTAGGGGGTCCCCGACCCTTCCTACCCACTGTTAAAATGTCGAAGTCCATCCGAATAGCTCATTTTTTCTTTGATAATTCGCTAAAAGAAGATATAGCCAATGCAGAACGAGAAATTACATAAGTACAGCGAGCTACTTACCTAATAACAAATACCACATCTTGTATGTAAAAAAAGGAACCCATAAAAACAAGTTTTTAATGTAACTCTTTCTTTTTCTCATGTTCTCGGTTAATTTTATTGTTGTTTCAATATTTGGTAGTTTCTTGGCAACAGTAAATTGAAACAAAATCACATAGTTTCAAAATCACATTGATAATAACTTAAATTGACAAGGAAAATCATTTAATATTTTATTGACCCTGGATTCGTTGTCAGTGTGCAAAATTTCAGATCGATTGGATATCGGGAAGTGGGTTAAAAATCGATCTGAAATTTTGTCTCAAGAAAGAAAGCAAGAGCTCAAGAAGAGAATCGAAGTTAAAAAAAAGAGTTAGAAAAACGGAAGGTGAAGAAGAACGTTGTCTAATTCCACAAAAATCAAGATTAAAAAAAATAAATAAATAAATAAATAAAAAGAGGTCGATAGGTAAGGAAAGATGTTATTTTCCGTGTTCGGATGCTGTTTTTTAAAAATCAGACAGATTATTTTATATTCAGCATAATGAAAAGGGCCTATGTCAAAACAGACATCGAGCCACAACAGTAGGTTCAAAATTAGCCGCACACCTCGAGAAATAAAAAATACATCTTCCAAAAAAAGTAGATTATTCTAGTAAATTGAAATTAATAGGCTAAGCACTAACAGTACCTACAGGTTATTGATAAAAACTGGTGTGATTAAAAAGACAGGGATTTAGTTCGTTGACTCATTTCTTTCACTTTTAATCATTTTTATTTACTTTATGTAGATTCATACGTTGAGATATACGTTTTGAATAGATTTTAATGTAGTCACAGAATCCAGGAAAATCAGAATATTCTAGGAAAAATACGATATTCCAAATCTTTACTTTAAAGTACAACTCTGCATAAAGTCAATTAAAACTATTAAAAGTGAAAAAAATGAATCAAACGAACACACCGCCTGTATTTTTAATCACATCATTGTTCATCAGTACCCTTAGGAATTGTTAGTGCGTACCGATTTGATTTCAATGATTTTGATTTAGGATGTTTTTTATTTTTGAGGTACGAGCTTGTGTGCATCCAGATCTCCAAACTATCCACATCAATCACATGCATCATTTGGGAACGAGTCATTAACGTCCAAAAATAAGTTGCGCTTTTCCATACTTACTGAATATCAAAACGGATGTTAGTGAAAAAGCGTTGTCTATTTCCACGAAAAAATATAGAGTTACAATGTTAAATCGATTTCGACGGTTTGGCCACCATCAGTAACAAACAATAACTGAAGACACATTAAAAAAGGACACAGCTTTTATAATCACAGGTGAAGGGAGATTGAATCCCATTGGTCAAGAGAAAAGGAAAGGGGCAGGAGGTACAACCAATTAAGTGCAAGCAAAGGGAAGGGGGATTTTAGCTAACCAGATGAAGTGAGAGGAGGGGAAGAATTACTGGTTTCAACAGTTCGAAGGGATAATTCCAAGCTTTACAGAAATGGACTTATCAGTGGTGAAATATATTGAGGGATATTCTAGTCAAAACATTTACCAGATCGGTCTCTTTTGATAATTTCGAATTTTTCAAGTACATTCAACATACCAACAAGACAGTGTTTTTGGACAAAAATGAGGAAATTCTACAAACTCTCTATCTTTCAAATCAAAATTGTAACTATGATCGGATTCCTTAAGATGTTTCGCAAATGTAGACACCCTTATTTGCCTTGAAATTCTCCTGATGCTCGCCTATTGTTTCCCTGAATTTCCTACCAGCTTGACCGCAATATTCAAAGGGAGGTATGTTGAATGAAATTCGAAATCATCAAAAGTGAAAGATCTGGTAAATGTTTAAATGAGGATATCCCTCTATATATTTCACCACTGATAAGTCCATTTCCGCAAAGCTTGGAATCATCCTTTCAAACTGTAGAAACCAGTAATTCTTCCCCTCCTTTCACTTCACCTGATTAGCTATAATCCCCCTTCACTTTGTATGCATTTAATTGGTTGTACCCCCTGCCTTTTTCTTTTCTCTCGACCAATGGAATTCAATCTCCCTTCACCTGTAACCATATAAGCTGTGTCCTTTCTAATGTGTCTTCAGTTATTGTTTGTTACTGATGATGGCCTAACTGTCGAAATCGATTCAATCGATTGTAACTCTTTATTTTTTCGTTTTTTCACTAATTTCCATTTTGAAATGGGTTTCCACAATTTCGTCGCAAGTGATTTAGTTCTTACTGAATATGATCGTATTTGTACCGTTTTTCGTTTATGGATTTCTAACAGCTGTCGGGCTTTTACAACTAGACCTTCACTTCATTACCGCTTATCCATTCCAAGCATTTTATGTTCGGTAATATTGAATACTTCCGGCCATTGTATGTTTACTATGTTCCCATAGAAAGTTGCGAAAGGCTTCTAGTCAGCCTACCCACTAGTGTATAATAAACCTTCGTTATCAAGCAATCATTGATGATGAATACGAAATGTATAAGCCATTTTAATTAACGAGCAAAATGAGCAACCAAGACTCAATAATTATAATCAAGCATGCAAGTCGAGACGTTCTCGAACATTCGAGTCTATTCACGAGACTCTAGACCCTGACCAACTAATCTGAATTTTTAATAAGGGAAAGACAACTTGATGTTGTGTGTTTTTGAGATGCAGGCGTAGCGAGCCTTCAGACCACTGATCTAAGCAAAAAACTGATCTGCGTAAAATCTAATAGCGACTGGAGCGCTAGGAATGCCGCACGGTGGGTAGTCAAACTTAAGAGCAAGTCAGTGTCTAGAGACTCGTGACTCGATTGTTCGAGAACGTATCGTTCTCAAACCAAGACGATTTTTTAGTGATAAAACAACATGGCGTCCGTATTATTGCAACAACTGCGGTAGATCCGGTTTCACCTACGAGAGTTAACTCCCGAGTCTAGTAACACAGGATCTAGATAACAACGAGTCATTGTTTTCACTGTTCCATCATCAATTTTTAATCCTAGACTCACCGAGTTACTGTTCTCAGATCAAAAATTAGTGAACAACAGCTGATAAAAGTGGGAAAAGTATTTTTTGTCCACCACACATCATTCCAACACATGAAAGATGCCAAGCACAGTTTGGAAAAACGGAAATTAGTGAAAAACGTTGTCTGTTTCCACGAAAAAATAAAGAGTTACAATGTTAAACCGATTTCGACGGTTGAACCTTCATCAGTAATAAACAATAACTGAACACACATTAGAAAGGACACAGCTTATAAATAGTCACAGGTGAAGGGAGATTGAATCCCATTGGTCGAGAGAAAGGAAAGGGGGCTTGAGGTACAACCAATTAAGTGCAGGCAAAGTGAAGGGGGATTATAGCTAATCAGATGAAGTGAAAGGAAAGGAAGAATTACTGGTTTCATCAGTTTGAAGGAATAATTCCAAGCTCTATAGAAATGGAATTGTCAGAGATGAAATATATTGAGGGATATCCTCATTTGAACATTTACCAGATCTGTCACTTTTGATAATTTCGAATTTTTCAAGTACATTCAACATACCTCCCTTTGGACAAAAATTAAGAAATTCTACAAACTGTCTATCTTTTAAATCAAAATTGTACGTATGATTGGATTCTTTTTGCAAATGTAGACCTACCCTCATTTTCCCTGAAATCCTTCTGATGCTCGTCTATTCTTTCCCTGAATTGCCTACCAGTTTGACCGCAATATTCGTAGCCACAAGAACATTTTAGTTTATAAACCCCACTTTTATCCTGAACATTGATTTTGTCTTTAACGGAACTTAGTAATGATGTAAGACCATTTCTAGTTTGAAAACCCACTTTGTAACCCCTCGATGATAGAATTTTGCCGATTTTATCAGAAATTTTCCCATTATAAGGTATACTTATCCATTGTTTTTCTTCTAAAGTTACATCCTCCTTAACCAGATTGGAAACTAACCGTTAAATCGATTTAACATTGTAACTCTTTATTTTTTCGTGGAAATATACAACGTTTTTCACTAACTTCCGTTTTGAAATGGTTTTCCACAACTAAGTCGCGAGTGATTTAGTTCGTACAGTTTGGCGGCAAACATTGCTCTCTGGCGGCAATGTTTGGATTTTGGTAGGTTATGATTAACATTTCAGACTGACCTCTTGTCAACAACTTTTTTCTCGGTGATTTTTTTTCGTGTTGTACAATACTTTTTCCACTATCAAGTCTAGCACAAGAATAGCCCTCTTGGATTACGATCAAAAACATTGCCTTCGTTTTGACATTTTATGTCTTTGCTATGGCACATAAACTAAAAAAAGTCACGGAAAATTGCTCACGGAAATATTTTGATGATTTCCGCTTACAACCGAGTCGTTGCTAGGGAAATGGTACTTCGTCGTTTTTCATCCTACAAAATTCGTTGACCATTCGTTCGAAAGCTCTCGATTTATCCAACCATATTATGTTAACTACTGGTGTGGCCAACAAGCTGAGTTATGAGCAAGGTTATTTGAATAATTGTGTACACTCAGGTGATCATTCTCAATAATTGATATTGTGAACATGATTGCAACCGCTTGTTAATTTCTGATGATTTCATTGAGCTGGTGTTTCGATGGTTTGATTCACAGCAGGTGATCCGCATATTGCGAGAACGGTTTGATTTGTGAAGCGGTGGTTAAATCATTTTAATAGGTAATTTCTATAATTTATAATCTAGGAAGCTGTAATTTCGTATGTAGCCTCTTTAGGACATTTACTTGAGACATAAAATGTCCCAATGTGTTGCAGACTCGTATGCAAGCGTTTCGTTTACTTCGGAGGGGTTTTTATTTATTTGGTTAATGAATTACCCCAGTAGTAAGCCGGCATGGTTAGGTACTAACCAAATCAATTTATTATACTCGTACCTCGAGAATTGTTTATACTTTATAGTTCATCAATAACGTTGCTTGTGGCTCAGCTGCTTTTATTTTCGGGGCGGTGTAGGCAACATAAGATTTCACCATAAATTGAGTTTCCAACGAGTTGTGAACGATTCCCGTCGGATAAGAACTGACGGAGCTACATTTCCTAAGGAACGGCTTCGTTGTAAGTGAAAATCATTGGAAAGAAACTTTAGTGAGTACCAAAACTATAAGAACTATTGATTTTTCCCGTTGTGTGCCTAAGTAAAAACATGAAAATATCAACATCGTTGCCCATCCACTTATGAAAGTGGTCCAGTCCTTCCCTAAATATTATCATTCGACGAATTGTCACTGTCCGATTCTGCGAAAACATCGCCTTCCGAAGACAAATTTATTGTTTCTTCTTTAAAATCACAACGGAATAGGAAATAAATAATTACGGAAATACGGAGGGGTCGTGTTATGAATAAACAAATTGAAAAACAGGGATAGGTTGATAATTTTTCAAGATGGCGGGTGGTGACAAAGATGCGGATCAGCGCTGATCCATGGGTTAACCCACCCCAACAGGTGGAGTTCGTAAGTGGAGAACCGTATTTCTTGATGCTATCTCCAGGATATCGGTAACTCAAACACTACCTAACTCGAGGGGTAAAACTCGCCCTTAGGCCCTTTGTTGCTTAAAAGGTCTTCAATTATTAACAGAAGTCAAACACACACATTATCTAAATATAGGCATAGGATTAGACGCCTACCGAGGAGAAATTAATTTAATTAAATTTAAAAAACTACTCATTACTAGTCTTTCTGTGTTTAACAAGAGCTGACTCGCCAACTGAAAATTAATGAACCAACGCTTCACAAGACCATCCATCTATAGGTGACAAAAGTTTTGATAAATTGATTTCCAATTTTCTCATGAAGTTTTGCAAAGTGAGTGGATTTTGAAGGTCAAGAATTTTTTTATTTCGTTTCTTCCGACGTGAATACAAAGCTTCGATCCTTCGCTTCGGTTGGGAGGAAGCAAAGGCATTTGAATAAACTCGGGCTTGAGGAGCGATCGTTTCTGGTGTGAGACCTTTGTCTTTAGATTTTGAATGCGGTTCGGCCTGTGGACCATCAAACATTGAAACATCCTCATTCGAAATATAAACCCATTAACACTGATACTGCGGAATACAGATCAAAAGGGGTAATCTAATCTTTTCTATTTTTATTATCACTTCTTGTAGTTACAGGCGGTAGGAAGACTTTTCTAGATCGAGGATTATTATTTTTTACGTTCGAGTTCCCGTTCCATCGAACTGTCGGCTGATCCACATTTGTCACGCACCTCCGCTCACTCGGTTCGGTTTATTATTTGATTTATGTCAGCGGAAAAAAAAGTCAAAACATCAAATAAGGAAGCGGAATTCCAGTCTTGAATAGGAAGGGAATTGAGGGTAAATATTCTTCTTCCTGTCGTCAAAAATTCCAAACCGCACTAAATAGTAACGGTCAAGGTGATGTCAAAGTTACTCATTTATTTATGTTCAATATGCAAAAAAGACGTTATTATTAGAAAGTTTTTGTTCTTCCCGTAATTTTCTACCCTTGCACGCGAAAAGACGGAAATACCAACCGAGCATGCGCCATTTTTCGCGTCAACGTGTAGAACTACGCGTGTACGGGAAAGAGGCCTATGTATCTACAGGTAGGCGGGAAAAATGCTTCCGTTGGAATCCCGTCCTACGCGTAGTCATCATAATCTGACACAAAGGTGACCTCAGTTATAAAAGTATTGGTTTTCCAAACCGTCCAATAACTTTTCCCATGTAAAGTTAAACCTAAGATAAATATACTCGTAATTGTACTATTCAATCAAATTCCGTTGATTACGTGAACTAAGTACATACATCGTCCGACAGCCAGATATCCTGTTCAGCTCCTTAGGAGTGTAGGAGTGTGTGAGGAATGCAGTTGTCGATACTTTTCCGATTTTTAAGTAGGTACCCTACCTGTTCTTGTAGGCATCTGCATTTACATATCTGCCAAGATAAAGATACAGACAACAAGCAGGTTTGTGTTTGAATAATACGATTTTATACGAAAGCTGTTGTCAGTTCAATAGCAAATTGAGTAGGTTGGTAGTTGAATTCGAGCTAGTTACCCACTCAGATCATGGAAACGACGATTTGACTCAAAACGAACTATTCCACGAGGCCTGATTAAGTAAACTTGATGTAGATAGAAGAAAAATTGAAAGATGAGACAAAAAGATGCTGAAATAGGGGCGCTTCCGGACGGTCACCCCATCCAGGTAGATCTAGATTTTATGAAATATGAGTAATAGGGATTTAATAACTGACGGGGTGTGTGTATCCTAATTTCTTCATACATTAAATCACCAGAGTAAAAGTAATACTGTAATTGAATGAACAAACAACTTACCTTAAACTAAAGGCTGATTAAAGACAATTAACAAGCAATTAAGATGATTTTGCTCATCTGGAAATGGATTTTTCGTTCCATTGATTTGGGCTGATCATCAATTTCTTAAATTTTTTTATTTTTATTAATGGTTATTTCAAATAAAAGTATATGTGACCCGTCCTAGGAAAAATGACCTTATCTTACACAGGCAATATTTTCAGAAGAGCGTTTTTCTATAAAATTCTCAAAAATATCGATTTTTCAGTTTTTTATAGATTCTGAAGTAATCTCTTTACACTGTACTATAGTCACTTATACAAGACAACAACAATAAAGAAAGTTTTTCTACTTATAGATGATAGGGACATAAAATAACATTGTAGTTATAATATTTAAGCTATGTGTAGATTATGTAGACGCATATGCGATGTTATGTCAACGTGCTACGTTTGAAATTATGGGCAAATCGCCTAGACCAAGCCTATCTTTGGAAATGTAAGCTAGGCGAGTAGCCTAGTTCTACTTTTGTACTATCATCATATGTATGTGTCTCTATCGAAATAAATAAAATCTGTCTATCTATTTGTCGATTATGATATCGAAAAACGAGAAGTAGTTGCAATTACACAAAAGGGACCTTGTCATACCCAACCCCATCTCTCATGTCAAATGGACCTGTCAAATAAAAATGTATGGCACTGATGCAACTAATGACATTGTGTGCCCCAACCCTGCTGGGGAAAACAATGGTGATGGAGAAGTTTCGGTGTACCAAGTGGACTGAAGGCAGTGGCGTAGTTTGAGGAGGGGCAGGGTGGGCAAAGCCCCTCCATTAATTACAGAGGACGCAGAAGTTCGAGGTATGTGGATACATTCAAAATTAATAATTTTACGCTTCCAACTTCAGTACCTAACACCTTCAATTAAAGAATGTAATTAGTAAAACACAACTAATAATATTGTTATTATACGATTCTGGTTGCCTAGCGACTTGAGACGCTCTTAGAAATACAGAAATTTTTATTAGGTTCGTTGGCGTAGGCCCCACGGAGCGTAGTAAAATCACCTAGTCAACGAAACGGAAATGTGGATACTACAAACTGAAATCAAGTCGTTCCCCACTACCTTCTAGGGCCGCCCATATGCGATTTTCCCCTAGAAAAATATCCATTGTTCAGTATCCACCAAATTCTCCTACGAACTTCCCCTACTTTTCACTGCCTACTTGATCTAGCTTGGTTGTTTTCCGTATTCTTTTATCGTTGGTATATCTGTTGAAATTCACCTACCATTCAAATATTCCACTCGCCAGACATTTAGTATAATTAACGTTCTGATATACACATATGGTTTGTATCATTGTTACGAAATTGTCCTGATCAACGCAACACTTTTCTAGTTTCACTCTTGTGTAAAATACTGTCTAAAATTGTTCAATATAAATATTCGATATTTGTTATCACACTGCCTTCTATCTTCCTAATTAGCTTCCACTATACAAAATTAACAGGTTATGAATCCCAGTACATAGTATCGAAAAAAATTTCAAAAACGGTTGTGACCAAAATTGCTTCAACATAACATTCTGTGTAGTAGATTCGGTTCAACTAAGAAATTGTCTAATTCAGAAAAATGGCCGGAAGTAATTACCGGATAGAGCCATTAAGAAAAGACAACTACGATACTTGGAAGATACAGGCAGAAGCAATTCTCATAAAGAACAAGCTGTGGGGATACGTTGTTGGGACGATTCCTGAACCAAACGAGGCAGCAACAGCAGCAGAAAAGGCAGAATGGATGGAAAACGACTTGAATGCGAGGTCTGATCTTTTATTAGTCATATCTCCAGCTGAACTTAAGCAAGTTAAAAACTGTACCACATCAAAAAGTGTATGGGACACATTAAAAAATGTTTTCCAAAGTTCTGGTCCTGCTCGAAAAGCAACTCTCTTAAAAAGACTTGTTTTACATAAGATGAGAGAAAGCGACGACATTCGTGACCATCTAAATGTATTCATGGATGCTGTCGAAAAACTACGCGAAATGGAAATTCAAATAAATCCTGAATTACTGAGTATTATGATGCTTTACAGCTTATCTCAAAATTTTGAAAATTTCCGTGTAGCGATAGAAAGTAGGGATAAACTTCCAACTCCAGACGAATTAAAAATAAAAATCATAGAAGAATTCGAAGCTAGGAGAAAGGATGAAACCCTAAAAACTTGTGAAGACGCACTCTACTCAAATAATAAACTGCAGTCGAAATTTTACAAAAATAAAAATAGAAAACCATGTAAGACTTGTGGAAGAACAAATCACCCTACTGAGAAGTGTTGGCAAAATAAAAGTAACCAACAAAAATCAAAGTTAGCAGAATCAACTTGGTACACTGTAGAAGAAAGTCTTGCCGCAAATACTAAGACGTATAATGCAGGCTCAAGTTGGTGCTTAGATAGTGGTAGTACATCTCACCTATGTTCTGATAGATCAAAATTCACAAGTTTTGAACAACAAAATGGCAAACTAAAGCTAGCTTCTAAAGAATCTACAGCTAATATTGCTGGAAAAGGATTTGTTAAAGTGAAGCTGGGAAATGACCATATTGTAAATCTATCTGATACATTATTCGTACCTAATCTCAGCATGAATTTATTATCCGTTAGCAAGATAACCAATAAAGGTCTTGAGGTAACTTTCAAAAATGACCGTGCTGAAATTCGGGACCAAAATGGAAATTTAATTGTAACAGCAAATAAAAATAATAATCTGTACACGATAAATGAAGATAACTTTTCAGCTTACATGTCCACTACAGATAAAGTACCTGAAATCCAAAACTGGCACAAAAAACTAGGCCATATCAACGAAAATGACCTAAAACTAGCTAGGAAAAATAAAATAATGAAAGGACTAAAATTTAAACCTTCTGACACACTCGATGATTGTGAAACGTGCATCAAGGGAAAATTCTCAAAACGCCCTTTTCCTTCAAGGGATGAACCTAAAAATTTGGACCCTCTTGAGATTATTCATTCCGATGTGGTCGGCCCTATGCGTTGCGCGTCTCCGGGTGGATCGAAATATTTCGTAACCTTTATTGACGAATATTCCCGTTTATTTCAAAGAATTCAAGAATGAAGTCGAAAACTATCTAAACAAGAAAATTAAATATTTCCAAAGTGATAATGAACGAGCGGAGTACATCAACCATGAATTTGAAAAATTGCTAAGGGATTCTGGTATCAGACGTCGACTTTCTGCCCCTCGAACGCCCGAACAAAATGGATTGGCCGAGCGCAGAAATAGAGCTTTGCTAGATAAGGCAAGATGTCTCATGCTCGAATCAAATATGCCACCGATGTTCTGGGCTGAGGCCATTTATTGCTCTAACTATTTGTTGAATAGATGTCCGACTAGAGTTTTAAACCATCAAACTCCATTCCAGAGATGGACAGGACGCATACCTTCAGTTCGACACTTACATATATTTGGCGCCAAGACATTTGTCATGGATAAAACTAAAAGCAAAGACAAATTCCAAGCCAGAGCCGAGGAGGGCATATTCGTTGGTTATTCTGAAGTCTCAAAGGCATACCGAGTCTGGATGCCCTCAAGAAACAAAATTATGATTTCTAGGGATATAAAAGTAGTAAACAAATTTTACTATACTGAACAAACAAAAAATTATTCATTTCCATCCAGTTCAGGATCTGAAACTCAAGAATTCATCCAGAACGAAGACAAAATGATAGATGTATTCACGAACGAAAATCATGAAACTCAACCAAATGACGAGGGGGCGGAACTCGAAATTGAAAACAATCACGAAGAAGATGAAGAACAAAGAAATGAAAACCAGTACAATCTAAGGGATAGGGCACAACTAAATCCACCAGCAAGGTTCAATGATTTTGAAGTCGCATCCTTAACCCAAAAAGAAGCATTGGAGGGAACAGACGCAAAATCTTGGGAGGAAGCCATAAAAAATGAAATTAGAGCCCACCTAAAAAATGAAACATGGAAAATAGTTAAGAAAATTAACGGGTCAAACGTCATAGGAAACAAAATGGTGTTGAAAAACAAGTACAAAGCAAACGGCGAGTTAGAACGTCGAAAAGCACGACTTGTAGCCCAAGGATTTTCGCAATGCCCAGGAATAGACTACAGCGAAACCTATGCACCCGTTGCAAAACTCAGTTCCATCAGACTCTTATTAGCACACGCTATTGAAGAAAATATGATCATACATCAAATGGATGTATGCACAGCATACCTCAATGGAGAAATAACAGAAAACATCTTCATGAAACTCCCAGACAAACTTGAAAACTTCTTATCTGAAATAATACTTGAAGAATGCGATGCTGACGACAAAAAAATACTCAACAAGGCCAAAGAAATGCTTCACGATTTCAGAAACATAAAAGGTGAAAAAGTGTGCAAACTACAAAAGCCCTTGTATGGATTGAAGCAGGCCGGAAGGCAGTGGTTCCTGAAACTGGATTCAAAATTGAGGGAACTTAACTTCGAGCAATCCATCGCAGACCCTTGTTTGTATTTTCGGACGTCAGGGGGAGAAAAAGTACTCATTTCTGTCTATGTTGATGACCTTGTAATTGCATCGAAGAGCAAGAGTCAACTAGATGAAATAAAAAGAGAACTCAACGGCAAATTCGAAATGCGGGACCTTGGCCCTCTCCACTATTGCCTTGGAATCGAGTTCAAAATTCAAAACGGAACAATATCAGCATCTCAAACAAAATACATAAATGAAATAATAAAAAAATTCAAAATGGAAGAAAGCAATGCAGTTAAAACACCGATGGAACCAGGACTTAAATTGTAGAAAACTGCTTCCCTAGATGAAACTTACCCTTATCAAAACCTCATCGGCGCTTTGATGTACCTCGCTGTAGCTACCCGACCTGACATTTCACACACCGTCAGTTGTTTCCTGAGTCAGTTCAACAACTGTTATGGCAAGGAACATTGGCTAGCTGCGAAGAGAGTCTTACGTTACCTAAAAGGAACGACACAGTTGTCTCTTCACTATAAGAAGACTGGAAAACCTCTGACTGGCTACACTGATGCAACTTGGGGTTCATGCTCAAACGATGGACGTTCATACACAGGTTTTTGTTTTACTATGGCAGGTGCATGAATGTGTAAGTTGGGAGTCTCGCAAGCAGCGTACAATTGCACTATCAACTCAAGAAGCAGAGTACATGTCATTGACCGAAGCCGCCAAAGAAGCGATGCATCTCCGACAGCTCCTTCAAGACATGGGAAAACCTCAAGCACCCATAGAGATATTTAATGACAACATAGCTGCGCAACACCTCATAAAAAACGCCATAATAAGTTCAAAATCGAAGCATATAAATATAAAGGAACACTTCATCAGAGAAAAGGTCAAGAACGGGGATGTCATAGTCTCTTACAAACCTTCTTTATCCATGGAGGCTGACATACTCACAAAAGGACTAACCAGCCCTCGGCATTGTGAACTCACAAAGGCTATAGGACTTTGTTAAGTGTTTATGTTCTGTTGAGTGAGGGGGAGTGTTGAAATTCACCTACCATTCAAATATTCCACTCGCCAGACATTTAGTATAATTAACGTTCTGATATACACATATGGTTTGTATCATTGTTACGAAATTGTCCTGATCAACGCAACACTTTTCTAGTTTCACTCTTGTGTAAAATACTGTCTAAAATTGTTCAATATAAATATTCGATATTTGTTATCACACTGCCTTCTATCTTCCTAATTAGCTTCCACTATACAAAATTAACAATATCGTTTGTATTATACCATTTACGAATTAAATCACAGTTAAAATACTCGTAAAGAAAAAAATTGAAGTTTTCTGTGGTGATTGAATTAGTTCAATAGAAAAGATTAAAACAATCTATTGTAGCAGTAGGTATTTCTATTCTAACCTACCATATTGCTGGTTTGAGTTTGTTTTGTTTACATTTTGTTGTTTGTCGTTCTCAGTTTCATGCCCCGTTTTTTATTCCGCGTACTTATATATTACAATTTATTGTGTGATATTTTCCAGATCAACAAGTAGGTCACAATTTATTGTGGATAATAATAAATTTAAAGAACAAATAACAATTTATTCTGTAAGTCAGAAACAACCGCGTACATAAATAAATGATTTTGCAGGCATTAAGTATAGTATAATATTATATAAATCTAGTGGTCCTCAGTTCATCGGTACGTATTCGTATTTATCGTAGTTTTTAACGTTCTGATTATTAGTTAATTGGATGATATTTTTTCTAAATAGTATTAAGTAGGTATGCTTTAATAATCCATAGGTAGGTATGTATGTGAGCATGAAAGCGTACGTGATTTCAAATCATTACGAAAAACTATTGAATATCTACTGAAATATGAACGTTTGACAGTTTATAGAAATGAATACTAAAACTATAAAATAAAATGTTGTCCTTGACTGTTGCCCCACCATGAGAAATGACTTAGCTACGCCGCGCCACTGACTGAAGGTGAGGTCCACCTTTGTCACATCCAAAATTATCTGTAGTGGTTGTGAAATGAACCCAACATGCGCACAGAATCTTGGGGGAAAAAAAATCGCCAGTTGAACGGCTACAATTCACGGTCTTCTATTAGTTTCATCGTTCGTGACTCAATAACTCACTCTGCGCATGCGCAAATGTAAATTCTACCAAGCATCTCACGCCCTAGTCGTCCGATCTTGCTCAAATTCGGATGATAGTTGGGGGATGGAAATTTGATCATCTTATACCTATTTCAACATGATTGTACCATTAATAGCTATTGCGCGTGCGCCAAAATGAAATCCTTGTAACAAGCTTATTTTTCACAGTTTTCATCCGATCTGGATGGAATTTTCAGGGAATTTGCAGGATAGGGTGTAGACGGTCCTTTATCAATTTCATTGTTGCAAAATCAATACTACAATTTGTGCATGCGCAAATGTAAATACCATTATGCTCCATTTTTTCACGCCCTTTTCGTCCGATCTTGCTCAAATTTGGATGATAGTTGGGGGATGACGATTTGATCATCCGATATCAAATTCAACATGATTGTATCATTAATAGCTACTGCGCATGCGCCTATATAAAATCCTTGTAACGACCTTAATTTCCACTGTTTTCATCTGATTTTGATGACATTGTCAGCGAATGTACGGTTTAGGTTGTAAATGGTCCCGCACCTATTTCATTGTTTTCAACTCATCAGTTCATTCTGCGCTTGCACAAACGTAAATTACATTGAGTATCATTTTTTCGTTTCTTAATTGATCATTTATTACATTTCACGCTACATTTTGATTTACTCTTTTCCGCTATGGAATTTTTCAAGATCATTTAAAACTTTTCAATTATTTATACATTCATGATAGGTAAACAAAGAAGCTATGTGCCACACCAAACCTGGCAGACGTTTTTTTTAATACCAGCGTTTTCAGCAGGATCTCAAGAATCCAGAAATGGCAATAACTCAATTTCGGCATCCGGTAAGATTAGGTCCCTTTTCCTAGGACGGGTCACATATTCAATAAGTTAGGTAACATAGTTTCTATTACTTGGTTGGCGCTTCAAAACACTACCAGCTATAGTTTTGTTGTTATCGTGACACACGTGTGGCGTTTAAGTTATTCTTAGCTCTGGGAATCCCATAGTTAGCGTGTTTAATTGGTGACTTCGTTCGAAAGGTCGTGGAAAACTACATCGGTGACGGAGGCCATCCGGGAAGCCCGCGGGAGACGTCATGATGTGCGGATGCGGTGGAATTTTCTCAGGAATGCTCAATCCGAGATCCAGTCGTGGCTTAACTCTGGCTCGTGATCACCAGACGCACGGAACAATAATTTGGGATTGTTTGGAGATTAGTATACAACAGACACGACAGAGTCTGTGCTTCTATTTTATTATTTTCAATATTAAACATATCGGTACGTAATGCATGTATTACAGGGACGTCTCTATGAATGGATTGTATATAATTTAGGCGAGAATTAAAATAAGAGAAAAAAATATCATGATTTCTCGGGAATAACCCCCCTCCCACCCCTTCTCATCAACCCATTTAACCCCTTCACCAACAGTAAATTTGATACTTCCATGGTTGCATAACTGGACTAAAATCTGGATCGAACAAACAATAAAAACAGTCACGGAAATATAAATATAATAAAAATATCACGATTTATCGTTACTACCCCTCCAATCACCCCCTTCCAATGGAATTCGAAACTCCTGACACATTTTCTAAAGCCAGACCAAATTCATAATTTAAAAAAAAAAAAAAAAAAAAAAAATCGGACGAGAATAGTAGGAACATCATGTTTATCAGTATTACCCCTTCATTCCCCCTCTCATGATGAAATTTGAAAATCCTTACATTTTTTCCAAGACTATATCGAATTCATGATAGAACAAAATATGAATCACGAAAATCGGTTGAGATTTGTAGCGTGGGCAGCGCTAGAAAAAAATCGGTAATCATCCCCTCCACCGCCCTTCTATAGCAAATCAAAATTTTGAGGTTCGTTGCACAGCTGGACTAAAATTGAAATCGAACAAAATCAAGAATCACGAGATTCGGTTGAGAATTGTGGCCTGGGCATGTCGACAAAATTTGTCTCACACACACTTTTTTTTTTTTTTTTTGTAGAAAACTCCCCTTGAAAGCGGAGGGGGCACACCATTAACTTAAGAAAATAAATAAATAAATGAAAGAAGTGGGGAGGATGCCCAGGTTTACCCGAAGCTGGCTCTAGGGATGAGGGAAGTTCCAGAAGGACAAGAAGGAAGAATGGGATGAAAGGAAGTGCCCTATATAGAATGACCACCAGCTCAAGTACGAACCCCTCAGGATGCGGGTTTCGTCTGTTCGTCCGTCTGTCCGTCCCTCTGTCTGTCCACATTTCCTTGCCACACCCCTAACTTCCTCAATTTCGATTGGATTTTAATGAAATTTTCAGGAATAGTGTGGGTTTAGCTCTAAATGGTTCCCTATTAGTTTCATCATGATTGAATCAGCGGTACGCGCTGGCATGCGCGAACGTAATGTTCTTGTTTCACCCATAATTCCGTCAATGCTGAAGAGATAGTGGTCAGATTTTCAGGGATGAAGTGGGGAAGATCCCTTGAGGTTCCTTATGACATTTATTATGATTGAATCGGCGGTACGCTGTGCGCATGCGCGAGCGTTTGTCCCTCTATATTTCCTTGCCACAGCCATAACTTCCACAATTTCGATTGGATTTCAATGATTGCATCATTGGTACGCTCTGTGCATGCGTGAACGTAATTTTCTTGTGACAGTCATAGGTCTGTCAATGCTGAACAGATTTTAGTCAGATTTTCAGGGATATCCCTTGGAGGGGAAGGTCCCTTGAAGTCCCTTACGATATTCATCATGATTGAATCAGCCGTAAGCTCAGCGAATGCACAAATCTTGTTTACAGGGTTTATTATAGTTCACGGTTGTTTACTTATAGTTGGTAGAAGTGATCCGTAGCTATCTGCTTCTAAAAATTTCCACATCTGTCGATTTTGAACGGCGCCTAGTATAGCAGCTGAACTTGAACTCCGTTCACCCACCCGTGACTTATTCAGATAGGATTTTGTTGTGTGCGATGAGTGTGGTTAACTATGATAATGATAATAATTATTACTATTATTATTTTCGTCTTACTTGGACTGAAACGTCGATGAGATCCTACATATTTTGCAGTCATCTAATTAGATAAATTAGTCATCTAATTAGATAAATAGATTTTATTCAAGAACGTAAAATGAATGAACGATTATAAAACTGTATCTTACGTTATGGTGTACACACCCTCTAAACCTGCTGAATATTATACTTTTTTTTCAGCATTAATTATAATATAGCAACTACGTAGATAGAGATTGGCCTCCTCACCTTCCATCGATGGACAGGAGGGTGTAGCATCAGTTCTTTCTGAAAACATCGCCCACACGAAACAGAATTGAAGTGGGATCGTCGGCACAGTCATAGCACTGGGGTCCACGTTTTATAAATGGCTAGTAGCTGGCTCTCCATCGGCCGGTCTGTACATCTGGAGTATTGTACAGTACTATCTCTCTAATATATTTATTTATATATTATTATCTAAATATTTAGATTTGTTTGCATTAGTAAGTATGATTAACTATGTGGGAGTTCATCAACAACAACACATTACTGCTGCACCTCGCCATCCAAGACCCGAATGATCACCTTCAGACGCCGAGTTAATTGGGAATTTCCAAGAAGCTGGATTGCATCTATATCTGTGTCTTCAAGAAGCCTATTTTGTCTAATATTTTGCATTTTTCAATACTACCAGTTGGTCGGTTGATCAGGTTCCTCACGAAGTTTGAAAAACTGGTAGGGTCCATCGAGTCTGTGTGGCAAAAACAGCTATTGAAAACGGTAAACTCGATTTGTGATGATTTGACAAGGATTGACGTCAGTGACGACGGCGACATCGTATTGTCATCAAGGACAACTATTATAAACTCAAATTTTGGTTGATTTGAACTAATTCCGGATTTCTGAAGAGTATACCTACCAAATTGTTGGCCAATTAAATTGCCTACGCACGCACACATGCACGCTCGCTGACAAGTGCGCTCACTTCGATCGTCAATAATGTTATGATGATAGGGTGATTTTATTAGTACTCAAAATCAGTGAAACGTGTGTGAGGTAGACGTACACGGTAGGTGACGGTAGGCAGACCCTGTAAACCTTCAACTGGTACACGTATGGCTGATGTTCATAGGGTAACACCGACTCTCTATCGGGTCACTGATTTTCGTCATTTTTCTTCCTGATTGTTACACATTTTGTCATCAATACCAAATAAATATATATTTCAGAATATAACTGTTTCATGAGTGTAAAACATTCTGAAAAAGTTAACTTCATTTCAGCAACATTGAATAGTTTGTACTGTACTCTGCAATTCTAACAACAAAGTTCACAGTCTCAAGAAGTTTCCTCGAGTCTTACTAGATTATTTTATTCTCGTCTAATAATGTCTGGGCTACCCTAACTAATTGGTCGAAGTGTGCAGGAGGTTCAGTCGAGGGTAGTATCGAACTGCGCAGCCTACAAATCAATTCAGACCACCAGACTATACACATTATTCTGACCTTTAAATCCAACTAATCTGAATTTTTACTTAGGAATTGACTACTTGATTTTCCGTATTTTTGAGATGCGAGCTTGCGAGGCCGTACTTGCGCAGCTCAAAAATAGCCCCGGGGACCCACAAATAATCCGTACTAATTCCTTGATCACTTGCGCAATTCTACCCTGTCCGGCCATTCGTAGAACCCCGTCAGCTTCAAAATTCAGGTGTGAACGAGATTATTTCATGTTATATTATTTTATACCAGCATAATATGTTCAGAAGGGCTACATAGACGAAAATGATAAACCTTTTCAGTACCTCAAGAAACAAATCAATCCAATGAATTAAGAATGACCTTCTAGTCTACGGGTCGAAGTTGTCAGTTTCCCGTCTTATAAAAGCCCAATTTTTTTAAGTTTCTATGTTTTTGTTTTGATTGTTGACAAACATCTTCAGCCATGACGTCTGAAGAACGCACGTCCGTAAAAATAACGTTAATGAGCTGGAGGAACCGGTTCTTCAGCGGCCTTGACAAAGTATTGTATTATTCCCCAGTGAATTCCACCAACGCCGCATATCGCGAGATACGATTACCTCACTCGATTCCGTGCCGTATTTAAGTGAACCCCTGTACTTATGTGATTACGCCCAGACTCTGCGATAACAATGTTATATAAGGAAGCAGTTTAAGCTCTAAGGTGAAGTTTTAATGAACTTTCATGAAACCATTTTGGTTTCGGATTTAATAATACAGCATAACTGTTATTAAGAAAGGCCTAGACTGGTATATTTCTCTTTAGAATTGGGATACAAAATAAAAATGAAAAATAAATAAATTAAAAAATCAGTTCTTCCACCTAATAATTAAGCCCCCCCCCCCCCCCCCCCAATATGAGTTTGGACAGTACTTTTTATCACAAAAACGCGCTTAAATTGAAAAAAGTAATAATAAATTAATAACAATGTTTTGAAAAAAGGCAAAGAACGGTTTAATATCGTTACGTTTCAGCAAAATGTTAGGTACTTAGCAAAACGTTCACACTAATAACAACTTTTATAGGAAGTAGGTAGATATTGTCGTCATAGAACTTTATAGCGCTTATGGTGCCTTACTACTCTACTAATTTAAAAAGAATTATTTTCTTTTCTTTTCTTATAGTTATGACTAGAGGCCTGTTAGGGCTTGGAAAGCCCTAATCTAGTCCGTATAACAGTAGTACCTAACCTAACAGGAACTCAGCACATTATAGTAAAGATATAAGTCCTACCTATTTGCGGCGTTATGTGACCTGTTGAAAGCTAAGGCGATGTTATTAAATGATAAAAAAAGAGGAAATACCGATCAAAATGTAAGTAATGTAATAAAATAAATATCACCAGTTGAGGTGGTCCTCGCCACTTTGAGACTAAACAAAAAGTTGAATCGGGGAATTCGGAATTTGGGCATGGTGAGATGATGGTGTAATTCTATCTCGAGTCTTCTTCGTTTCTTTGTAAGCGTGTGAATCTGCGCGTCCGTGTCTTCTATCTTCTTCTTTATGTCGTTGATTGTATCTTGATCGGTAGTGCTCGTAGATGTCGAACTGGTGTTGAGTTGTGTGTGGGAGATGCTAATCCTGATGTGTCTGGTACCACTCCAGCAAAGCTCGTGCTTGTTCTGTGTCTGGATTAATTTCGAGTGTTGTGTCATGTCCAATTTGTGCTTCGAATATATTTTTGAATTTTTTGGTTGTAATGAGGTGTGCTGCCACGATGTCATGTGAGTTGAAATTGAATTGTTTCCCCCCACTGGATAAGATTGACGGTTCCGATTTTATCCGTATAACAGTAGTACCTAACAGGAACTCAGCCCATTATAGTAACGGTATAAGTCCTACATATCCTACAGTGAACAGGAAAGGATTTAGTTCACTCAGCTGATCAGAAAAGACCCCATCATTTCACTCGTCTCCTAATGTCCCAGAGAGTCTACCTATCAAATTTCAACTTCCTACAGTGAACAGGAAAGAATTTAGCTCACTCAGCTGAGCAGAAAAGACCCCATTACTACGTTTGTTACTTACCGACACTTTTGCAACAAACTTGGGACCGTGCTGATTCGGAATTATATATAAAGTCCGTTCGGAATTATATATAAAGTCCGTTCGGAATTATATATAAAGTCCGTTCGGAATTATATATAAAGTCCGCTAAGTTCTTCAGTTTCAATTTCTTCGTTCAGAAATAACTCTCCTAGATGTTAGTAACTACACTACGTTTCTTACTTACCGTGAATTGATGGCAACTGTTGTTACACTGTTGTTATCGCCACAGCCTAATAAACAACTCTCGTTGATAAGGACCGCCTAGAACACGATCAAGGCGGGTATAGAGACGAACGGCGACACTTTTGCAACAAACTTGGGGCCGTGCTGATTCGAATGAGCGGTCTAACACTAAAATCGGACCGCGAAGTTCTTCACAATTTCAAAGACCGTTCGGAATTATATATATAGATATTGCCAAACTAATTAGCCTGCCACCAAGCTGTCTGTTAGGGCTTGGAACTAATCTAGAACACGATCAAGATACAGAAACGAACGGCGACACTTGGGGCCGTCTAACACTGAAATCGGTCCGCGAAGTTCTTCACAATTTCAAAGATCGTTCAGAAATAACTCTCCTAGATGTTAGTATCTGCACTACGTTTCTTACTTACCGTGGCAACTGTTGTAACTGCCACAGCCTAATAAACAGAGAGCCTCCCTATCAAATTTCAACTTCCTACAGTGAACAGGAAAGAATTAAGCTCACTCAGCTGATCAGAAAAGACCCAATCACTTCACTCGTCTCTTAATGTCCCAGAGAGTTATCAAATTTCAACTTCCTACAGTGAACAGGAAATAATTTAGCTCACTCAGCTGATCAGAAAAGACCCCATCACTTCACTCGTCTCTTAATGTTCCAGAGAGTTATCAAATTTCTACTTCCTACAGTGAACAGGAAAGAATTTAGCTCACTCAGCTGATCAGAAAAGACCCCATCACTTCACTCGTCTCCTTATGTCCCAGAGAGTCTACCTATCAAAGTTCAACTTCCTACAGTGAACAGTAAAGAATTTAGCTCACTCAGCTGATCAGAAAAGACCCCATCACTTCACTCGTCTCTTACTGTTCCAGAGAGTTATCAAATTTCAACTTCCCACAGAATTTAGCTCACTCAGCTGATCAGAAAAGACCCCATCACTACGTTTCTTACTTACCGACACCTGGGGCCGTGCTGATTCGGAATTACCTATATATAAAGAACGTTCGGAATTATATATAAAGTCCGCTAAGTTCTTCAGTTTCTATTTCTTCGTTCAGAAATAACTCTCCTAGATGTTAGTAACTACACTACGTTTCTTACTTACCGTGAATTGATGGCAACTGTTGTTACACTGTTGTTATCGCCACAGCCTAATAAACAACTCTCGTTGATAAGGACCGCATAGAACACGATCAAGGCGGGTATAGAGACGAACGGCGACACTTTTGACATTTTCATGTCTTTGCTTTGGCACATAAACTAAAAAAACGTCACGGAAAATAATTGCTCACGAAAATTGCTCACGAAAATTGCTCACGAAAATTGTCCCAAGTGGCCACAACGATGATTATGACCATCAGAAATGACGTTTTTACCTAATGATCCCACGATTCTGAGATTTGGTATGTGGGCCCTTGAGGGACTTCTGAACACAACTGACCGATCCCAAGTCAGCTGAGTGGCTCTAGAAACCAGTTTTTTCCCTAATGATCCCACGATTCTGAGATTCGGTATGTAGCCCCTTGAGGGACTTCTGAACGCAACTGACATCCCAGATCAGCTGAGTGGCTCTAGAAACCTTCCCTAATGATCCCACGATTCTGAGATTTGGTATGTAGCCCCTTGAGGGACTTCTGAACACAACTGACCGATCCAAGATCAGCTGAGTGGCTCTAGAATCCAGTTTTTTCCCTAATGATCCCACGATTCTGAGATTTGGTATGTGGGCCCTTGAGGGACTTCTGAACACAACTGACCGATCCCAAATCAGCTGAGTGGCTCTAGAAACCAGTTTTTTCCCTAATGATCCCACGATTCTAAGATTTGGTATGTAGCCCCTTGAGGGACTTCTGAACACAACTGACCGATCCAAGATCAGCTGAGTGGCTCTAGAATCCATTTTTTTCCCTAATGATCCCACGATTCTGAGATTTGGTATGTGGGCCCTTGAGGGACTTCTGAACACAACTGACCGATCCAAGATCAGCTGAGTGGCTCTAGAAACCAGTTTTTTCCCTAATGATCCCACGATTCTGAGATTTCTTATGTGGGCCCTTGAGGGACTTCTGAACACAACTGACCGATCCCAGATCAGCTGAGTGGCTCTAGAATCCAGTTTTTTCCCTAATGATCCCACGATTCTGAGATTCGGTATGTAGCCCCTTGAGGGACTTCTGAACGCAACTGACATCCCAGATCAGCTGAGTGGCTCTAGAAACCTTCCCTAATGATCCCACGATTCTGAGATTTGGTATGTAGCCCCTTGAGGGACTTCTGAACACAACTGACCGATCCAAGATCAGCTGAGTGGCTCTAGAATCCAGTTTTTTCCCTAATGATCCCACGATTCTGAGATTTGGTATGTGGGCCCTTGAGGGACTTCTGAACACAACTGACCGATCCCAGATCAGCTGAGTGGCTCTAGAAACCAGTTTTTTCCCTAATGATCCCACGATTCTGAGATTTGGTATGTAGCCCCTTGAGGGACTTCTGAACACAACTGACCGATCCCACATCAGCTGAGTGGCTCTTGAATCCAGTTTTTTCCCTAATGATCCCACGATTCTGAGATTTGGTATGTAGCCCCTTGAGGGACTTCTGAACACAACTGACCGATTACAGATCAGCTGAGTGGCTCTAGAATCCAGTTTTTTCCCTAATGATCCCACGATTCTGAGATTCGGTATGTGGGCCCTTGAGGGACTTCTGAACACAACTGACCGATCCCAGATCAGCTGAGTGGCTCTAGAAACCAGTTTTTTCCCTAATGATCCCACGATTCTGAGATTTCTTATGTGGGCCCTTGAGGGACTTCTGAACACAACTGACCGATCCCAGATCAGCTGAGTGGCTCTAGAATCCAGTTTTTTCCCTAATGATCCCACGATTCTGAGATTCGGTATGTAGCCCCTTGAGGGACTTCTGAACGCAACTGACATCCCAGATCAGCTGAGTGGCTCTAGAAACCTTCCCTAATGATCCCACGATTCTGAGATTTGGTATGTAGCCCCTTGAGGGACTTCTGAACACAACTGACCGATCCAAGATCAGCTGAGTGGCTCTAGAATCCAGTTTTTTCCCTAATGATCCCACGATTCTGAGATTTGGTATGTGGGCCCTTGAGGGACTTCTGAACACAACTGACCGATCCCAGATCAGCTGAGTGGCTCTAGAAACCAGTTTTTTCCCTAATGATCCCACGATTCTGAGATTTGGTATGTAGCCCCTTGAGGGACTTCTGAACACAACTGACCGATCCCACATCAGCTGAGTGGCTCTTGAATCCAGTTTTTTCCCTAATGATCCCACGATTCTGAGATTTGGTATGTAGCCCCTTGAGGGACTTCTGAACGCAACTGACCGATCCCAGATCAGCTGAGTGGCTCTAGAATCCAGTTTTTTCCCTAATGATCCCACGAATCTGAGATTTGGTATGTAGCCCCTTGAGGGACTTCTGAACACAACTGACCGATTACAGATCAGCTGAGTGGCTCTAGAATCCAGTTTTTTCCCTAATGATCCCACGAATCTGAGATTTGGTATGTAGCCCCTTGAGGGACTTCTGAACACAACTGACCGATTACAGATCAGCTGAGTGGCTCTAGAATCCAGTTTTTTCCCTAATGATAAGGAAATAATAAGAAAACACACATGAAAATGTCCCAATGTGTTGCAGACTCGTATGCAAGCATTTCTGATGATTTCCGCTTACTTTACTAAGTTTACATCAAAATTATGGTTTAACTTAGAGTAATTGCAACAAACTTGGGGCCGTGCTGATTCGAATGAGCCGTCTAACACTGAAATCGGACCGCTAAGTTCTTCACAATTTCAAAGACCGTTCGGAATTATATATATAGATATTGCCAAACTAATTAGCCTGCCACCAAGCGGCACAACTATAAACAAGATTACCACCTTAACCAAGTGGCAACAAAGCAAGGCTTACTAACCATAATAATATTGGTTACTAACCATAATATTATTGTTTACTAACCATTTATAATATCGCATTATTGGATTAATATCTTGTAAATAAATATAAAACTGCGACATAAAAATCTTACTAATCTTCAGTAAAATGAGAGCTTTCCAACGAATTTCTGTGCGATGAACACTGCGGAAGTTCCATTCCCTACCAACGGCTTGGTTGTACGTGAAACTCATAAGAAAATTCGTGTGACAGTTTTTCGTGACATAAATACGTGATACTTTCGGCCAATTAGGTGATGGCTAAAGCATATTCCATGCTAAAAGCCTTATGAATCATATTGCGATTGGTTGAGTAATAATTAATAATAATAACTGCACGTACGCAAAACTAAATGAATGATAGGCAAAAGTCCGGGACTAAAATACCCATTGTCATGAAATTGTCAGGGATTGTACTGGTTAGCTTCTAAATTATGGCCTATAAATTTCACTGCTGTCGGATCAATAGTAGCCCATGCGCATGCGCATATGTGCATTTCCTATACCTAATATCACTTTCTCATCACTTTCTGAATTGATTTCGTTCAAACACAGGAGATAGTTGGTATATCTTCCAAAAAGATGCCTTATAAATTAAATTGCAATTGGTTGTGCAAAACGCATGCGCAAAGCTAAAATTGAAAACGGAACTGAATTGAAAAAACGTGACACTTTCGGCCAGTTAGGAGATGGCTAAAGCATATTCCATGCCAAAAAGCCTTATGAATCATATTGCCATTGGTTGAGTAATAATTAATAATAATTACTGCAGATTGGCTAAACTAAATGAATGACACAGAAAAAACTTCGATTCTAATAGACCGATTTTCATTAAATTGTCGGTTTACACGTGCTAATAATCGGGGATTTCATTTTGATGACGAATTTTTGAGAAGAGGAGTGAGGTGGACGTGAAACCTACTATTTATGCTTTTATCAACCAATTTTGATTAATTTTTTCGATTATAACGCAATGATGTTTGAAGTATTTGGTCTCTAGGTTTAACCACTCTCAATAAATTAAAATTTCACACAATGGGATGTGGGGTAGGGAATATTGATATCGTGATATTGTCAACTTATTTGTAAAAGCAGTTCATACATTATTATGGTTTTCACTATGGGAGGGGAGAGGGAGGAGGTAGTTCTTCGTAGCACATTCTTGTTAGGTTATAATTCGGGGGGGGGGGGGGGGGGGTAAATCCTGTAAAATCACGATCTAAGTATTCGCTATTATTACTAAAAAAAAGTATATACAATCCATACGTAGATACTTCCCTGTCATACAAGCACTTCTTGCCAATATGTCTTTCCTTGAAACAGCTACATTTTTCACACACCCGCTGGCGAAACTAGTGAGGATTTTTCGCTGTGAAGTTGAGGTTGGAGATTTTTGAACTTTAGGTGCTGATTCTATTCTCCGTATTGTTAAGCAAATCTACAAAAACTAAAAATATACGCAAGATGATATAAAATTACAAATACGGAGTGTTTCGCGAAATTAGTATGTAGAACGCCTGAAAAACTCTGAAAGGTCAGTGCGGTGTTACATTCATTGATATAATCGTACGATCGGATGTAGCCGTTTCAATTGCGCAATCCTAATGGTACGACGATATGAGAGCTCCATCAAGGGTACAAAACACCACATTGATAAATAAAATAATAATAAAAAATAGAATTTAAAAAAAATAATAGAAAAATAAATAAATAAAATTCTGTATTATTATTATACAGAATATTACACAATGGTTAATAATTCTGTATTAAATTGCCCATCTACGCTAATCACGGGCCAATTGATACGGGTCTATATATGTATATATATCCGGCGTAAAAATCCAGTTTTCCCCCTCTACTACTTCGCTATCGTGACTTGGCGTTCAAGAGCACCGTCATACCCCCCACCACCAGCCTCCGTATAATAAATCGGCCTCCGTATAATGAAACAGGCCGACGTAATAGAAAATACTGATTTTTATAGTTTGGTGGTCTGGATGCTCGCAAGCTCGCATCTCAAAAATAAAAAATATCCTGAATGAATCCTTTTATCAAAATACAGATGAGTTGGACAAACATCAGATTTACGCCTAAAATGATGTTATGGAGGTCGAATATGAAGAAGAATTGGATCTAGATGGCACAGGTGATGGGGGGATTGGCCGTGCTGTTGAACGTCTAGTGCTATCGTGTTGAAACGGCACCGATCTTTTTCTAACACCTGATTGAAATCAAACGAAACCGCCATGTTACGTGGTTAGTGCCACGTAAACGAGTGAAGTAACTTTTGAAGAGTAGTTGAAATCAAAACCTATATAATATAAGTAGGTAAAGTATGTTATCACAGACGTAGAGAACCATCATCTGATGATTATTAAGATAAAATAAAACGCCTACCTACGCTTAACTAATCCATCTGTTAGATGATTCCATTTTGATCTTAGAGGTTTCCATTCACACGTATGTTGACCCCCTGTGAGAAAACCGAATGGAGAAGACGACGGATAGTGGCGTTTGTGACAAAACAAAGAAGGAGTTTACTAGAGCTCAGTGAAATGAATAGGGTGTCATACTTCCTTCTGCAAACCTCTGCAGCACGAATTGATTTTCTTGTGAGCTAAAATTTATGCTGAACGCCATTGGGAAGGAATTATGATGTGGATTTGTGCTTTAGACTTAGTATAGCAAATAAATGGAAAATAGGAGTTCACTCAGATTTCAAAACACCATAACTCACTCAATTTTTGGGGAAAATGAACAAAATTGGTGGTCAATCGACGCAGAATTGAATTTTCCACAACTTTCCATGAATAAGAACTTCAATTGCCCAATAAAATGGGCAAACGTATTCCATCATGTTCCATCTTTTCACTCTCTAGTCGTTCGAGTTCGCTTAAATTTGTATGATAGTCGGAAGAAGAAGATTGGTAAACGAGGAAGCTATGTGCCCCACTCAACTTGGCAGAAGTTTTTTAATAGTTTTTTAAAATCCCCCTTCTTGACTCATAGAGTCCGTTTTTTTTCTCATACAGCCTGGTAACCTTGCTACAGAGGTCTTCAGAGAAAGCCAATCGCGAGTCGTTAAGGACTGTTGACGTTCCGAATTTTTGTATTGATACTCCACCCTCAACTGTTATGTGTTGGTAATCATCTAATCACGTAAACAAAGATGAAACGACGTTCATTAACAGTAATAACACAATTAGGATTGACGTCACTGTTATATCTTTAGCTAGGTTAGGATTTCAGTGAATTTGGGGTTGAGTGTACTAGATGAGTGAACTTGGATTATTTATTGGGCCAACATCACAAACAAGTTAGCAAAGAATCATAACTACTGGATTTGACTCACAGAACGCCCCCTTCCGAACGAAAATGTTATTAGGCAACATTACTTGACTACCCAAATCTGTTTTGAACCGTAGAATATGACTTAGAATGAGTTTATTTGTCATAAAATTGGTGGTTAACAATTTCTTTACAATCAAATTGCTCAGATTTCAAAACAATGCAACATAATATTTATATAATGTATTTATATATATATTTATGTGTCATTCTAGACGATAACTCTCCTTTGGATTGAAATAAAAATTCCGTTCTTGCGCCAATAAATCAAGCTTTCCAAACGAAAGGATGAGTTCGTTGGCCAGCACTTTTTGAACACATTAAATTGGTCAAATTTCAATGAACTTAACTTAGTGTCAACCAAAAAAATCACTAAAAATGGCTGAAAATCGTTAAATTTATATTTTTTGACAAAATATTGCTCAAACGATAACTTACGAAAATTCGTTCATACGATCATGCTTCATGACTGGAGCTTTTACGTTTTAGTCTATTCTAAACAGCTTTGGTTCCGTGTCTGTGTGCGTGTCCGGAAGGATGGGCCAATATAAAATCCTTGTAACGACTTTAATTTTTCATCAACGCAATCCTCATTCAGGTTTTTTTTTTTTTTTTCTTTAGTTGACACTCAGTTTTCATCCGACTTTGATGAAACTGTTCGGAAATGCGCGGCTTAGGTTGTAGATGTCCCCTATCGGTTTAATTGTTGCCAAATCTATAATTCATTCTGCGCATGCGCAAACGCAATTTCTATAATGTTCCATCTTTTTACACCCTAGTCGTTCGATTTCGCTTCAATTTGGATGATAGTTTGGAGAAGACGATTTTATTATCCAATATCAATTTCAACATGCTTTATCATTAATAGCTACTGCGCATGCGCCAATGTGAAATCCTTGTAACGACCTTAATTTCCACAGTTTTCTTCCGATTTTGATGAAATTGTCAGTGGATGCGCGGGTTAGGTTGTGGAAGGTCTCAACTCATCAGTTCATTCTGCGCATGCGCAAACTTAAATTACATTGATTGTAATTTTTTTGTTTCTTAATTGGCCAATTAGGACGTTTTATACACTACATCTTGATTTACTCTTTTTCGCTATGGAATTTTTCAAGATCATTTAAAAATTTTCAATGATCTATACATGGCAGACTTTTTTTTTTTTTTTTTTTGCACTGTTTATTTCGTATTTATTAGGAATTATATGGGTTCATACTTGGACAAATAGAAAAAACAGAGAGGATTAAGCCACGTAAGTACTAAATATTTCTGACCTTTATACATTCCTCCCTAGAGGCAGGAGATGTGCTTTTCAAAAACTGTTGTTTTGAGTTTTTTCTACCTGAATCACTAGTCGAACATTGTGCGATGTTGGAAAAAATCGAAATATATTTTTTAAATTATCTGATGTAGGGTATGTCGAAAATTATTTAATGTTGTATAACTGAATGTTCAAATTTTGAACCCGAAAAATTGATACTTGATCCTTTTTTTAGTAAGGATGATAGATCGAGCTTTGAACAGGATTAGTTAATCCGTTTGATTCAGCGTCTCATATTTTTGTGTCCGTATGAGTCCTGTAGAAATCCGGTTGAAGCAGTAGTATTCACAGATTGTTAAAATGATGACGAGAACTGTGAACGATCGGGGCAATTTGAACTTGACCTGTTAGCTATTTGAGATGAACAATTTACATAAACAATGCCCACGCACGCCTAAAATGTGTAAAGATGAAATAAATGTTAAGATTTTCGTCTTTGGCGTCACTCTGATGTAGTTTACGCACGCCGGCAACCGCCATTATCGTAAGTAGACAATTTCTTTAACAATGTGTTAGTGACCCACATCACTTGAAACGACCGGAATACCTAAATATCCATGTTCCTTAACTGCCTTTAATTGTTCTTTACCAAATAGATTTAACGAATCAATAACTCGAGTATAATATGAATTCGTTTTATAGAAGACAAAAAAATGATCAAATTTGACAAAAAGACAAAAAGACTTAAATTTGGGTTTGCTTTAGTATGATGTTGAGAAACATCCTTTGTTACACACTGAGTATTGCTCTTAATGCAAAACTGGCAAGCAAGCCTGCTAACTCAGGGCAGACGAGTCTAGCACATGCTGTAGCAGAAATTGGAAACATACAATTAATCCCCTGCACCACAACGTGACCCACCAAGCAGCATAAAAATCGTGCGAAATGAGCATTACATTCATTGTTTTATAGTAATTTGAAGAGTGAGCAACCCTAAATCAGGAGAAGGAATAAGACACTACTTCCCTCACCGGTGTGTAGGTACTGTAGGACAGAAAACCTTTATTATCTTCTGGACCAGCATCAAGCGTAACCTAGAATATGACCTTTGCTATTACTTCCTAATCAGTAGTCATCCAAATTTGGACCAAATCCCTACTCACAGACGATGAGATGTGTGCAGCATCAATCACAAGTGGAGTGGTTATTGTTGATTTACTTGTGTGGTTAGGGAACCTGCTAGCCTCTGATTGAGTATTTTTTCCTACTGACTCGTAGTATAAGTACGATATTTTCCTACTTACTAGTAAGTACCTATCTTTCCTTATAATGACGTAACTTCAAACTTGCCAGGAACATGTTCACTCCTCCTAAGATACTTTGATAACAACACTGATGCCCCAGTAGTCTCATGATGACCACGTTAATTTAATATTTCTGTGCCTACTTTTGCGCATTTGACTACCAGTCTACCTGTTAACCAGAAACCATGCACTAGGTACAGTGGTGTGGGTATTGAAGATTTTGATACAATTAATAACTGCTGCACTTTCTATAGGGAGGCACAAATTGGATACTTGTAAGCTGATCTGAATGGAAACGTAACCTTCATAACCTTGAAGATGTTGCACTTTATAATCGACTTTCCAGCTTTCAAAGTTTTGTAGAACACCAACAAATATGTTCAAAATCTTAACCTTTTCATTCAGAAGTTGTAAAACATCAGATAATTTGTGATGAAAAGAAACGAAGGAGTCCAAAACTTTCTGAGCTCAGTCACGTCAATGATGACGTTGAATGATTTGCGATCCACGGGATGTCTCGACTCGGAGGACTTAACAACGTAATAGAAGACCGCCGCTCATTGATCATTGACGCAAACGACTGTCAGATTTGGTAGGTATTCTAGTAGAGGTTGGTACACTTCTGTCCTTTCCAATTGAGTTTCTTTCACAGCCTAATTTTATTCTACACAGTTTATACTCAGTCATTATCGTAAGAAGAATTATGAGTACTTGGAAGACGAGAAGTTACTCAGGCATTCATTTATTCATCGCTATAAGGTGGGAGCTTCGAGTGAGGTTCACAGAGCCTATTTCCTTATTGAAAGTTTTTTATAAAATGATTCATAAAATTCTTGCTAAAACTAAAATGTTGAGGCAAAATGAAATGTAGAAAAATGAATTACTTATTTATCATTTCCAAGGGTAGCAGAAGCTTTCTAATAAAAGTTTTAGAAGGTAAACAATAGATTTCCTTCAAATGTAACACTTATTTTCTGTTTTAAATGCGGAAGGGGGAAGTACGGAGGCTTCCGCAATCTTGTGGAAAGAATTTCGGCACTGTAGCCGACAGTGTTGCCGCCAGCCCAACACTGTGTTTCGGCAAATCTGGTCCAAAAAAAAAAAAAAAACCGGTAGATTCCGGTTATACAATTTCGGAAATTCGATAGATTTCCCGGTAGTTTTTTGAACGAACTATGATTTAGCTAATACTTTATCAATTGAATACAATATTACTCCAGGGTTGCATTCTAGGCTAAAACTCTCATACGGTAACTATGAAATCTTCTGTGTAGAATCCGCAGTATTATTTTTCCTTTTAGTATGAACCAAATCAGTGTATCCATCATTTTTTACTACTACATAATTAAATTCATCACCTATAAAAAGTAGTAGTAGGTAGGCACTCCAGTATCAAATAGATGAAATTACAGGGGATAATATTGGATTTACGAAACACATCAGTAACAACCGAACTCAGTAGTTATAATTTGTTGGTAACATTTGAATTTATGTGTCCACAAGTAGGTAGGTTCTTTCAACGTTACCTTGGAAGAATCGGAAGCAATAAGAATTATATACCTGAATAGGTAACAAGAAGCTGCAACCAGCAGATATGTAAATAAATGTAAGTAGTACATTTAAAGGGAAACTAGGTTACGTGTACCGTTGAACTGGTATTGAAGATCGTATATTGAAACCATGCTGATCCTTATGTACGAGAATAAAACACTAGACGAATAACCACAGTTAACAACGAGGCGAAGGCGAACATAGATGTGAGCACTGAGCAAGTAAAATTCATGTACCTAATGTGCTCATTCATGTTCTTGTCCATGTGCTTATTCATGTACTAATTAATAAATTATAAAAAACCTAAAATGCATCATATTGAAGTAATACCAAAAGCCACAGAATAGACATGGACGAAACTGGTAGGTAGGTACCTAATAACCATTGAAGAAGGGAAGTCAACTTTTCCAAGTCCGCTTTGAATAATGAGGTAGTTCTAATTAGCGAATTTTCGTAAAAAATGAAACTATTGCAATGGCTTACAAAAATTTTAAATAAAAAATTTTGAAAAGTTTCTTCATTGAAATCCGTTTGGAGGCATTCTGAAACGATTCCTGAAGTAAGACTGTACAGTAAATATATATATATATATTATATATATATATATATATATATATATATATATATATATATATATATATATATATATATATATATAGCCCCCCTGGACCCCCCTAATCTATACTCGGCGCTTCGCGCCTCGCCGGATCTTTTCTCTTTTCTACTGCGTAGAAAACGAGGATAATTTGGTATGCAACTCTTAGCCTGAATCAACTTAGTTTTGGAATGTAGACAGGAACGTAAGGTGAGGGAAATTGGTAGCTTGAAATGTGAACATTTATCACATAAATCTAGCGCTTTCCAACGAGTGGCGTACGATTTTTGTGCGATGAAAACTGCGGAAGTTTCATTCCCCTAACAACGGCTGGGTTGTACGTGAAAAACACTGAAATTGTGACACAATCTATAACAACTACTCAACTACTCGGTTGTACGTGAAAATCATCGTTAATTTCGTCACGGACGTTACATAAAAAATTATTGGGGGTCGGCCTAAGAATTGTATAGCAATTAATATGTGTGTGTGTGTGTGTGTGTGTGTGTGTGTGTGTGTCACTCCAGAGGATAACCCTTCTGTTACTGCTGGCTCGCTGGCAGTGTGTATCTTCATTCAGCTATGATGTTGAATGATATTAACCAGTCGACTGAGGGTGATATGGATATTACCTCTCCTTGACTGTTTGAGCACCAATCTGCTGAACCCAGCTTTTCTCGTTGGAGAATGATTTGGGATGGTGCTTCTCTTGCTGCAAAGGCACACTCAGTTCATACATCTGACTCGCTCCCATTTGGATAAATTCCTATAGTATCCATAGCTTCCTCGTATCACGTTATGAATGCGAGGAAGCTTTGTGCCACACCCTACTTGCAGACTTTCTTTTTTTTTACTTGTGAGGTTTTATATTTGTAATCCTCAAATATTTTGGGGTTTGATGAGTTGATACCTTGATGAGCAATTTATACTAACTCTCAATTACAGAAATTTTACGCTGACAACATTTTTCACTTCTTAACCGACTAACTCGAAGAAACTTTGTGGGGTCGTAGTCGAGGTCTGATTGATAATGCTTAGAAGAATCGCAGTTAACCATTGATCATTCGCAAAAGTTAACCTCTGCTACAGTAATGTTCAATTAAAGATCTTCAATAAATCATACCACGCTGAATCAAACAGCGATGTCAGCACACTGAACCTTTCTAACTGCTCGATCCCACCGAACGGAAGACCTTGACTGACTTGAAGGCCCGGGGAGCGATTAGCGTAATATCCCGCTTGTTGGATGGAAAACAGAACGCTAGTTAAGCACGTTAGAGAAACCCTTACCCAGTCCACTGATGGTTTCCACCTATTCATTTACCTTTATGACGTGCGCGCCTTGTTTTCCCTTTGATTGCAATTAGCATACTTCTTTTCAAACATGCTCAATCAAGTTCATGAGTGGCGCTGTAAACTCAGCGACTTACGTACGTAGCATTTGGATACCTGAGAGAATTTTTAATAGTCGATCTGCATAAATGTACATCATAATGACCCTTACATAAGTGTTGGCAAATATCCCATTTGAGACGTATATCGCTATCGAGGTAAGTACCTGATTTATTTTACCAATCCTTCCCAGATTCTGACTTTCAATACTATTTTAAAGAACACATTACACTGCTGCATTTTTCAATCTTCCAATTTGTATCATTTGTGAATGTAAAGTTCACTCCTAATGCAATCACTACAGTGCTACGGTACTGTTTCATTATTATTGATTACTCGAATACTCAATTACTCGAATCACTCGATCATTGAAATGTTCCAAATTTTCTTCAAAATTTCACGGAGGTTTCTTTAGAGTTTGAGCGAAATCATCAATCAGGCAATAAGAAAAAATTCCAGTCATGCAGCATGATCGTATGAGCGAATTATCATGAATTATCGTATTGTATAATGTTGAATTTTTTGAAATTTGAGCATTTTGAGTGCAAGGAAATTGTTAACTATTTATTTAATGGCATAAACGTATTCTAAATAATAATCTGCTATTAAAAAAACGGTTTTGGATTTTTAGATTTTTTGCAGTTTTTATAGATTTTTCGCAAATTCTAAGTTGCTTTTTCAGCATAATTTTGTTCATAAATTTTTGAATGTTCTATTTTATCGTTAATAAACTTTATTTGAGCAATATTCTGCTAAAAAATATAAATTTAACAGTTTTTAGCCATTTTTAGTGATTTTTTTAGCACATTTTTTGAAATTTGACATATTTAATGTGCTCAAAAAGTTCTGGCCAACGAACTTATCGTTACGTTTGGAAAGCTTGATTTTTTGGCGCAAGAACGGAATTTTTATCTCAATCCTATGGAGTTATCGTCTGAAATTACACATATAGGTATCTATGTAAATAAATACATATGTATATACATATAAAAAAGTGTTAAACTCTAGGATTTGATTGAGAATGTCTCAAAACGGATTTCAATGAAGACATTTTTCAAAAATTTCAATTTTAAAATTTTTGAGCCATTGCAATTGCTTTGTTTTTTTTTTTAACGAAAATTCGCTAATGATGCTTGATGGATGTTGAGTAGGAGCAAGCCAGTGATTTGGAAGCGATAAAGTTCAATGGGAACCATTGACATTCAAAACCGTTCGATTTCTGAAAATTTCATCAAAATCGGATAGAAACTATAAATTTCATGCTTGTTACAAGGATATGTCGTTCGTGTATGCGCAGAAGATACTAATGATACGAACTTGATGAAACTTGTGCGAGGTTATCAAACTAATTTGTTTTATTAACTACCTTTTGAATTTGAGCGAGATCAGATGAATAAATAGGTCATAAGAAAATGACACTTTGACTATACGCTTGAGTAAGCGCAGTGAAAACCATGAATTTCTGAGTGATGAGTTTATAGGAGACCATTCTAACCCGCTCATTCCCTCATTTTATCAAAATCGATGGAATTGAATGAAAACGGATGAAGTTATGCTACTGCAAGGATTTCACATTCGCATTAGTATCATGCTAATGATGCTAATAATGGATGATTAAATAGTCTTTTTCTAACTAGCGTCTGACTTTGACCGAGATAGGACTGCTAGAACGTGAGAAAATGATCAATAATGGAATTTACGTTTGTGGATGCAAATTAATGAGAAGTAAATTGATAGAGGCCGATCTTGTTGTTTATATCCAAGTTTCGAATAATGACATTAATTATCGCCTCAAGAGCAGGCTGTGGTGTCGGCCATGTTTTCTGCTCCCATAAGGAATCAATGTTATTTTCAAAGCGTCATAAATCCTCGAATCATGCATAGATTTCCATGATTTTTTTTAAATCTTCAAGTGAAACCAATCTTTAGCTATCCGTTTAGACGTGTTGGGAGAAAAAAGTCACTAGAAGCAGTAATTCATCAACAAAGGCACAGCTAAGAGGGTTACTCTCTTCGAATGATGATTGCTTTTTTGGATGATGATTCATCGAAAATCTCCCCTGACGGATGTCTTCCTTAGCTCTCACGCTTCAATTCAAGTGTTCAAACGACCAAATCGGTTGATTTTTCACGAAGTTCTGTGATCGGAAAACTGAATTTCAGAAAGAAGGTTTTCTCATGAGCTTAGTTAGGTATGTATCAACGAGGTTGGAAAGTGTTGCTATTTTATTCAGCGTGGATAAAACATGAAAGCCCGATGTCAAACTCAGTTTTGTGTGACAAGTCAAATCGGTGAAAAACATCACTATATGCCCGGCAAGGGTGTAGAATGAGGGCCGAGTCGGTTCTCATTTGGGCTCCGAGGGAGTTCGCCTCACCTAGGCCCAGTTATTTTCGGTGGTAAAGAGGCTTTGGTGATGACCCACCCCAATCGCCAGGTACCGTCAGGGTTGCTCATCACCCAGGTACCATTACCGGATTTTCTTGTCACTTGGTCCTCTTGGCCAAACAACAACTTGGCTAGTTATAACAACTCACATGTAAATTGTCATTTTATAGATGTGTTACGTGAACATAATAGATAGGCACTTATATAGTCAATAGATAGCAGGTATCATTTATAAGTGATACTACAAATTATCTTCTTTTTATTTCCCGTTTTCGGGGTTGGGAAAATTTTAGTTCAGTTGGGAATTTCATGATAGTATCCTCTTCACGCATCTGTCTGGGTGTGGTATAGTATAATATTACAAATAGTGAACCACGGTAAGCAACTGAATGAGGTCAGTCACTACTTGGCTAGCAATGCAACCACAATCGAAGCGTGGCAGGGTTAAGATAGTAAAATAATATAATTTTTCACACTATCCACACTCAAACATTCAACATTACGAACCCTCAGGTAGGTCAACCTGACTGTTTGACTTTTAACACAGAATGTGTTTTAGCCACCACGGTAAACAACTTAATGAGATCGGTCACTACTTGGCTAGCAATGCAACCACAATCGAAGCGTGGCAGGGTTAAGATAGTAAAATAATATAATTTTTCACACTATCAACACTCAAACCTTCAACATTACGAACCCTCAGGTAGGTCAACCTGACTGTTTGACTTTTAACACAGAATGTGTTTTAGCCATGGACTAACTAGCCGAAAATGGAACGCGGGATGGTAACGAAATGTGTGACGGATGATTTTCACGTACAACCGAGTCGTTGCTAGGGATATGGTACTTCGTCGTTTTTCATCCCACAAAATTCGTTGACCATTCGTTCGAAAGCTCTCGATTTATCCAACAATATTATGTTAACTACTGCGAAGTGCGTGTCCAACAAACTGAGTTATGAGCATGGTTATATAAGTAATTGTTTACACACAGGTGATCATTCTCAATAATTGATATTGTGAACATGATTGCAACCGCTTGTTAATTTCTGATGATTTCATTGAGCTTGTGTTTCGATGATTTGATTCATAGCAGGTGATCTGAGTATTACGAAAACGGTTTGATTTGTGAAGCGGAGGTTAAATAATTTGAATAGGTAATTTCTATACTTTACACTCTAGGAAGCTGTAATTTCGTTTGTAGAATCTTTAGGACATTTACTTGACGATGCTCAGGGTCCGGATCAGATGTGTGGCTCTTAAAGCTAATTTCTATGCTTTACACTCTAGGAAGCTGTAATTTCGTATGTAGTCTCTTTAGGACATTTACTTGACGATGCTCAGGGTCCGGATCAGATGTGTGGCTCTTAAAGCTAATTTCTATGCTTTACATTCTAGGAAGCTGTTATTTCGTGTGTAGTCTCTTTAGCACATTTACGTGACGATGCCCAGGGTCCGGATCAGCTGAGTGGCTGGACAAGAGAGCACTTGATCTCGGAGACGGTCGTGGGCAATGCCATGAAAAAATTGTGGAAGTGCCAATGCCTCTACAGTCACCTCTAAAGCACCCGGAAGAGCTCTCCTTGCCAATAATTCGACGTCTGCTGCAAACGCAGCAAGATCCTCTTTTGGACCTTGTCTCCTGTTTCTCAATTGGCTCATATATAGATGCTCTTGGCCTTCACCCGCATATATTCGTTGCAGAGCAGATATAATTTCACTATATGTAGGATTACCTGGTAACAGTGAAACTAGTGTTAAAGGGGGACCTTTTAAGGCTGCAATTAGATGACCTTTCTTGTCCATATCCACCGTCCAACCATTAACACGACACACCCACTCAAATTGGAATACAAAGTCCCTCCATGATGTGGAACCATCAAATGGTACTGGGCGAGCTGTTGATGGCGAGCTTCTTGTGATGCAAATGTTCCTTGAGACGTTTCAGACGGTTCTCCTACCTGCACTGTTCTCATACCATGCGAACCTCCTGATGGTAGGGTTAAATGGGTAAGGATTTGATCAATTTGACGTTGCATCCGCTCAATGGAAGCAGTCCAATCTGGCTCTACATCACTTTGTCTTCGTGTGCGTGGCATAATCCCGTTTTCCTGACACCACTGTTAAATTCTACACTAGCTATTAAAGCACTTAATAAAAACAAATGTTCACAACACCAAAATCTAGAACTTTAATAATTTCTTAAAACAGTAAATATCCCGTTGCCTGGAGTTTACATTAAACATATGTCATAATTAATACTGAAACATCCATAACAGTCCTAACAACAGTTAGGTATTGAAGTCACCAACATCACACTTTTCCCTCCTTTCTTCATAAGGATTAAGGCGGTCGTGATGCACTACGCGAAGCTTCCCTCTCGTTGTCTTAATTCTGTACACAACATCATTCAGAGCTTTCACTACAGTGCAGGGACCCTCCCAACTTCGCTGTAATTTAGGATTTAACCCCTGGCGCCGTCGAGGGTTGTAGAACCACACTCTATCTCCTTCAGCGTACATAATGGGGCGAGATTTCACGTCATATCTTGCCCGCATCTCTTCAGCCTTCACCCGAAGTCGTCTCCTGGCAGCATCATGGGCCCCTTGAAGTCTCTTGCGGAGATTTTCCACGTAACCCGGCACTGATTCCTTTTCTGGTAATTCCCCTAGCAACAGATGAACTGGAAGATGCAACTCTCGTCCAAACATCATTCGTGCAGGAGAAAACCCTGTGCTTGCGTGTTCTGCTGCTCGGTATGCCATCATTGCCACAGGTAGGTGGTCATCCCAGTCTTTCTGGTTATCAGACACCATTTTCGATAACATCTGCCATATTGTACGGTTCAAACGCTCCACTAAGCCATCACTTTGAGGATGTAGTGGGGTGGCTCTCGTTTTATTGGCTCCTAACAGCTTCACAACTCCTTGGAACACCTCACTTTCAAACGATCTACCTTGATCGGAGTGGATTTCTTGAGGAACCCCAAATCTGGAAATGATATGGTCCACTAACGCTTTTGAGACAGTCTCGGAGGTGTGATCTGGCAGGGGTATTGCCTCTGGCCACTTCGTAAAATAATCTTGGAAGGTCAGAATATACCTATTACCCTGCTTTGTCAAAGGTTAAGGTCCCATTATGTCGATCCCCACTCTCTCAAAAGGTACTCCTGAATTTTGGACTTTCAGATGAGCTCTTCTTTCCTTCTGAGATCGCTCCTTACATCTTGAACAGGTGCGACACCAGTCATGCACATCTCTATGCACTCCTACCCAATAAAATTTCTCTCGGAGTAAACTGGCAGTCTTTTTTTCCGCAAAGTGTCCTAACCCGTGCACATCTTCCCATATTTTCTTCTTCCAACTTTTTGGGATCACCAACTGAAGAACTTCTTGGTTTCCATCTAGGCTCTCCCACCTCCTATGCAAGCCTTTGTTATTGAGAACCAGTGAATTATACAATGCCCAGTAAACCTTCAATTCTCGCCGATGGCTGGTGATTTCCTCCCTGGGAGGCCGCTTTCCTTCATTCAACCACTGGATCACTTCTCGCAGTACAGCATCAGCTTCTTGGGCCTTCCTGCAATCCTCCAGCCCTGCCCATCCTTCTAATTTGCATCGGGCTACCACACTTTCGTCATTGGTCTGCTTCTTCTCCTTAGCAGAGCAATATCGGCAGCCACTGGCTAGGCAAGGGCATCGAGAGAGAGCGTCAGCATTTCCATGTAGCTTACCTGAACGGAACACTACTTTAGGAGAGTAAGGAGCCAGCTGCTCCAACCAACGTGCCATTTGTCCATCAGGATTGCGAAAGGTCAGCAGCCACTTCAATGATGCATGATCCGTTCTGATAGTGAGTGGATACCCATTGGCCAATCCATATTCTGCAAAATGACGAACTGCTTTGACTATTGATAGTAGTTCTTTGCGAGTTACACAATAGTTTCGCTCTGGTCGTGATAGGCAGCAGCTGTAATAAGAAATTACTCTCTCCTGGTTATCCTGACACTGACACATAGTGGCCCCAAGAGCCACATTGCTTGCATTTGCATCAATGATGAATGGTGAATCAGGCTTGACATGGCTCAGAATGGGAGCTTCTGAAAGTAAGTGCTTCATGTTCTCAAATGCCTGGTTTGCCTTTGCTGTCCAGATAAATGGTGAGGTGTTCTGAATCTCATACAATGCTTTCATTATTTTTAGCAAAATCCTTAACAAATGCTCTGTAGTATGTATGTGCACAGACCTATAAATGACCGCACTTCATTAACAGAAGTAGGCCAGTCTGCTACTGCCTTCACCTTACTAGGATCGGTACGTATCCCATCACTGGAGACAAGGTGGCCGAGATATTTGACTGTTCTTTGAAGAAGAGTGCATTTTTTAGTATTCAACTTCATCCCTACTGATCTCAGAATTTCAAATATCTGGCGCAGATATTTAACCTGGTCTTCAAAGGTTACTGTGTGCAGAAGTACATCATCAATATACACACTGGCGACTCCTTTCTTCAAAACATCATTCAAAATGGTTGTCATTGATCGCTGGAAGGTGGCAGGGGCATTGCAAAGGCCAAAAGGCATCACTTTGAATTGCCAGAGGCCCGATGGTGTGCAAAATGCAGACTTTTCCTTGTCCTCAGCAGCCAATGGTATTTGCCAATACCCACTACAAAAATCCAAGGTAGAAAACCAGGCACACCCTTCCACTCCTCTCAACAGCTCGTCAACTTTTGGCAATGGATGAGCATCCTTTCGTGTCACCTGGTTCAGCCGCCTGTAGTCAACACAGAAACGGGTACTCCCATCCTTCTTTGGTGCCAACACTATGGGGCTTGCCCAAGGACTCCGAGAGGGTTCAATCACCCCAGCCTGGACCATCTCCGAAATCAAACCATCAACTAGAGCACGTCTGACGGGTGGCAGTCGTCTAGGTGATTGGCGTATTGGAGAGGACTGGCCTACATCAATTTGATGAGGTGGAATTTTCGCTGCTCCACACAGTGCGAGCTTATCAGTAAAGACGTCTTGAAATTCCATCAGAAGTTCAGTGAGAGCTTTCTTCTGCATTGGCTCCAACAAAACACATATTCTATCCAGTAAAATCTTCAAGGATCCATCTAGCTGGGGCACATCTATGGTCGGCAAAACACTCCTCACTTCTTTGGGTTTATCTCTGTGTTCTTGTAGGCCATGTACAGGAATTCGATCATATCCTATCTGGAGCCAGCCATCTTTCAAGTTAATAATGCTGTTGTGTTTTGATAGAAAATCCAAACCCAGTAGGCATGGTTCCTTAATTGCAGCAACTGTGACCCTATGATCACGTGCTGCACCAGTTGTGAAGGAAATGGTTGTATCCAATACACCCTTAACTTCAATAGGATTTCCATTTGCAGCCAGAAGTGATACATGATTTGGTGGCTGCAAAATTTCTCCACCCACATCCGGACGTACTACTGTCACAGCAGCACCCGTATCAATCACCATATCACACTGTTGACCTCCTACTTCCCCTTGAACCGTCATGGTAGGTCCGCCTTGTAGAGCACAAATGGGCGTTGTGTCCTGCACCAATCTTTGCCCTCCTAGACAGGTGCTTGACCGTTTCCCGAGTCAGAAACATTGGGTTTACAACTGCAAGGACAGATGCAAGATCGATTCCTCTTCTTTTCCATGCATCCTCTACTATAGTGTCCCGGCGTATTGCAGTTGAAACAAATTATATGATTCTTTCTTCTCGAGCTGTCTTCTCTCAAAACGGCTCTGGTATGACAGACCACGTCCTCTTCAACCTCCTGTGGTTGGAATAAACCATACTCAACTTGACGAATGGGTGCTCGTGAACTGGCAGCACTCACAAGATTGGCTTCCAAACGCTGAGCGTAAGCCAAGGCTTCCTGCACAGTGACTGCTGGACAAGAGAGCACTTGCTCTCGTAGACGGTCGTGGGCAATGCCATGAAAAAATTGTGGAAGTGCCAATGCCTCTACAGTCACCTCTAAAGCACCCGGAAGAGCTCTCCTTGCCAATAATTCGACGTCTGCTGCAAACGCAGCAAGATCCTCTTTTGGACCTTGTCTCCTGTTTCTCAATTGGCTCATATATAGATGCTCTTGGCCTTCACCCGCATATATTCGTTGCAGAGCAGATATAATTTCACTATATGTAGGATTACCTGGTAACAGTGAAACTAGTGTTAAAGGGGGACCTTTTAAGGCTGCAATTAGATGACCTTTCTTGTCCATATCCACCGTCCAACCATTAACACGACACACCCACTCAAATTGGAATACAAAGTCCCTCCATGATGTGGAACCATCAAATGGTACTGGGCGAGCTGTTGATGGCGAGCTTCTTGTGATGCAAATGTTCCTTGAGACGTTCCAGACGGTTCTCCTACCTGCACTGTTCTCATACCATGCGAACCTCCTGATGGTAGGGTTAAATGGGTAAGGATTTGATCAATTTGACGTTGCATCCGCTCAATGGAAGCAGTCCAATCTGGCTCTACATCACTTTGTCTTCGTGTGCGTGGCATAATCCCGTTTTCCTGACACCACTGTTAAATTCTACACTAGCTATTAAAGCACTTAATAAAAACAAATGTTCACAACACCAAAATCTAGAACTTTAATAATTTCTTAAAACAGTAAATATCCCGTTGCCTGGAGTTTACATTAAACATATGTCATAATTAATACTGAAACATCCATAACAGTCCTAACAACAGTTAGGTATTGAAGTCACCAACATCACAGTATGTAGCCTCTTTAGGACATTTACTTGACGATGTCCAGGGTCCGGATCAGATGAGTGGCTTTTAAAGCTAATTTCTATACTTTACACTCTAGGAAGCTGTAATTTCGTATGTAGCCTCTTTGGGACATTTACTTGATAAATCGCTCTTGATTTATCACGAATTTATTTCGTATTTTTTTTCGTAGTTTCATACTATAACTATATAAATTGATGTTATAAATGAATAGTAAACAATGACGCTTGTTTGGTTGTCACTTGGTTGCGCGACAACGCAAACACATTCTGTGTTTCAATAATTTCGTCCGAAGTATGTAAATAGAGGTAACCGGGGGTCCAGGGGGCTTGCCCCCTGGCGAGGCGCGGAGCGCCGAGTTTCATTTATGGATGTCATACAATTGGGACCGTAGGGTCCTCTCTTACATTATATGACAATAATCATTACAATATGGTTTAGTTTGTTGACCGCTGGTGATAATAATAATATGATGATAATTTCCCAGTAAAATTACATTACATTTTGATGGATTAATCGTCAAACCACGGTCTTTGCACCACTTCACCAATCTGCGAATATCATTATTCATCATAGAAATGCCATGCTCTATATCTTTTTGCTCGACTTGTGTAAATATTTGTAAATCATCAGCATAAAGCTGATATTTACATTCCAAAAAATTCACGGATATTCGCACTATGTATAGAATGAAAATCAACACCGATACTACGGACTCCTGCGGAACTCCTACTCGAATCGAGCACATTCTTGATTCTAACCCTTCAATCACCCTTATTTTCTGTGCCAGGTTTAGGAGTGATCCAAACCAAAATACAAGATTTTCAGAAATATTAACAGACCTTAAAATAGAAAGGATTAATTCATGATTCAACGAATCTAAGGCTCGAGCAAAATCGAAAAGGCATAATATCGCAATTTTTCTACTATCCATCCCAGATCTCACTTCGTCATTCTAATCAACGCAGTTTCAGTACTTTTCCCAGCCTGAAAGCCAGCTTGAGTCAGGAAATGGAATTGTTCGGTAGAAGTCAAACTGGCTCCTTCCATTCCAATAATGGCTTACGATTTGGCATTTCCATTGCAGTACATTCGCGGACTCGTAAGCAACATTAGTGTGTAAGTAGTTTCCATTAAGTATAAATAAGTAGGAACGTAAATCCCCATGAGTTCATATGTTGACCGATGAAAGCGTTGTTGGTGTTTATGGTCTCCCCTCTCGTGAAATTATTCTCCCAAACATTCCCTTCGCTTCGCCGCGTTAATCGTCTGTGTGATGAATTAGAAAGCCAATCCGGTAAGTTATACAAGGGAATTCCAAGTGAATCTTTAGCAGTCGCGTTAATCACACCGGCGGACGGAGGACCGCATAGACTGAGAGAGAGAGAGTGTGTGTGAGAAGAGATAGAGAGAGAGAATTAATCCCAAAATCTTGTTCAATCTGTGTATCCTTTTAGATTTATGTTTGTCGGGAAGTTTAATATGAAGTAGTGGGACAATCTGATAATCTTGAAGTTTTAATCAGAGTGGGACGACGGCAAATCTCGACTGAGCAAAGACAGAGCCATATGCAAACCCGTTTCAGAAATCTCTAGAGTCACGAGAAAAACATATTGGTACATATGCGCCAGAACCCATGGGTGGTAGAGTACTTGGACGCGAGGTGCAAAAACTATACCATCTACCAACCCAATATGTCAAATACGATTGCTTAATACCAATAAGAATACAAATTTCACACTAAACCTCACTGTCTTGAATATTCTTTCATTTTGGGCTTGTTTTAGGAACGTAAATCCATTTGATAAATTGAATTTAATAAAAATTAATACCAATGTTCATCATTATTATTATTATCTTACTTTTTTTAATACCCACGTTGCTTCGATATTATTACCATAATTATCATACAAACTTTTTCTCCGCTTTTGCTCAAAGTCGCGGAGGTTGTACCTTGTTCTGAATTTCCTTCCCAGGTCTACTCTCTCATAGCCACCGTACAAATATCCGCAATAACGGAACAATATGCATAGGTGTCTCACCTTTCAACCACCTTCACCACTTCCTAACGGTTTCTATCATATTACCCTACTTAGGCCTCCTAATAGTTCTGCCTACCTCTTTTACTTTTGAGTTTTCCCGTGAGCAATTGTATGTATTACCACTGTACAATATATATCGGGTCGAGCGAAATACCGAGTTTTATAGATACCCTTATACCGTGCTAATCGGTAAGTAATGCATGCATAAAGGGATGTCCCTAAGCATGGGCGGTACATATATAATTTTGGTGAGAATGGCGCCTAAATCGTAATTTCACTAGACCCCTCCATTATAACCTTAAATGTGGATGTTGCAAGCTCCCTCCCTCCACCACTCTCATAACCATAATACTGTATGAACAACATTACAAAACATCGGTTGATAACATGATATATCAATATTACTCCTCCCCCACCGTTATCGTTACAAAAATCCGTAGAGAATTGCGTAAATAAACAGTTCATTCTCCCTCCACCACTCCTCCTCACATAAATCCGTTATTACAATGAAATATCCTAATTTTAGCACATCTAGGCCAATAGACTGAAAAAGAAGAAAACTATGGATATATCATTTACCCCCTCCACCGACAGTAAATTTGAAACTTCCAACTTCCACTGCTTGTTGCATAGTGCACTAAAATCAGGATCGAACAAAAATAAAAGCAGTCACGGGAATCAGATGCGAATAGTGAAAACATCACATTGTTTCACTATTCCCCCCTCCCCCTCACCATTCTCCTCTTTCCAAATAATTTGAAACTCCTGACATGTGTTCCAAGGCTTGACCAAATTCATAATTTGAGGGGGAAACAAAAAATCTCGAAAATCTGACTAGAATATTGAAAACCTGGTGGGCCCTTTCGTAACCCTACTTCCAAGGAGGGATCGAATAGTGGTCAACCGGGTTGTCACTAGCCATACCCGTCTTACTCACAGATTTCTGCTTAGTGCAGAAGCTCGAGATGTTGAGGGGGGGGTTGGGTGATCTGTCCATCCGCCACTTTCTGGAGGACTGCCCAGCTTATAGAATCTTTTAACATTATTTGAAATTAAAACATTACTACGAGGAATGTTTAAAACTCAACTAATAATATACTAATACAAATATTAGACTTAAGAAAGACTAGATCTATAGAGATAACTTAATGATTGATTCAAAACAGATCGTTTTTAAATGAAATGCATTGTACTTTCGTACTAACTAGTTTATTCTACATGTTCGAGGTATTGTGCAATGCGTCCGACTATTCGCCGGATTGAAATATGCGCTCGCCTTCTAGTAATCAACTACTTGAGCCTCGGAGCTGTCTATTTTTTTCTTGTCAACGATATATGGGAAGTGGCAGTTGAATGGACATTATTCCATTAGGAAATGTGTCATTTTCCCATCACGTGAGGTTGATAACCGAAGGAACCCACATCGCTATACCCGTTTAGAATGGGATAGCGTAGATAATTTGGTAAATTTATTTCAATAATAATAATAATAATTTATTCAATGGTGTGAAACATCATTAATATTTTTATCGGAATTTGACGTTTCGTACTTCAAGATGTTTAGGATCCAAAAATCGCGTAACAGCGGATAAATAAATATTCGTCATTCCCTGATTGCCACTCAATTTGCTAACTACTTGACCAAAGCTTTGCGGATTCTTTTTACTGTTATTATTTCTCCCCTTCTGATCTGTCAGTGGAATCTGTGCTGGCAATCTTTGAGTGACGGGCGGTAAACATGGCTCTCCTTAGACTCGTGGCCTTTGCAGTGTCCCTTTGACACCTTGTTCATTGTCGCTAATGACCCTTCCGGTAGAAACGCGTATTACAAAGAACAAAAGTCTGCCAAGTTGGGTGTGGCACATAGCTTCCTCGTTCACGTATCATGAATGAATAGATAGATCATTGAAAACTCTAAAATGATCTGCAAAGAGTAAACCAAAAAGTAGCGTGAAACGTCATAATTGCTCAATTAAAAAACGAAAAAACGGTGCTGCATGTAATTTACGTTTGGGCATACGCAGGATGAACTGATGAGTTGAGAACAATGAAACAGGTACGGGACCAACTACAACCTAACTCGCGCATTCAATGACAATTTCATCAAAATCGGATGAAAACTGTGGAAATTAAGGTCGTTACAAGGATTTCACATTGGCGTATGCGTATTAGCTATAATAGAGAGTTTTTGTTCTTCCCGTAAGATTTTCTCCCGTTGACGTGTAGAGCAGCGTCTAGAGCAAGCAGCTGGAGATGCTAGCTCTTCACGTGATTTTTACGCGTATTTCTACACGTATACGTGAAAAACCAAACGCTAACGTCACGTTAACGTCTCTATAAGTGTTTCAGAAGCTGTTTCGTATTCTTTTCGTACAACCTATTCTTATTTAAATAATTAATTGCTTTATAATTATTTATAAATATATAATTATAAATACATTTATTGCTTAGGTACCTTAAATGGCTGAATTTTGTAGCGGAGCACTTCACTATAACCTCTCGACTTGTTGACCAACCAACGTGTTGTTGGCAACCACACAGTAGTTACCTTTGCTGATAACTGCGTAACTGCGGTTACCTTGGTCACACTGATTACCGGCAACTGTTGTTACCTTTGCGTCAAGCTATGACGACTCCCCGTAGGCCGAAATTCCAACGAATGCATTTTCCCGTTCACGTGTAGATAGGCCTTTTTCCCGTACACGCGTAGTTCTACACGTTGACGTGAAGATTCGCGCATGCGCAGTTGGTATTTCAGTCTTTTCACGTACACGGGTAGAAAATTACGGGAAGAACAAAAACTCTCTAATGATACAATCATGTTGAAATTTATATGGGATAATCAAATCGTCATACCCCAACTATCATCTAAATTTGAGCGAGATCAGATGACTAGAGCGTGAAGAAATGGAGCATGATGGAATTTACGTTTGCGCTTGCTTAGAGTGGAGTATTGATTTGGCAACAATGAAACTTATAAGGGACCATCTACAACCTAACCCGTGCATTCTCTGACAATTTGATCGAAACCGAATGAAAACAGTGGAAATTAAGGTCGTTTCAAGGACTTCACATAGGCGTGTGCGCAGTAGCTATTAATGATACAATCATGTTGAAATTAAAAAGTAATGATCAAACCGCCGTCATCCCCCAACTATCATCCAGATTTGAGCGAGATCGGAAGACTAGGGCGTGAGAAAAATGGTGCTTGATGGAATTTTACGTTTGCGCATGCGCAGAATGAAGTATTGATTTGGCAACTAAGAAACTGATAAGGGACCATCTACAACCTAACCCGCGCATGAAAATATCATCCAGATCGGATGAAAATTGTGGAAAATAAGCTTGATCCAAGGATTTCATATTTTGCGCATTCGCAGTAGCTATTAATGACACAATCGTGTTGAAGTTGATATAATATGATCAAATTGTTATCCCCCAACCATCGTCCAAATTTGAGTGAGATGGGGCGACTAGGGTGTGTGCTTGAACTATTTGCTTGATGGAATTTACGTTTGCGCATGCGCAGAGTGGAGTATTAAGTTGGGAACAATGAAACTGATTGGGGAGCGTCAACACCCTAGCCTGCACATTCCCTGAAAATGTCATCCAAATCGGATGAAAACTGTGGAAAATAAGCTTGTTACAACGATTTGTGGACACACGATCGACATACACACACACATACACACACCCACAGACATACAGACACGGAACCAAAGTTGTTCAGAATGGCCTAAAACGTAAAATGCGAGCAGAAATTTTGATTTTGGAGATAAAAAATGTTTTTCTCCCAAAGTGAAAGCAATGCTTCCGCTCCCTATAGGAAGACTCGGAAGCAATAAAATTTATATATACACACACACTCACACAAAGTACATTGAAAACAAACAAAAGGAGTGCAACAGCAATCGTTGCAAAGACGTTTTTAAATAAATTATTGTGCGAAAATAAACCGCACATGCGGAAACGAATAATCACGCTGCATGCAGATACGTCGGTACATGGATATATGTCTGCGTATTTGTAACTGTCTCTGCCACTGATCCTTATTTACACTATCTTCTTACAACCTGGTCACAACATAACTGCCTCATTCCTACCTAGTAGCCCAAATTTCGTTGTTGTTGCGTCACGTTTTATGTGTAGTTACATTATTTTATATCTGAAAAATTTGTTTGACCCCAAGCCATGTCACATCCATTCCATTTATTCATCCGTTCATCTAAGTCTGGCTCAAACAAGTACTCGGTACAAGACAGTCAAGATGGTTTCAAAGTAAGGCTTCAACCTCACACATCACGTTTGCCATGTGACGAACAAAATGAAAAATTGAATCTCAATAATATGCCTGAAGTTTACGATGGGATTCTCCAATTAAAAGAAAAAGAAAAGAAAAAAACGGGGATCTTCCACGGGTATGAAAAATTGTTTGGAAGATTGCGACCATTAGGTACCTGTTCGCGCTTCGCAATTTGCGTCCACAAACAACCGTGACGAAGAGCCTTCAGCTGATTTCTTCGCGGTAAGGAACTATCCTGAGTCTAGACCTTTCGAATGGGAATAAACAGTTTCGATGGAAACGTGAATTTAATGTCGGAGCGTCTCTACGAAGTCAGGCAAATTAGCAAGATGAACGGACGATCAAAAAAGAAGAAAACTACTAGGACGCAACTCTTCGCTTGAAACCGGTTTCGGATGCAATATGACACGTGCGCAGTATCGATAATTCTTGTTATGGCATTGTGGAGATCACGTGGTAAAATTTAGAAGTATTATCACTGTTACCAAGGACGGTAATTTGGGATACTTATCTACTTTAATACTCCAAGCATGTATATCTTCTCCCATTTCATAATAATTATTCTTGCACAACTTTGATCGAAACGATTTGATTTCAGCGGAACTGATTTGAAAGCGATTTCTTCCAATATCATCATTAATTTCAGGAGATGGACATATATCATACGTTACACACACAAACAGGCACACAACAGGCAGTTTTTCAATCCTGGGTCAAGTGAGCGTTGTTTATTGAATACAGAGAGTCAAAACATTCATGCAAAAATGGGCCCATTTCCCCAAAATTCTGGCGGTTCTAGTTAAAGGCAGCGTTTGCAGGTATAGTTTAAAAATGCACTTCTTCTATGGATACTTACCTACATTTCCAGAAGGTTTTGAAACGGATTTGTATTGTGTTATTTATTTTCGCGGTTGAATGCTGCCGTCCTCTGATCCAAATCAATACAATGATCAAACCCCTCATTAATGGGAGATGGCCTAATGTACCGTTACTGTGACCTACTTAAAAAAACGTCTACGAATTATTACAAAAAGGATTATTATGTCTGTATTCCCTTCTATGAAGATCACTGGCCTATGATACATTACCTAAATAATAGGTATAATTACATATGCCGAGAGGGAATAAAATAAAACGCCACCAGCAAATCTACACTTTACTAGTCCCTCTGTTGGTAATCTGACATCCAAGATCAATGGTACGCCAGACAGTACGTCAGTAAATCATTACTGTTGTAGGTACCAATATATATATTAATTGCTATGCAATTCTTAGGCCGACCCCCAATAATTTTTTTTTTGTCCCGCTACGCGAACCCGCGAGGTCGTGGGTTCGAATCCCAGCCAGGCTTGCAAAATTTTTTTTTTTTTCTCTCTTGAGACGAAGGTTGTGGGTTCGAATCCCAGCCAGGCTTGAAAATTTTTTTTCTTTTTTTTTTTTTCGTGAGACGAATTGCATAGCAAATTATCCTCGTTTTCTACACAGTAGAAAAGAGAAAAGATCTGGCGAGGCGCGAAGCGCCGAGTATAGATTGGCGGGGTCAAGGGGCGGAGCCCCTTGCGAGGCCCGAAGGGCCGAGTTATATATATATATATATCCAAACTATATTGCTTTTTCGCAATTATATATATATATATATATATATATATATATATATATATATATATATATATATATATATATATATATATATATATATATATATATATATAATTGCGAAAAAGCAATATAGTTTGGATTACAATTCACATTATATCTAGAACCTGGCACGCTAGATGGAGTCGAAGTTCAACGACTTTCTCCCAAATTGCAATTAATGGGTGGGTAATTATATCACTTTAAAATCAGAAGTCGAATTGATATGTTGGTTCGAAGAGGTCTGTGTGGCGTTTTCTCTTAAGGAATAGGTTTGGGTGATTGGGAGAGATCGCATCGAGGATTCCAGCTGCAAGTCTGGAGTCGTAGGTGGAATCGGAAGTAAGAGGCTTTCAACACATCTAGGAATCAGATGCACCACCCCAGATTCGGCAGCTCCCCCCAGATTTAGGCCAGATGGTGGTCAAACATCTATTTTAGACGATTGAAACATCTCCTCTAACTCCACACCACCAAACTATACACAGCATTCTGAACTATTTGTCTAACTGATCTGAATTTTCACTAAGAGATTGACTACTACTTGATGTTATGTATTTTTGAGATGCAAGCATGCGAGCATCAAGACCACCAAACTATACACATCATTCTGACCCGAATGTCCAACTAATCTGAATTTTTACTAAGGGATTGACCATTTGATGTGATGTATTTTTGAGGTGCGAGCTTGCGAGCATCCAGACTACTTAACTATACAAATCATTCGGATCTACATGCCCAACTAATCTAAATTTTTACTAAGGGATTGACTATTTGATGTTATGTTTGAGATGCGAGCGTGCGAGCATCCATACCACCAAAAAATTACGTTTTTAATTCTATCGTATTTTAAAATAAAAACGTATCTCTGATCACTTAACAAAACCAATGTTGCCTGATCACATCTCTATCTCTATCTCTATCTCTATTATTAATAAGAATGAAACTCCGTCTGTTTGTCTGTTTGTCTGTTTGTCTGTCTGTCTGTCTGTCTGTCGTGTCTATGCACGGCCAAACGGCTGAGTGGGCGGAGTGTACGAGTGGGGGGATCTTCTTGAGATTTTCCAAAAGTGGGAGCGAGCGAATTTAAAATTGTTTAATCCCACCCGAACCATGGGCCGTAGGGCGGGAGGGGGGTCGAAGTAAGAATTAATGTGCGCTTTTTGGACTTCCCCGCTTCCCCTACCCCTCTAAACGGCCGTTGACAATTCCGGAAAAATCTCTATCTCTATCTCTATTATTTATAAGAATGAAACTCCGTCTGTTTGTTTGTCTGTCGTGTCTATGCACGGCCAAACGGCTGAGTGGGGGGAGTGTACGAGTGGGGGGATCTTCTTGAGATTTTCCAAAAGTGGGAGCGAGCGAATTTAAAATTGTTTAATCCCACCCGAACCATGGGCCGTAGGGCGGGAGGGGGGTCGAAGTAAGAATTAATGTGCGCTTTTTCCACTTCCCCGCTTCCCCTACCCCTCTAAACGGCCGTTGACAATTCCGGAAAAATACGGGTTTCGTAGGTTTTTGAACGAGGAAGACGACGGCGCGATCGGATCGCGAAAAAAGTATCGGGAAATGCGTTAAAAAAATGCGAGAGTACGGACCCGTTTTCTTGAAAAGTCCGCCGAAAAACTTGGTTTTTTCCGATTAAAATATACCCCATAAAGGTACGTTTTTCGGAACGGTTTTCGCGGGCGAAATACAGCTTTGGGTCCGCCGAATCTGAATCCGAAATCGGATATCGAAAAAAGTGACGTTAAGTTGGTCAAATCGCGAGCGGAAGCGAGAAGAAGCGTTTAACATCAGAAATTAATTTTGCCGTGTTCGCGAGAAGGCTCTACGAAGTCAGGGGTTCGATGAGGCGGGGCTTGCACCTGACGGGAACGGGTTGCGAGCAGGTACACGCACTTACGTCTTGAAGGGTATACAGGTATACCTTGCGAGCGAAGCGAGAGCCATGTCAACAGAATAAATTCGGATTTTTTCCTACAAATATACAGCAATACCTTGCGAGCGAAGCGAGCAACATCCCCGAATAAACTTTTTGTGGTTCCACGTAGTTTCATAAGATTTAATTTGTTTGTAAGAATTTCCAAGAGAAAAAAACGTCTGCCAAGTTGGGTGGGCAGTATAACTTCCTCAAGCGAGCGAAGCGAGCAGCATCCCTTACAGAAGTTAAACCTACCCTTAGGGATCTCTCGTTTACGAGCGAAGCGAGCAACATTCCCTACATGCCACACTTTGCGAGCGAAGCGAGCAACATTCCCTACATGCCACACTTTGCGAGCGAAGCGAGCAATATTCCCTACATGCCACACTTTGCGAGCGAAGCGAGCAATTGAATGGGGGGTCCGGGGGGCTTGCCCCCCGGCTGGACGTGGAGGCGAGCGTAGCGAGCCGGAGCGGCTAGTTATTTATAAGAATGAAACTCCGTTTGTCTGTCTGTCTGTTTGTCTGTCGTGTCTATGCACGGCCAAACGGCTGAGTGGGGGGAGTGTACGAGTGGGGGGATCTTCTTGAGATTTTCCGAAAGGTGGAACGAGCGAATTTAAAATTGTCTAATCCCAGCCGAACCATGGGCCGTAGGGCGGGAGGGGGGTCGAAGTTCCGGTTAATGTGCGCTTTTTGGACTTCCCCGCTTCCCCTACCCCTCTAAACGGCCGTTGACAATTCCGGAAAAATACGGGTTTCGTAGGTTTTCCTACGAGGAAGACGACGGCGCGATCGGATCGCGAAAAAAGTAACGGGAAATGCGTCAAAAAAATGCGAGAGTACGGACCCGTTTTCTCGAAAAGTCCGCCGAAAAACTTGGTTTTTTCCGATTAAAATCACCCCATAAAGGTACGTTTTTCGGAACGGTTTTCGTGGGCGAAATACAGCTTTGGGTTCGCCGAATCTGAATCCGAAATCGGATATCGAAAAAAGTGACCTTAAATCGGTCGAATTGCGAGGGGAAGCAAGGAGAAGCGTTTAACATCAGAAATTAATCGACCACGGGCCACCGTTACACAACGTTGCTTACCTGAAAGGGACGCGATGACTCACAGGGGACTCACTACGCACTTGACTCATTTCAACAGAATTTCATACAGATATTTCCCAACACCTATGCAGCAATACCTTGCGAGCGAAGTGAGCAACATTCCCTAATAAACTTTTCGTGGTTCCACGTAGTTTTATAAGATTTAATTTGTTTGTAAGAATTTCCAACAGAAAAAAACGTCTGCCAAGTTGGGTGGGCAGTATAACTTCCTCAAGCGAGCAGCATCCCCTTCAGAAGTTAAACCTACCCTTAGGGATCTACCGTTTGCGAGCGAAGCAAGCATCATTCCCTACATGTTGGGTGGGCAGTATAACTTCCTCAAGCGAGCGAAGCAAGCAGCATCCCCAACAGAAGTTAAACCTACCCTTAGAGATCTACCGTTTGTGAGCGAAGCAAGCAACATCCCCTACATGGTTCAATTGCGAGCGAAGCGAGCAACATTCCCTACATACCACACTTTGCGAGCGAAGCGAGCAACATTCCCTACATGCCACACTTTGCGAGCGAAGCGAGCAACATTCCCTACACACCACACTTTGCGAGCGAAGCGAGCAATTTAATGGGGGGTCCGGGGGGCTTGCCCCCCGGCTGGACGTGGAGGCGAGCGTAGCGAGCCGGAGCGGCTAGTAACTAATGATAATGATAAATGAGGCCGAATTCAACTCCGACCCTTCGAGGGTTGACGGCAATCCGCCTAGAGATGTCTTGACCGTGGGCCCAGTTCAACCGTGTCCGTTGGAGAACTGCAAAGATTTGGCCATTGAATGCCATTCTGTTGTTTATGACTAGAACAAGGTATCGAACTTTAGTGTCTTCCTATCTTCGCCAATCCTGAGTTGTGTTTCGTCATATCGGCAGAGATTGGTTTCTGCGGATTAAGATTAATTTTTGACGTTGCTGGCCACTCCTGAAAATCAATCTCGTACTCATCAAGCTCCAATCCTGCTCTTTTGCCTCCAAGAGAGTTGGAAAGGAAGGCGGTATCGCCCACAAATTGTGCAATCATTACTGAGGAAGGCGTTGGAACTTCGCCATAATAGACAAGATTCAATAGTGGGTCAAGGACGTTTCCCTGCGGAACACCAGCAGCTATGCTATGAGAGTGTGACATGGCATCCCGGTATCTAACTGAAAAGTGCGTCCTGTTAAATGAGACATTAAGATCCGGTAGGAGGTGTCACATACGGTTAATTTAAGTTTGTATAGAGAAGGCCAGGATGCAATAACCGATCAAACGTCTTCTCTGTGGCTGCAAACAGTCCAATGTAGGTTTGTAAATGAGATAAAATAAAGCGCCCCACCCTTCACTAGTCCTTGAATATCGATAGTGAACTTGTAAAACTCCGTAAGTCTGAAAAACCAAATTTTACAGTAGAGCCAAAAAACTGTATCAAAGCGTGCTTCAATAAATTTGGTTCACCTAGTGTGGTTATTATAATCGAGTAAGACCCATGAAGACTTCATAACACCTAAAATATGAATTATTTATCACCAGAACGATTACATAGCTAATCATGAGACTTACGCGGTTTTATATGAGACACAGTTCAGACTTACATGTTTTTACCAACAGGAATCGACTAAAAATGAGAGAATAACGAGCAATTCAATAATAAAATCGCAACATATTTTATTGCATAAAATAACACCACCCACCAGAGTTTTTAGGAACATTAGTTTATAATAAATTTTAGAAGGACAGTACTTAAGGGCTTGTATATCGTTAACTGTCGGGTCTCCTTTCCTGATGGAACTATATGGTCCTAATTGAGAATTAAAGTCTTTGAAAACCTTGTGATCCAGGTATTTCACTACGTAGGGTTTGGGTTTCCTTCGAGCACATTCAATTATATTTATATAATCGGCTAGTACGTTAATGTCTTTTCCATTCAATTTTCGTTCGACGCTAGAGTGAATGGAATCGCCTTCCATTTGTGTATGGCTGCATTCCAAATATTTTTGAATAATTGTTATGATTTTTTCTTAGGCTTACGTGGAAAAGGGCGTTGGACACATTAACACATCGGTTTTGATAACTGCAACCGCTACAGGCAGCGGTTATTATTATTATTATTTTATTCAACTCTTCACAAAATATTGTGGCTCTTACTAGCAGATCATCACCTCCCAGTTGTTCTTCCATATCTTCTGTTAGGGTCATGAAGTCTTGTTCAATTGATGCAACTCCTACATCCTCCATCGAAGTTTCCTCAGCTACAATAGCAGCAGCCAGAAAAGGGACGAATTTTGAACTTATCAGCCCAACAGGAGAATTAGTATGAACTGTATAATCCTTTTCGACATAAGTTTGAATGGAAGTAGAAACTATTTCCTGTTGCTATTCCAGCTTCATCTGCATTATTTTGGATCTATATCATGGACGGAACAAGGGCTTCATTACTGCCTTTTTGTATTGATCTCGGCTAGTATTCATTTTGAAAACCCACAAATTCTGGAAATGAACAAATAAATTTTGAATAAAAGATACGTAGACCTATAAATGTAAAGTACCTAATTGAATGTATTTGTTTTTATCTATTTTATTATTTGAACGAAGAGGGACAGCCATTCTACCATCTAGTGTTGATACTTGCTCAAAACGTGCATTAATCCAATAAAACAAATTAAAGAAATCACTGTAAATAGACAATTTTGAATGAAAAGTAGGCACCTTTTTGAATGAACCTATTTATTTTTATCCATTTATTTATTTTATCCATTTAAACGAAGAGGGACAGCTATTCTACTATCTAGTACTGGTACACAAAACGCAGGGACAAAAATCCAATAAACAAATTGAAGAAATCACGGTAAGTACTTAACATTTCACCTTCAAATTAAAAAAAAAAAAATCATGGTAAAAACCTGTAAGTCTACAGTAGCAAGTGTATAAAATTCTGTAAGTCTTGACTCACGAAATACGGCAGAGATTTTACATTATTCAAGATTCACTACATAATAGTAGATATATTTCATATTAAGAACTAAGTTACATTAAAGTTCTAACAATAATTTAACAAAAACTACGAGAAAACACCATTAAAGCTTACCTTTCTCTGTTGTGTCCAGTTGCTCGTCAAAAACACGTTGAATCAGACAGACTTACGCGAATTTATAACCTTGAAATCACATCTCAGACTTACGGAGTATTTCAAATCACCATAGCGACGAAATGACGCGGTTCTAGCCAATAATGCTTTGCATAGCGATTCAGAAGCCCCTATTTTACTAGAAGAGCTCAAAACCTCATTTTCGGAAAATTCAGACTTACGGAGTTTTACAAGTTCACTATCGATATACAATTTAAAAAAAATACAATAGACTTGATTTCTTGAAATGATAATTACCTTGGCATTATATTTGCACGTTTGATCGTGGAATCAAACACGCGTATGAACTGAAGAACCTAGAGATTCTTAACCTGATATCGTAAGAAGAGCTTATAACTCAGAGCATTGGTATATCCGAATTTCAGCATATATTAACACACTAGGCACACTTTGAGAAGGAATCAGTCTTGTTAGCCCCTCAGCTGATCAGTGCGCCTCCATACCTCGTTACTGTATTCCTTCTTTCACAAAGGACTCCTTCTTAAACTTAGAGCACATTAGGTCGATTAGAAAAAATTAGCCTAGGAGGTCCCTCCATACTTTGCAATCGCATTTCAGGTATCTCTTAGGAGGTCTATGTCACGTTTCAGAGCTGTAGGTTGATAAGGAGAGAAATTAGACTCACGAGTCCCACCTTCCTAAACGATTTGCGTAACGCAATCCCATGGATGTCGTGGACTAAACGATGTCAGTCATCAACATACCGAGAGAAAACTACCTAATGGAATGAAATTAAGGGGACCGGTAGGTACTTAGTAGTATTTTGACTCCACTGAGTCATTTTCATACACCTGGTTCTCAAAAACTACCTGCCCAAATAAAAATAAAAAATTAAATTTTGCAGGTAGCACGTATAGTCAAGTGCATTTTAGTCATATAGATTTTGAAAATTATTATTGAGAAGGTAGTTATGAATTTACAAAGTTCTGAAAATATTTCTAGTTTTTTGACAGCTTAAAAAAAAAAAAAAAAAAAAAAAAAAAAAAAAAAAAAAAAAAAAAAAATAAATAAATCGTAGGGGTTAACAGAAGAAACTATATGACTAAAGTCAAGATTAATCGTGGTGCTTTCAAGAAAAATTGCCTGATGACGATCAAAACTACCATAGCCAAGAAACAGAGACAGAAAGGTCTCAAAACATGACTTTTCAGGAGAGCGTTTTTTCGCAAAATATCTCAGAACCTGTAGGAACCCAAAAGAGAAGAATAAAAGACCCACAACCACTGCCGATCTACCTTCCACGGCAAAATAGTAAAGGTGAAGAAGAAAATGAATAGCTCGTTTGTTTACTTCTTGGTCTCTAAAGGCCGTGCATATTTTCAACTTTTTTCTCGGATTTTTAATGCTTGAACGTAAAGATGGCCAAGTGCTTTTTTCCAAGGTCAGCTTTTTCGATCATTACGCATTCTGGCGGAGTATTTTTCAACTCACTTGAGAAAATTAGAACATGTTCTAATTTTTACCTTGTCTCAAGAAAAATGATAAAACGTAACCCTTGGGAAGGTAACAATTCAATGGAAAACCCCAAGGAGCCCTACCCTGACAGATTTAATAAAATTGCATTCCCCCAGAATGCACTGTTTTTGCACATTTACAGCTGACCTTGGAAAAAAGCACTTTGCCTTCTTCACGTTTGAGCATTAAAAATTCGAGAAAAAAGCTGAGAAAATGCAAGTGTGATACGGCCATTAGGACATTTTTCTTCATATTGAGTAGTTTTGACTAAGTTAATTTTTGCTTGTCCTTTGTGTTTTTCGAATGTTTCTCTTATTTTTTAGTTAAAAATGGTCAGCAGTAGACTAGTTTTCAAAAAACTGAAAAGTACATCTCCAGTTACATGGGGAAAGATAATCGTGGATGGTTCTCCACATTCTCTTTCTACGTCTGGCGGTCTTCCAGAAAGTTCTTTACCTAGGTGTTCTGACGGTTCTTCCCCTGCTCCTACATCTGGAAGTCTCCCAGGGGGTTCTCTACCATCGAGTACTCTAACTCAGTTAATATTTTCTGAATCTTCTAACTCATCTACCAGGAAGTTGTCTATTTGCTTCCTGGAGAATGATTCCCTCGGAAGAAGTTGGAAGAAGATTTGGCTGAGGAAGATGATTCAGCATTCAGAGTGGGACTGTTCTGACTCCCCGAATTCGACACTGACTTCACTTGCTTTGAAGTAAAATCTTTTCACTTTCAAGTGGAGCAGAAAATTTTGTTTACACCATTTTGTTTCATTTTAAATACAGATTGTATTTCTATTAAAATTGGGAAAACATTTTTTTCCCATTTTTTGGTACCGTTTATTTATAGTTCCATTCTTTCTTTTTCTGTACAATTTAGCTGTCAATCTAAATTTGCAAGAAGCCTCGGGAATGTCGAATTAGTCATTGGTAGGGAGAAATGACAGATCCTTTAAAGGCTGCTCACACTACAGTAGTACTCAATCGATTTTCGCGATTAAAAAAAAAAAAAAAAAAATCTAAACTGCAATCCAATCATGCAAAAAACTAAACTTTTAATACAGAATGTGTTTTAGCCTTGGCATCTCCAATCGAAAACGAAACGTTTATGTGAAACAAAAATGTGTTGCAACAATTTCTGATTATTTCCGCTTACAACCGAGTCGTTGCTAGGGAAATGGTGCTTCGTCATTTTTCATCAAACTAAATTCGTTAACCATTCAATCGAAAGTTCTCGATTTATCCAACCATATTGAGTGGTATGCATTAAGGCGAAACACAAGCTTTTACTCTGAAATCTGAATAACATGTTTCGTTTTCTATGCATAATTGGCAAATACTATAGCACTTGGTACCCCCTTTTACTAAGTAAAGTAAAATAAGTGAAGCTAATGCTATAGTATCCTACTCCAAATCCTATGCATAAAAAGGAGATAATGCTAATGGCCTGAAGGCAATGCTTCTACTCTGAGCTTGGGGGTTAGCATCTGATTTTACAATCTACTTCAAGCAAGTACTTCGTTTTTATGCTTACCACCTTATGTTAACTACTGCGAAGTGCGTGGCCAACAGGTTGAATCATGAGCAAGATAATTTGAATAATTGTTTACACACAGGTGATAATTCTCAATAATAAATTGATATTGTGAACATGATTGCAACCGCTTATTAATTTCTGATGATTTCATTGAGCTGGTGGTAAGTCGTTGTGCTGGTGATAAATGAATAAAACAACTTTACATAGTAGTCATAAGATATACCGCAAAATCTAAGTCATTCTTATATGCGGGTTTCACCGGTTTATGTGAAACGCGTGAGCTAAAACGCATTCTGTAATTCAATAATTTCATTTTACCATTTGATTTTACCATTCATCCATTAGGACTTTGTGAAACGAATATGGGCAGTTGATACTTAATGTTAGTTGTATGGAGGGGTGTGATGCAAGTACCATATTCATGTTGGGTTATAAAGGAGGGTGTACTAGATTTACCAGTAAAATCATGATCTACGAATTCACTTTCTCACCCAAATCATATCGCATTCAATCCGATTTCGGCCTGTAGGACTTCAACAAAAAATTAAAATAATAAATAAATTATGGATCTTTGAGTATCTTCCTTCCTAGGAGGGGAGTGAGGCGGCGAGAGGATTCTTCGGAAGGGTTCTCGATATTTTTCGCCAAGTAGAGCTGTCCCAGGCGCTCGTTTTGAATACTTACTAATAAGCTGAAGGACCTCCGAGTCTAATATGTTTCTCAATTGACTTATGGTGCTGAAACTTGAAATGGAGCTCCTTTTGGACATCTACAATCACGAAGTACACAGGGGCTCTGATCATATGAGGGATCTCTGAAGCTAATTTCTTTCTTAATCGACCTTTGGTGCTGAAATTTAAGATTGAGCTTCATCGGGATACCTACGAGTAGAAGGCAATTACAAGGTATGGAGGCGCTCTGATCAGTTGAGGGTACTCTGATGCTGGGTTTAATAATTTTATATACCAGTGATCTGCGTAGAAGGGCTGTCTAATGCAGTAATAATAAACGTTTGTATAGTAACTTGAAGCGTTTGTTTTTATACGCTTTTTAGATTATACGCATCTTGAAATGCAAAACTGTACAAACCAAATAGGGGGAAAAAAATAAATAAATAAAAAGAAAACTCAAATCAACTAAAAGGAGTGGCAGAGGTACTTACTTCACTAATCATGTCGGCGTGGCTCCAAAGAATCCATTTAGCGAGCTTCAAGGAACAGCGGATGCAGCCAGAGTTTACATGTATGACCTTCAACGCCGGATTGGTTTCGGGTAGAACTTCATTCTGTTTCAAAATAAACGTTAGTTATCACTCGTGGGATACTAAGTATTTATTTATTCAATCTTTTTTTTTTCAACTCTTAGTGTCATTTAGTTTTTGTCAAATGGTAGGTACTTTGAAATTCACTCTGAACCAAGAAAACGAGCACAAAAGTAAAATCGATCACGCATCATATTCTTACGGCCAAGCCGTCGGATTTCGCTCAAATTTGGAAAGTCTTTCAGGAATGACGAGTTCATCATGCAATACAAATTTCAACACGATCGTATCATAGTAGCTGCCGCGAAATCCTGAAACAATCTGTACTTCTACAGTTTTCATTTTATTCATGTGAAATTTCTAGATAGTGTGCGTGCTCGGCGGACCATCACAGCAAGTCATACAAACTCTGGCTGATTTGGTTCGATAAATAATTGTCATGGTTTCAAATTGCATCTATTATAGATACCGTATGAACTTTGCATGTTGAGGATTATTCAGTTCAAACTTCCTTGTATATAACAAATTAATTAGTTCTCAAGATCATTGATTAGCTTGGTTAAGTGCAAGCACGCGGCTCACCACCTGCTCGCATTACAGCGCTCTGATTATTCACGCAGATTCTTCTCTCTTGCATTCGTTCCCTCATTTACTCGGACTGCTTGTTATAACCCAGTATTAGATGGTGCTAGAATGTGGGAACGGCACTATGCAAAATTCGACAACTTTTTCCTTAATAAAAATTAATTATTACTCCTTATGCCCAAGGGACCGGCAAAAATTGAATTAACGAGGTATTATAATAAACGTTATTAGGAATTAGGGGCATCAAGCGCATCATAACGTGTACTCGTTTTGCAGGATAAAAATTATAAATAAGTACAACATTCTAAAATCAACCATACATTTATCAATTTAGGTCAAATTATGTAGGTTGAAGTTTGAAATTGATTAAAGCTTACCACGGTTCTTGTTGAATGATACAATTTGTATACTTTATTATCTATGTATTCGATGAGAAAACTTACTTATATAGTAGAAAGAACTGAACTTTTGTAATAAATTAACAACAATTATTGTAGTGATCAAACATACCGTGAACTACGATCAATTCACATGGACATGTGTAGTGACCATATTCTAAGAGAAATATCGTGTATCGAACTCTTCTTCTGGCTAAACACCGATCGCTTAAGGAGTTATTCCCAAGAGTATTACAGAATATCTTTTGCTTTAATCTTGGAACGAATTTGTTCCAAATTCGGATAATCGTGCCAGATGCTCATAAGTACGTAACACTTGCATCAACTATTTGTATGACTCGAAGACTCCGTTCTCATGTTGTACGTGATTCTCAAGCTACAGCCACAGTCCGGAAACATTGTTTTATGATGAAAGATCATCCCTTCTCCCATTTTTCAAACTTGAGCGATGTCTGCAAAAAAAATGTGCAGGCACGTGGCAGAAGCTCTCTGCTAGAACTGTGATTTCTACCGCTGTTCTCGCCTGAAGATTAGCCTTCTCATTTTCTTTCTCTTCAGATGGAACGCTTCCTGGATCAGCGAGTGCCTTGACTACAGAAATGCAATCTTCCAACAACTGCATTGGTGAACCTCTCGAATCCGTTGCAGCGACAACACGATTTTTACGTTATGTGGGAGTGGAGTCTATCCTTCAACAATCCAAAAATTAAGAGCTGATTGAGTGCTGGACAGTAGATCATAATTTAAAAAAAAATTCAACATTCTTCATGTATCATAAAAGTCATGGTATAATTTTGTCGAATTACACAAATGTAAAAATTCAAAATTGTTTTTTTAACTATAAATGTTCTTGCCCGGGGAATCGGGTAGATTATTAAATTAATGCACCCACGAAGTTAGCCGAGATTTGATATATTTACAGTTAACAAATAATATTTACAATATACGCATTGGTAAGCAAAATAAATAGTTAATATTTGGTGTATGTATGAACCTGAAGGGTTGTTACTTCAAGAGTAAGAGTAAAAATCATGGATAAGTTGCTCTGTTTGTTAAAATGAATAGGAAGTCACTGAACACACATTTCATCTCAAGACACGTAAAATCCAAGAGGAATACGCAATGCATTACAAAGAGAATGAGGTAGGGGAATATAACTGCACTTACCTCCATTTGGTATGTGGACAATGGAGGGAAAAACCCACAGCCAGCTAACTAGGCTAATGCTGAAGGACTTAACGGTCTATACATTTCCAAGAGGGATTCTACTATTGACAGGTCGACAGTTAATGTTTGGGACTACGAGTAGGTGCATGTCCTCACGGTGTTGGAAAGATTTGGGAAAACCAACAGGCAAATGTAGGACAGAAGATTAGGGGTTGAAAAGAAGGAGTGGATTGAACTCCGTGTTAATTAAAACTGTGTTCAAAGGTGGGTTTGAACAGAGAGAAAAAAAATTACTTTTGATGTCTGGCCCTCGTGCGAAGCTCAGTGACGTATGAGATACCGAAATAGTTTTCGAAGAAAAAATCTGTACTTCAGCACCGTAAGTGATTGGGAAAGAAATTAGCCTCAGAGGCCTCCTAGCTGATCTCAGTACGCCTTCGTAAATGTATTCTACGCATCTCACAGGTTCAACACCGTAGGTAACGTGATTTCGTGGTATTCGGTCGACTTCACGTGGAAATCCTGGTCTTCTATTTCTCTCACACTCTTCCCCTCTGCTTACGGTCCCTCGTCTACACTTTCAAACTTTCCATTTTTCCCCCCAGCCTGATGCCTTTTTAAAACATTTTCTCCATTTTACTCACATTGTTTGTTCGTACATAGTTATCACTCGAGAACAACGAGTGTTTCAGGAAAAATCTTGTTTTGCGCATGTGTTCACCCACTTATTGTTCCCGCAGTGGCCACAGACAATGATAGTCACACTTATAATAGGGAGCTGTATAGGGACGAATCTGCACAACCCCTGATTTATCCGGGACAAGTACCTAAAGACGAACCCACCAAACGTCGTCTCATGATGACCGTCGTACAATCAAAACTCTTAAACGGACGATCTAAACAATACCTAGTACCGCAAGAAAATGATAGGAGTTCAACAAAGAGGAGCTCAACGGATAGCATGGACCTACAGAACAGTGTCAGAACCAGCCATACTCGTGGGTACAAGGAACATTCCAATACAGCTAATGGCTGCAGAACGAAAACTTTGATAGAAGGGAGGAGGGAGAAAGAACTCGTTTAGCCAAAGAAGTGAAAGAACATACTGTGGCAAATGACAGGAAATGTGGACTGAAGAGCAGAGAGGAATATAGATAGCACGCCATAGATACCTTATGGAGAAGTAAACTTTTTCCTGATTCAGTTCATCTCAGGACATGAGCTACTTCACGCCTATCTGCATAAAATGGGAAAAGTAGACATCCGAACTGCCAGGAAACAGATGATGATGTGCTCCACACTTTCTTGGTAGGTAAGCGATGGGCTAACGAAAGAAGAAAGCTACACAGGATGCTCTGGAAGTGTCACCTCAAGATGTGACACCGGAGGTTGTAGTAGCCTAAATACTTGAACTCGAGAGCAACATTGGACTCCTGTAGCTATCTACGTTGAATACAGCCTCCTGAAAAAGATCATCTTGGAACTGGAGAGTATGGGAGCGTATGGACCGAGATTGAGGATTAAAGGCATTTCTCAAAGACTCGGCCTGTTGTTATGTTTTAAACAGTTCCACAGGCTGAGTTTGTGACAGTTCCCGCGAGATCCAAGGGAATGCGCTGCCGTCGCTCCGTTGTTTCCCAACGGGCGTCGGGCGCTTCTTCCCGTGTTTTCGAAAGCCCGCGTTTGGCGATGGATGGGTGATCCAAGAACTGGAAAACCAATCTTCTCCTAACGTAATATGCTATTAGTACGAGTTGTATCTCTTATGGTACTGTCACTCCTCCCCCCCCCTCTCTCTCTCTCTCTCTTTCTCTCTCTCTCTCTCTCTCTCTCTCTCTATGAGTGTGGATTTAGGCCCCCATTGCACCTCTGGGGCGGCCTAAGTTCATTACATGGTAGCAGAGCGTGGTTAGGATTATGCACGGCTCACGCCTAGTAATCCAATCCACTATTTTTGGGGCGTTAATGTTTCAGAAGAAACATGGCGCGGGTTTCCAGAAGGAATACCCATTATACTCCCTTGGATACATAAATACTTTCATTGGTTCTTGAATATTAATTTCTCAATTTTTCCCCTCATATTATTTCTATTTAACATAATTAATTTTCAAGGGCATTGTTCCCAAACCCAGGGCATCGTTCCCTATTTCATAAGTCCCCGTAGTGGGCACCTTCCACTGTAAGTCTCTAAAGTTGAGTAAGTTATTTCCCCAGGGCATAGTTCCCATTTTCGTAAGTCCCCAAAGTGGGCAGCTCCCTCCTGTAAGTCTCCTGGTTGAGCAATTTATATTACCTATTCCCGATTGTTCCAGTCTTTCATTGGGGGTTAACTACCTAATGAATACTTCATATGAAGATTCATTGACAATCCATCCTGTTTTAATTTCACCTTTTTATCCTCAATCGTCAATGCAGCTATTTATTAGTGAGCATCAGTTCTCAACCAGTAAACTATTCCACCTCCACCTAGTTTACATACTTGCTCTTCAATCAAGTATGTTTTTAAGGGGGGGGGGGGGGTGTGACAGTTCCCGCGAGATCCAAGGGAATGCGCTGCCGTCGCTCCGTTGTTTCTGGAGCTTATTCCCGTGTTTTCGAAAGCCCGCGTTTGGCGATGGATGGGTGATCCAAGAACTGGAAAACCAATCTTCTCCGAACGTAGCATATATGCTATTAGTACGAGTTGTATCTCTTATGGTACTGTCACACCCCTCTCTATCTATGAGTGTGGATTTAGGCCCCCATTGCACCACGGGGCGCCTAAGTTCATTACAAGTTCCAATGTTGGAAAAGGAAGGTGAGGTTGTAGTGGCGTTCGAATCTCAAATAACCCTGAGCGCGGTCCCTTATTACGGGTATCTTACGAGATCCGATTTCCTCGCCAGCCTACGTACAAAAAGGAAAGACGAATAGACACACAGACAGACTGATAAACAGATACGGAAACATAATTGTTCAGGAAGCCGTGAAACACAAAGAGCGAATAGAAATTTTGATTTTGGAATAGAAAACTATTTTTCAATATCTCGTTTGGATGCGTTCCTTCCCTTACTCATTGTAGAAAGCAAAAACGCTTACTTTTAGGACCCCCCCCCCCCTCCCCTTCAGTATAACGCAACATTCTTAAACCTTTCTGGTTCTGGGAATGCGAAAAGAAAACCCCTCATTTCAGTTCTTCCAAGTTACTGAGCTGGAGCTATGGAAAAGGATCTCCTTGATTGGAACAAGTTCACCTTGAGAAGGGAATTGAGTAGGTATGCCACAAGCGCATGAGGGTCGGTTGTCATTTTAAGATTATTCCGCAGATAGGAACTTAATTGGGAAACGCTCGAGCCTATTTTGAATGCGTCAATCCTATAGCCAGAGGAAATGCGCCTTTTATTCTTTTATGATTAACAGATTCATCCTCAACAAAACAACTTCTAAAGTTGCGTCGCTTAACGAGCCACAGTTCTTTGCTCCTAGTGACGTCCGGTGGTGAGATTTAACGATATTATCATTTAAGAGACCCGATATCAAGAATTATCAGTGAAGGTATTTTTTTTTACTGGACTTGGATGGTTATTGTCGGAGGTCATTCAACCAAAGATAAGGGAAGGAAAATGTAAGAATTGAGTTTGTGGTGCATATCCGTAACAGGGGGGGGTAATTAAATCGTAAGTCTGCCTGCATTTTGATAAGAACAACGAAATTTCCCGTTTTTCCATCTTCTCAATCCTTCATCATCTGAGCCTGCCTGCGTATTGTCCGTTCTGCCGCAACAGAGGTCATATGCTAATGAATTGATGTGATCGGGAGTAAATGAGGCGCCTGGGATCACAACTGGATAACTCATAAAACATAATTATACTGGAGAGGTGAAGGAAGGGTTTTGAGTAAAGAAGGTATGGTGCTAATGTAGGTTTTGAACCTTCGATATGAATAAAATTCAATATTTTCTTTCTGGTTTTTTACATGGAGCTACCCGTTCTGGTTTATTATTTTCAATAATGAACCTTTGTAATCGACCAAGAGAAAAAAAATTGAACCCCCCCTGAAAATTTTTTGGTTTACATTTCAAGATGCGTAAATCCAAAAATCGAGTAAACAACTCTGCAAATCATTACGTAAAGGTTTATTATTTATATGTTAGCCCTTCTACGCAGACTATTGTCATAAAATAATTAAACCAATGTATGACCAGAATATGGCGTAACGTGTCTCCCAAATGGGTTCACACCTTTAGAGTTCCAGGACCCCGCGATTTTACGATTTACAGTAAATGTAATTTAAAAAAAAAAGAAGTAATTGCGCCTCCGTACCTCGTAATTATTTCCGAGGTGTTCCAAAAGTGCTCCATCTAAATAACAGCATCGTGAGTCGATTAGGAAAGAAATGCAGACGGATGCTTCTGGCATTCACCGAAGTTCCAGAAGGTATTTTGTTTTCCACATTTTCTGGTCTTAGGTACATAAATTTGAAAAGCATTACCAAAAAGCGACAGGAAAACGTTATGCACCATTTCTGAAGATTTTCGCTTACAACCGATTCGATGCTACGGAACTTCTTCCTTGACATTTTTCATCGTATGAAAATGGTTCACCACTCGTTGGAATCGTGGGATTTTATTGAAAATTTTTTCGTTAACCATACCCGTACCTTGCACGGCAGCTGAGCTGAGTATGATGAAACAAATACAGTTAGGCAAGGTAGTGAGCAACAAAAATAACTTCGTCAATAATAATTCTCATCCCACGAAATTAGTTTTCCTACGAAAAGAAGGTACAACAGTACTATACGGTTACTAATTATAAGGTAGTAACTAATTTACTATCGTATGTGGTAGTAAATATTTCCTTCTATCAACTGAGATGTTGGCCTGGGAAGCTGAAATTCGGTAGTGTGGCTCTCTGGGTCATCAAAATACGGTTGAAATTATGGCAATTTTCCTTACCAGCTGATTTAGCTAAATCGTCAATTGTTCGCCTATAAAGTTGAAATTTTGTAGGTTGACTCTTTGGGGCATTAAAAGGCTATTGAAATCATAAACTCTTTTCTGATCAGTTGAGTGAGCTTAGCACTCTCCTGTTTACCCAAGGAAGTTGAAATTCGATAGGGAGACTTTCTGGGTCATTAGACTCTCTGGGACGCTTGAAATGAATCCATCTTTCCTAATTAGTTTAGTAGTCTCCTGTTCTCACTACGATGTTGAAATTTGATAGGTAAACTTTCTGGGTCATTAAAGAGACGATTGAAATTATTGTCACTTTCCTAATCAGCTGAGAGGGCTAGATTATGAGTCAATTGAGATGATGGGCTCTTTCCTGGTCAGCTGAGGGAGCTAAATTCTTTCCTGTTCATCCTAGGGGAAATTAAAATTTGATAGGAAGACACTCTGGGTCATTAGAAGACGATTTGAATGATGGTATCTTTCCTAATAAGCTAAGTGAGCTTCGACATTGAAATTTGATACTTGAGAATTAAATTCTCTCCAGTTATCCCAATAAAGTTGAAATTTGATAGAGAGTCTCTTTGGGACATTAAGAGGCGATTATGATGAAGGATTCTTTACTGATCAGCTGAATGAGCTTAATTATCTCATGTTCCCTCAAGGACGTTGAAATTTGATAGTGCGACTCTCTGGGACATTATGAGTAAATTGAGATGAATGGCTCTTTCCTGGTCAGCTAAGGGAGCTAAATTCTTTCCTGTTCACCCTAGGGAAAGTTGCAATTTGATAGAGAGACACTCTGGGTCATCAGAAGACGATTTGAATGAAGGTATCTTTCCTAATAAGCTAAGTGAGATAAATTCTCTCATGTTCACCCTAGGAAGTTGGAATTTGATAGGGAGACTCTCGGGGACATTAAGAGTCAATTGAGATGATGGGGTCTTTCCTGATCAGCTGAGTGAGCTTAATTCTTTCATGACCACCCTGTGAAATTCAAACTGGCATTCTTCTACTCCCGCTTCATGAACGCTGACGCCGCTTCTTATCGGTCCCAGCACTGAGAAACATCTGCATAGAACACTGCTAGAAACGAGCATAAAAAAACTGGCAGAGCTGTGGAAGGCGCAAGAGGGCGCTTTGACCCTAACTGCGATGGGGCACCTACAAAGAATTTTCCAAGTTCATAAAATGGACAGCAGAATGCCAGGCTGAGAACTGACATAATCACTTCAGCCAAGAAATAGGATGGGTCAGAGTAAGAATTCAGCGCGCCATAATAAAAGATGTTGCGCTGTAGCTGAGAGGAAGCTGAAAAAGATCAAAAGGATTGGGGACAGACGGTAGGGCTCAATCATCTCTACTAACGAACTAAAAGTGTAGAAAAAACAACAACAAAAATACAGCAGCAGCCAGCAATAAGCGTAAAGGCCACAAAAATCCACCCCCCTCCACTTTAAAAACAGCTTTCGGATATCTTTACAGACAGGTATCATAGTGTGCAAGATATTTCTGGACAGGACCATTGATTAAAATATGAAAGGTCAATTTGCTTTACCTCACTAGAAAATGCGCGAATCACTCAGCCATATTACAGCAGTCGCTATGATGGCACCTGATAGCTAAAAAAGTAAAAAATTACCCAAAAATAGCATAATTTCCCAAAATATTGCAATTCTTTGCATAATAAAATATTTATACCATAAATATCAGATCATGATAAATTGTGATTAAATGTGATTTGTGAGAAACATTTTGCACGTTTTTGTGCAGAATTTTCACATTTTTTCACAAAAATTGTAATGATCCAACTCATGGTGGATTGCTATGATCCAACTCATTCTGGTTTCACGATCAAGTTTTTGCCATTTTTTAGCACAATTTTTGAAGTTTTCTGGGGCCTACTTTCTTATGAAAATTATTGTTGCAAGACTGAGAACTTTTAAATTCATTTTTCCTTGCTTTTGAAATGTATTTTTCTTTCCTTAATTGATTAAAACCATTCCCAAGTCAACGTGACGACCCGTTTTCAAGAAACAAGTTTTTTGGCCATTTGGTGGTGCTCTTATGTGCGACACACTGATTACTATTACTTGTAAGCTTCATATTCGCGTCATCTGCATTTTCGTAACAATGTGTTTTCATGCGTATAGAGAATTAATCAATAATCATATTTACAATTTCATGCATCTGTTCCTTTGTGATCGAAGGTCGGCAGATCAATGCAATTATCCACACCAAGGTTGTCTCGCGTTCTATTCCCAGACAGGAGCCAAGGTTTAGCAAACCTAGGAAGAATCCAGTCCCTAAAGCAAAATAACGCTTTTAAGATATCTTTAATGTAACAAAATCATTCCATACCTAATGTGAGAACTTTTTTGTATGTAAGAAGTTTTTTCCTTGTTGCTAAAATTAAAATCTATCATAAAAATTCCAGTAATGCAACATGACCGTATATGATCAAAATCTGCGCTTAATCTGCACAGAGCTCGTCAAATATAATATAATTGAAGATTGATTGTTTGGCGGAGGAATAGATAAGGTATCTTAATCCTAATTATCGTCTGAAATTATATAGTTATACATATTATATAGATAAATATAGTACGTTTGCGCATGCGCTGAATGAAGTATTGATTTGGCAACAACTGAAATTCCATTATGCTTCATTTTTTCACACTCCAGACGTTTGATTTCGCTTAAATTTGGATGATAGTTGGTAGATAATGACTTGATTACTTCATATCAATTTCAACACGATTGTATCATTAATAGCTACTGCGCATGCGCCAATGTGAAATAATTGTAATGACCTTAATTTCCCACAGTTTTCATCCGATTTTGATGAAATTCGCGGTTTAGGTTGTAAACGGTCCCGTACCTATTTCATTGTTCTTAACTCTGCAATTCATTCTGCGCACGCGCAAACGTAAATTACATTGAGTATAACTTTTTCGTTTCTTAATTGACCAATTATGACATTTCATGGTACTTCTTGTTTTACTCTTTTTCGCGGGGGAATTTTTTCAAGATCATTTAAAACTTTTCAATGATCTATACATTCATGGTAGGTAAACGAGGAAGCTATGTGCCACACCCAACTTGTTTTTTTATGAGTACAGAATTATCATTTCTACAATTTCGTCTTTCAACATTTTGCCTTCGATACCTCAAACGCCTTAAAATTGTTAGTAAGGAAGTAGGTACTCTGGGTCAGCCCATGTCAGCAGGGGATGGCTCCCCCCCCCCCCCCCCCCCCATTTCAAAATTTCAACATTTTCTCTAATGGGCTGAGAGAAAACAGTTCGAGGGTTTCCTGGTAGATGCCTCTCTTCACGGGGGCTCCATCAGGTAGCTTCAGGTAGCTTGGGCCTAAGAGTAGTTATTAGGCCTAAACAATACTGGATAATTTTATATAACCTACCCTCATATTTAACACACACACACACATGTAAACACGCACACAAATACACACACACACACACACGCATATGTCTAATAACATAAAATTTTCCAAATAATTGTGAGTGCGTGATCTTCAGAATTGCAATTAAACATTCGTTCTTTCGCCAAAAAACCGAACTCCTTAAAAGAAATAATTTTTTAAACCTGTGTACCTACCTGTACCAACTATTGTAACTTTTAATTTGTTGGCGGAAGAATATATTATAGAGGTATATATATATTTTCCCCCTTTTTTCCCATTCTGATCTTTAGGAGACATATCGTATTTCTATACCAAGATATAGAGTATACCTATACATACACTATAAAAATGCTGTATCATTACCTAAAGGTTTATTATTGCAGTATTAGATAGCCCTCCTACGCAGGTCATTGGTCCATAAAGCTCCATTCCAGGTTTCAGCATCATAAGTCTATCAAGAAACAAATTAGGCGCAGAGGCCCCTAGGCTGACCAGTGTGCACTGATATTTAAATCATGATGTCACGGGGAACACCATTTCAAATTGCCGATCCGTAGGTTGTCATCAATTTGCCTGCGTAAATATGGGCACCAGCAGAGGGAAAATTAGTGCAATTAATTAAAACATATTTACTTTACTGATCCCCCTGATCCAAGTATAACGATATTTATTAAGTAGGCCGTTATAACGCATTCAAGTTATTTTGTTCAAGTTATTATTTAAGTTGCTTAAGTATTTAAGTGTAACGGCTGTATAGTGGTCCAACCAACTGACAATAACATGCATGTATAGATCATTGAAATGGTTTTAATGATCATAAAATCTCCGTATCGGAACATAGTAAATCAAGACAAAGGTAAAATGTAGAAAGACGACATTGTAGAAATGATAATTCTGAACACATAAAAAAACAAGTTGGGTGTGGCACATAGCTTATTCGTTTACCTATCATGAATGTATAGATCATTGAAAAAATTTAAATGATCTTGATAAATTCCATAGCGGAAAAGAGTAAATCAAAAAGTACCGCAAAACGTCAAAATCGGTCAATTAGGAAACGGGAAAATTATACTTGAAGAAATTTACATTAACGCATGCGCTGAATGGAATAATGATTTGAGAAACATGAAATTGGTAGGGAGTAATTCACAGCCTATCCCGCACATTCCCAGAAAATTTCATCAATATTGGGTAAAAACTAGAAATTGAGCATGCTGCTGGGATTATACATTTGCGCATGCGCAGGAGCTAATAATGATGCAATCGTTTTGAAATTGATATGGAATGATTAAATCGTCAACTCCCAACTTTCCACCAAAATTTGAGCGAGGTTGAACGACTAGGGCGAGGAAAAAAAGATGCTTAAAGTAATTAACGTTTGCACATCAAAAATTTATTTAATTATAAATAACAAATAATTAGAATAAATAATAGGGGATCATCTGCAGCCTAACCTGCACATTCCTAAACTTCGGTTCAAAATTAGGGAAATCAGGTAGTTACAAGGATTTGCTGACACAAAACAGACACACAGGCAGACAGACACGCAACAACAGTTGTTCAGATTGGTCTAAAACGTAAAATCCACCTACATGCAACAAAAGTTATAATAAACCCAGTTACGAGAAGTGAAAATTCCATTGGGATTACGTCAGATGATACGAGCGTCGGATTTTTGCTATGTTCCACCACTTATGGTTTGCTCTCATGTTGTTGATTTTTTTTTCCTGCCAAAGTTCTAGCAGGAAACTGCTGAAAGTTTTTGGTATATGGATTTTTCAATATTTCAGCCTATAATTATTACCTTTTCTGGTTGATCGAAATTGCTGCCAATGTTACTGGCACATTCCCGGCCAATGAATGATTTTGAGGCCAAAGTTCATAAAGTCAAGGTCCGATACTTTCAGGAAAAAGCTGCGGACTTTTTTTTTTTTTTTTTTTTTTTAATTCGATTTTTGGATTTTACGCATCTTGAAACGTGAACCAACAAATTTATCTGGGGGGGGGGGGGGGGGGGTTAATTTTTTTCTTTGTCGATTACAATGGTATTGAAAATGATAAACCAATAACATGTTAAAATCCAGAACTCGTTCCCATCTTTCATAAGGATTCAAAACGGATTTTGATAGGCAATACAAATTTGAGAAAATTTCAAATTCCATAGTTTTGAAGCTACTGCATTTCATTATTAGGTATAGGTATTTTACAAAAAACGGCTGAAACGAGCGTTTCGGTAATATCGGGCTGCCGAGTGGTAGTTGTAGACTTTCGTGTCGACTTATTGAATTGGAATGAGGAAAAGAAAATGAGCGAAGCAACTATACATGAAGGATAAGCATACTGATAGTTGTACCTTTACTACCTATCGTATTAGGCGTTTCCTTTTGCATGAATTTTCAAACAATAGAATCCTTTATGAGTAAACGGAGCCAACCTACGGTTTTCGTATTATGAAGATTCTGTATCTCCGATGGTTCATACGTAAATTGGAAGAAGGTAATTGATATGAATCTTACGACTGTGATGTGGACAGGTAATTCGTATGCAGATAGTTAGGTGGTTTGTAATCGCCAGCCAATTTTAAGAAGAATCATTCAGAAGAATCATCCATCGGTAACTTCGTTTGACCACTAGCGCCAGATGAATGTGCTCATAATGAAGGAAAACTCACGGTCGTCTTAGGCAACGTGCCGGTTTATTGTTCAAGGAAGGCTGTCTCAAAGAAGACGACCCAGAGGTGTTAGCTAATGATGACAGGTGATTATATTCATTTTTAACGATGGACCCATTTTAAGGATGGACAGTCCATTTTGAGGGTGTTGTTGACGTCATTTGAAGACGTTTTCTGGTGCCTCGACCTCCTTCGCGGTCCACCCGCACGTCGTCACGTTCTCAACCGTCTGCGGTCAAACGAATTAGACAAATTATCAAACGCGTTATCATCAAACGAATTATCAAACGCGTGTCCCATGATAGCGAAAACGCAGGTGAGAAATTCTCAGTAGAAGGGCAAATGTCATGAAACTGGTATGATACCACTAAGATTTGAGTACTGGAATGAATCTATTTTTCCTCGGTCATCCTACATTATCTAGGCTTTAGGCACACACATCATGTTTCCTTGTAAACATGTGTAAAATGTGTTGAACATGAAATATTTCAGTCCCATGAGTGAATCCTGTTCTGATTTACAATACTTAGCTTTCTACACTAGGCCATAAAACATAAATCGAGGAAAAAATCCTTTGTTTCCGGTTTTGGGATACGACAGTTTCCATTTTTTAAAAACATCATTGTTTTTAGAAACTATAGAATGTCACAAACTTTGAAACCAGAATAACATTTACCATGGCTTATCTGTCGTAGAATTATCAGGAATGGGGCCAAACAAATGATTCCTCCTCTTTCGCCAAGCTTTCGATAAATTTATTATCTTCTTCAGGGCCTGAAATACACAGTACAACCCTTAGAAAAACGGCGAACTCATAAAAGATAATAAATAAAGGTATAAACGCGAAAATACTCCAGCAAGAAACAAGTATACTATAGGCAAAATCAGCTAACTTACTCAGAGGTGAACTGCAGCGTGAATATCACACTACTCAGCGACCAACTGATCAATAAATTCATCACAGGTTGCAAGCAGATACTAAAATAGAACAGGTACACAAATCAACAACTTCATATCAAGGGATGCCAATAATACCAATAACGGAACAAACATAACAACACCAACCAACCAACACTTACCAACTCAATGAAGTCTAAAACCAGTCTATTGAAGATTTAAAAAGAAGAAAAGAAGAAGAAAATAACATCCGGGAGTCACAAAATTGTACTGATAATTTGATTTACTTGCACAGCATCAAATTTTAAAAGCAACAAGCAACAACATTCATCAGAACAACACTGATAAGAATGATAAAAGACCTCCTCTTCCTCTTCATCAACAATCATAATGACTCGAACCATGGAACAGGATTTTTGTAATTGTGGTTTACATTAAAAATCTTATTTTTGTGTTTCTTAAAGCAGTTTTCATGCAGATAACAGGGACGATTTACTTGATTTAGTTGGCTTAAGTAATTGATTGATAACAGGGTTAGAACTTCATGAATTCAGTCCATGGTCCAATGCCATTCAGTTCCATGGATGAATCATTTACGCTTGGGACAGAACATAATTCCACGGTACTGAAAATTTTTAGTAAAGCAGCCAACCAAATCTGCACCTAATGATCTTTGTCTTTTAATTTGCTCTGATAAATCCTCACAAACTTTTTTGGTTGTTTGGTAAAAAAAAGTTCGTTTTCTACCTTAGAGCTTTGTTGTAGGAACTGCTGACATATCTTTGGACGTGTTGTCTAGAAATATTAGAAACCAATTAAGTACCTGTTTCCCAATGACAATGACATTGTCAAATGGGATCATGGGAAGAAGAAGTGCAAGAGGTAGTACGATCTAGTTCTGTTTCCTTTTGTTCACAGCCTATAATGAATCCAAAAATCACTTAAAAAACCTCTAATGAGCACATTCAAGTTAGTTACCTCAGGATTCAACACAAGAAAATACAATGATGTTCCTTTATTCTCTGATTGGCGTGAATCAATAGTGTTTTCCAGGAACACTAAAACACTAAATGGAGTTTTCCAGGAACACTAAATGGCGCCTGCTAAGAAATTTACGGCTGCAGGGCTGAAAGAGCGCGAGCGTTTAGCAAAGCAGAGGAGGGGAGAAAGAAGGTGAAAAATGATCTTCGATGAAGCTGTAATACCTGCTCAATGCAACGTATGAGTCTGATAAACACAATGATCGACTGATGTATTCCTTCTTACAAAGCTTTCGAATAAAAATTACTTTCTAGTCGATTTTGTAAATTTGAACCTTATTGAGTCAGTTCTATGGCAGCATTGTCAGTTAATAGATGTATCAAATTTAAATTTCGTGAATGATTTTAAACGATGATCAGTCGTGGGAGCCCGATCTTATCGGAAAGAAATCTTTGAAATGAGGCGTCACTCAGTAAAAAATGGAAAAATTATTTTCTAAGTATCCAATAACCCCCCCCAGGTAGTCCGAAAAATTCTTGGATTTTTTCTGACTTTTATTTGCTTAAAACTTAGTATCAGGGACTCCATAAACGGTCTCCAGGGACCTATTTCATAAAGCAACAAGTGACAAGTTACAAGCCGATTCTATGTACAAGTTGTAAAAAAATGAGTGTGCAAGCGTTTCATAGAAGAACAAGTGTAGACTTGTGACGCACTGTGAAAATTAACAAGTGTACACGCGAATTTGGACAAGTTACAAGTGTTTCCCCATCACTGTTTTACAGATGTAAAAAATTGCCGATTTTTAACCTAAGTCTGTTCATCTGTAAACTAGTTATTTTCCAGCATTGTGAGTTGACAATTTGTTGGTGTTTAATAAGGATGTGGGAATCATCTTCTGCTGAAGAATACAGACAAGAAAGAAGCATTCAGCGTAGAAGACGCCAAAGACTTTTTCGGCCACGAATAAACGCTCATTTCGTGGGTATTTTTGAGTTTAACGAGAGATTTAGGATGTCTTCCGAGACCCTTAAAAGATTCAAATGGTGCGTGCCCCAGTGCAATTTTTTCCTGATCGGGTATTGAGGATCTCCCCGATATTGAAGAACAAAGTGAAGTGTGAATATCATCTCGAAGTTACAGATGACATTCCTAACCCAGCATTAAGACTTGATGAACTGGTTAATCATTTCCGCTGAATGAAGGAGAAAAATCCAAATATGCCTGCCATCAGAATAAGTTGAAATCAAATACACACTTTTTCCACTTTTCAGTTTATAATTTGTCTGTCTTCCAATCATTACAACTTGTCATGTACGATAAACATCCTATCGTGTACTTAACACCTATTTATATTATGATTCGCTCACAAAACTTCAATTTCGGTATCCTGCCAGACGTTGTTAATTTCGTTTGTCGTTTCACGTCATTTTTCTTTTCCGCTACACTTGTAAGCTTAGCTTCTACAAGTGTAACTTTTCTACACTTGTACACTTTGTTTTGGTGATACACTTGTACTAGTTTACCGTTCATTACAAGTACCTTTACTTGTTAACTTGTACACTTGTAACTTGTTGTTTTATGAAATGGGCCCCAGGTTGCACTTCGATATCTCAAAAATTGTGGAAAAAAGTTAGGAGGGTGGGGGTTACTTCTTTTGAGGAAAATGCTCAGATTTCATTCTGTTTTGGCTCAAGTCGGTGCTTATATGTCGTGATATCGCTGGTCTCTCAGTGTTTGAGATAAAACAAATAATAGGGTGCATCCCATCTGCATGGGAACCTACCTAATCATGAGATATAATGTGAACTTTGTCCAATTGTTCTGGGGCTTCTACAAGGAAAAGTGAGCCCTTAATTCTTTTGAAAAAAAAAGAGAGCTTCAACAGTTTCCATAAGATTTTGCTGAAACTCTGTGGGAACGTACGGGTTCATTGCTCTTAAAAATCAATGCTACCCTCTGCGTATGTGCAACAGAAATGCATAATTTTGTGCTACAAGAAAACATAATTTTCCTCAATCCTTCGAGCTACAATTCTAAAGATCTGTATGTAAGAGTTAAGTATAGAATACAGAAATCCAGTACATAAATAACAAACATTTCTCCAATAATTTGCAGTTTTTTTTCCAGCTTGGGGTATACATGTGGGATTCTCAGCCGCGATCCGACTGCCGTAATTGATTAATTGACTTGGTAATTTATGACAACGAGCCGCTCATATTCTGCTACCCATTGACCATCTCAATTGAACAAAAAAGAAGAAGAAGAAAAAAAAAAAAAAAAAAAGACTGCGCCACTGGGAAAAGGTCAGCATGATGTCTCCAATTTGCGACCGTCACGTGTCGGAAGACGCATGCCAATTAATCAAGTCCCTTCATAGTTTTATTGAAGCTCTCTCAGCTGCCTCTGACATGTGTATCAGAGAGAACGCTCATCTCTCGAAGAACCAATCTATTGTTATTCATCAGATAACCCGGCTGTTGCCCAGATAGGGGTGGACAGCTTGATGCATTAACTTCTCGTAGCATATCTGCAATGTGGAGCAACTCCGTTAATTACTCGAAGAGCAGTGCAACAACTGAGTTGAAATAGCTTGTTATTACCAAAAGACTCCCGATGTGGAATTTAAAGATAGCGAGAATATAAAACAATAAACCAATACTACACAAAAATTAAATAGTAACAGTTAACCAGACGATTCCATTCAACGCCATAACCATGATTCGCTCATTACAGGAACACGAACTATTTTGCGATGTTTCATAGTATTTCTTGCAAGTGGTGAATCTTGTACAGAAGTACTAGTGTAATAGTTGGTTTTCTAGGGCTGAGCGGTCGGGTGAAAACCTACGTGTGCTCCACCTGTGTGTTCTGGGGTCCTTCCTCCATGGCCGCCCCCATCACACTAGCATAAGTGGTGTAAACTGGTACTTTTAGCCGAAGAAAGTTTGTTGTATGTGTTGACCATTTGTGTTAACTCGAGAAAGAGAGTCATGTGACGACGTGCTCAATAACATTTCACGAGGGTCTACTTACAAATAGATTTTTGCGATTAGCTGCATGGCAGGTATGGCTATGAAGCAGGAACACACGCATAATGTTTTGTCATATTCTATTATTTGTCGTTCCAAGAAAAAGTTGACTTGGTGAACACTGTTCAAACGGGGTTTCCTTATATTAAAAACCTACACCGGATCCGAAAGTCTCCCGATCCGAAGACGTCCGACCAGGCGGAGTTGGGGCAGTTTCATGGCAGAACGAAAGCATCAAGCCATAAAAGCTGAGTTTATTACCTGTTACCAACTGATCTATTTTATAATGTTATGATCTGCAACTAATCTTTAGATTTCATATTAACAATGAGTAGATACCGACTTCTCATGTTAAGCACATTCAAATTATCGAGAATAAATTGTTAAGGATAATAATGAACTAGAACCCTAGATACTCTTATGCTCTGCCATTAGGGAATTCGATAGTAAAAATATTACTAAAATTTGCAGTTATGGCTCCACGTTTATCTCTGCAATGATAATATAGAACTTTTGTCGCTGTCCACAAGTAGGTACGCGTAATAACAATAGCTCTTGAATTTATTATCCCAAGTTTTACAACAACAAAATGCACACACATCACAGCTCACAGATTATTGTTTCAGGAAGGCATCAATATTTGTCATATAGCAAATTATCGAATTTCTGAAATTTGATGAGTTGATAGTTTGTTTTTAATAATATAATATTTCCCCCTTTATTCGTTATTATGAAAAGAATGGCTAGCACTTGTTCATTCATTTCTAATTTGCTCCAGATGATAACAGTACATTTTTTTTCTGAATGGTATTGATAGAGCTCCTCCAAGGAGCACAAGTTCTATGAACAAACTTCCTTCGCTGATCGTAGATTGATAGAATTATTTATTATAAAAAAATTTTAAAAAAGCTGTCTTTTATGATTTGTTTTTTTGTACTTCATTTGTTCTCGTATTTCGTTTTGAAGTTTGCCAATAATTCTTGAACTGTGAATCTTGAATTGCGACAGGAAATCTTGGATTTTGGAGAACAAGAAGTTTTCATCTCCCGAAAGCGCTCATCGCTCACGACTCTCTAACTGATCACGAATTTCATCGTCAAAATTTCCGGTCATTTCACCGCTCATTGGGTCCCGAATTCGGATTGGAAACAAACATGTTTGATCCGCCGCGGTATCAACTCGGATCGGGAAAAACCGATAGTAATATAGGCGCACCCTCAACAAGCCTCTCTGCCAATGGAACCTCTACATTTTGTTGTGAAAATTTAATGACAGTAGGTTTTGGTCAATAAATGTTAAACTGCAGACTGTTGCATAAACTGTATATTGGTTTGAAAGAAAGTTTGCTTTTTGCACGCGAAACCTTAATTATAAAATAATGTATTTCAGTAGATCAATAAGAAAAGAAATGAGTCTCAGAGGACACTCAGCTGGTAAGTAGCCCTCCGTATCTCACAAAATTGTTTTCAAGGTGTTCCAAAGGTGCTCTGTTACTAATTTCAACACCGCAGGTCCATCAGGAATGAAATCAGCCTCTGAGGCCCCTCAGCTGATCCTACGTTTCCACCTGCACCGCATAGGGGTCACACAAAACTCAACCCTGTGCAGACTATGTGAGGAGACAGACGAAACAGTATCCCACATAATCTTCAAGTGCCCTGCACTCACCTATCGCAGATTTGAACTCTTTGGGGCACAAACCCCAATGATGTCTATTCGAAGCGAACAATTAATGAAAGGATTCACATCCCTCACCAGAGGGCTGAATCTCTTTGATTAAACGCAAAACTCTCAGAAAAGTACAATAAGCCACCAGGCTTCCGTGCTTGGGGTCCAAAATAACCCCACCCTGAGAGTTTTTATTTATTTATTTTATTTTATTTATTTATTTTTACAATACGGGCAGCGCCCAATTACATTGAAGAATATTAATTATTACGAATATACAACAGGGAAAAGAATGATTATAATTCGATATATAAAAAAGTTATAAGGAAAAATTGAAAGAAGAACGTCAGTGAAGAATTAATTAGTGATTGGCGAAATGATGATAAGACTGGCTAAATTACTGTCAATGCGATCAGATTTCTTAGGGTAATGGTGGTGCAATTGAAAAAGTCCAATTCCAGATTCATTTCCATGAGTAGATTCGCCATACAGGCAGCCCATTAGCCTATGCAGGGGATGGTTCATCGAATAATTCGTCGAGGAGAACGGTACGAAGAAAATATCCGTCGACCGAGCCGAAATTCGAGGCACCAGGATGCCAACTCTTGAGAGCAGGGCCGGAAACAAGATCTGGTTGTTCATCAACTTTTGTGCACATCTTCATTATAGTCATAATTCACCTCGTGCGAAGGTATGCCGAGTTTATAGGCAACATAACGAAGGAATTTGTTCTGAACCCTCTCTAGTGTATATTTGTATACATTGTACGTCGGAGAACAAATTGGGGAGGCATATTCTAGAATTGGGAGAACGAGCGTCTTGCACAGCAGTGTAATAGCGCGAATGTTGGAGAACTCCTTCTTGTTTCTTTTTAATAACCCAGACCCCGCATGGCTCGACCCGCAATCTCCCTGTACATCTCTATACATCTACATCCCTATACATCCCGTTTTCCTAAACATCTACATCTACATCCCCTCAGCTGATCAGTTAGCCTCCGTACTTCATAATTGTTTTCGAGGTGTCCCAAAGGAGCTCCATCCAGCACCGCAAAAGTAGATTAGGAAAGGGATTTGCCGCAGAGGTCCCACAGCTGACTGGCCTCTCTATACATTGTAATTGTATGCAAGATGCCCCCATTTCAGGTTCTATCACAATAAGTCAATTAAGGAACAAATTAGGCTCAGAAGTCCTTTAGCAGATAGTGCACTGAAATTGTTTTAGATATCATCTCAAAGGAGCTCTATTTCAAATTTCAGCATCGTAGATTAGTTAAGAACAAAATTACCTTCACGGGCCCCTTAGCGTAACGTACCTTCGTAACTGATTTGAGTAATGCGATTTTGTGGTGGTCAGAAGAAAAGTTGACTGTTTCACCAATATGCCTACGTAAAGAGAGAAAATTTATGCAATCAAATGGAACAACTTCACTTAACTAGGCCCTCTGATCTAAGTCACATTTATCAGTGACATTTACTTACGCACCCACTAACTAAAAATTAATGAAGTAAAATAAAACACCTACCAACGCTTCACTAGTTCCATCTATAAGTGATAAGAGTTATAATAAACTCGATTTCGAAAGTTAGAGTTCCATTGGAATCATATCAGCTCGATCGTCGTTATTTATAAGGCGACGTTAGTTTATTATTTGAAACAACAAGACAATGGGGGCAGGCCGGATTCGAATAGCGATCGCAGCAAACCTGGCGGTATGGAGGAAGGTTCGGTCCAATATAGATTAGTTGATGTGTATAGTTTGGTGGTCTGGATGCTCGCAAGCTCGCATCTCAAAATTACAGAACATCACGTAGTCAATCCCTTAGTAAAAATTATTTGGACTTACCGCCAGGTTCGCTTCGACCGCGATTCGAATCCGGCCAGCCCCCGTTGTCTACCTTTTAAACAATGAACTTCGCAATGCACTTCGTAATCGACCAAGAAATTTCTTTCCGATTTACAGAAAACTTACCAAATTTACAAAAATTCCCTCGAATGACCATCGTCTTATAATCGCCAAAAAACAAGTCGAAGCTGTATCGCCCAGCCACTTACCTCTAATTTTGATCGATAACGTATGAAGTATCAACCTACGCACGCGGGCAACTAGATTGGCGAGTAATTGGTGCAGGCCACTTCTCGTCAGGATAATTAGCTATGTGAGATGAGGAAAAAGCTCCATTTATTACTCCATTGACGTCACAGGAGTTAACTGCGCTTCTCAGCTTCCCACGGCTTTTCCAGACCCTCTCATTACCTCCGGCATAAAGAGTGACCGACATCCGGCAAAAATCAGACTAATGCGCGGAATTAACGAGTATTCTTTTAACTTTTTTGAACGGGGACAGACGTCATCGGATCCAATCTTTTAAAAGCAACTTTTTAATGAACTGCTTTCCAGCCATCAAGTTTCCAATGGAAAAAACTGACCAATTTGTACCAAAAGGCTAAAGAATGATAAGTGTAGAACACGATTTTACGTTTTCTACGTAAATTTTTTATATTAATATGTTGGACAGCAAAAAAATTAGCTCCAGATCTCACTCAGCTGATTCGGGGGGCTTCGTGATCCGTTTGTAGGTGTTCCAAGGGGCCTCCATTTCGAATTTCAGCTTCATGGAATTAATAGAAAAGAAATCATCTTCTGAGGTCACTTAGCTGGTCTAGGGGGCTACTTTGCATGTTCCAAAAGGCCTCCATTTCATATTTCAGCGAACGAAATAGGTTGAACAGCAAAGAAATTATTCCCAGGTGTCGCTCTTCTGATCTGGGGGCTCTAGAATTCATGATTCGTTTTTAGACGTCACAAGAGGACCATTTCAAATTTTAAAGTCACAGATCGAATAACGGATAAATTAGCTTCATAGGTTGAAAAGCCAAGAAATTAGCTTCGGAGATCAGAAGGCAATGGTATCACATGCATCCTTGTGTACGTCGCTGGTGCGCATCATATTTTTCGTTGCGTTGTTAGATGACAATTTCCGGCAAGAAAGGCTTTGTAAAAACGTATTCAACGTTGAAACCAGAGCTCCAGTACCTGTTTTTGCTTGGTCTTAGGGCCAAGATTGGGATTAAGTTTGATAAAGGCTTATAATCAAAATGTGAAACATGGGAAAATCCTGGAACTTATCACATCCATGTTTGTTAATAGCCCTTATAACTTTGAGTTTCGAAATGCTGCTTTTCCTCAGATTTTCTTTTGAAAATCAATAGAAGGGAGGTGTCTCTAACCAAATTTGGACCCATTTGGGTAATTTTGGTTATTTTCAATGATGAACCTTTGTAATCGACCAAGAAAAAAAATTGACCCAGTAAAACAAAGATGTTTAAATTAATTGCATTAATTTTCTCTCTGGAGGTGCCTACATCTACGTAGGCATGTCGATGCCAACTTACGGATCTGCAATTTGAAATGGACCTTCTTTGTAATATCAAGAATTCAATAGCAGTGCACACAAACCAGCTGTTGGGCCTCTGAGCCTAATTTGTTTCTTAATCGACTTATGATGCTGAAACTTGAAATGTAGCTCCTTTTTGGAGATTTGGAATACAATTACAAAGATGGAGGGACTCAGATCAGCTTCGGAACCTCTGAGGCTAATTTCTTTCCAAATCGGCTCACGGTGCTGTTATTTAGATAAAGCTCCTTTGGGGCACCTCCGAAACAATTACGAGGGACGGAGGCGCACTGATCAGCTGAGGGGGCTAAAAATACCCCGTAATAAAAACTAAACTACGACTAGATGATCCTTACAAATACATAAATATTATCGATATTATTATTATTTAGAATTTAAGCCGCGTCTCACCCGGAAGGTTCATTATTATTATTATTGTTATTTTATTTTTATTTGTGTTAATATATATTTACTGTAAAGCGTAAAATTGCTGGGTCCTGGAATTGTAAAGGTGTGAACCCTTTGGGAGGCTCGGTGCGTCACGTTCTGATCATATATTATATACGTGGTTTAATATTATAGACCAATGATCTGCGAAGAAGGGCTATCTAACTCGGAAATAATAAACCATGGTCAGGGCCGCCACATGGGGGGGGGGGGGGGGGGGGGGGGGCAAGTGGGTACTGTTGCCCCGGGCCCGGGCCCAGAGGGGGCCCGGTCCGGTCCTGTATTTAGTAAATAAAGTATTTTATAATTGTTAGGCCTACATAAAACAGAGTGTATTACACTTGACGGGCCCTGATCAGATTATATTTAACGAACTACACCCCAGACTGTTTCTCTTAAACAGTTGCGATGATTGCGATGGCCCAAAATATTACTCTTTACCCTTTACCGTCTTCACCAGTAGGCACCCGATTGAAGACTTGGGAGAGAGCATCCATGGGCCAAGAAAGGTTGAATTCACTTGCCATTCTCAGCATAAAGCACAAGTTAGCATTAAAGAATTTTCACTTAAAAAGGCACGAAAGTTTTAAGTGTTTTGTCAAATGCAGATACACTTTTCTTCACTTCACTTTATTAGTTTTAAAATGTTTCATTTTATAAAACATGAAATTATAGCCTATTACAGTTTTCTATATTTAAAAAGTTTTCCACAATTATAATTACAATTACAGAATGCTATTATAACTCAACAAAACAAATTTCACATTTTACTAATTCATATTTTTGATAGTTTTTCACTAAATAATTCTTGTATCTTTTGTTGTTATAAATCTAATTCTTTACTGCATAGCTTCATTAGGTACAAGTAGATAAACTGTAATAAAACCATTATATTTTTGTAGATTTTATTTATTTTTTTTCCAAAATTAATAAATGTATTTTTTCAAACATAATCATTGTTTCAATTAATTCCTTCAGCCATCTTGTATACAGAGACTTTCCTTTTTAATCCGTCCATATCATTAAAATAAAGTTAATTGTATGTGTTGATTAATGATTAGATGAAATTTAGTCAATCATAATTTCTGCCACAATCGTCCACTTGAGGAATGGGTAAATTGGAACTTATACGCCCTCTATTCACAAACAATTGTATTTAAAGTAGTTGAAATAAAAATCTTATGACTGATTGGATATAGAATTTTTGTTTCAAGGTAATTTATGGCATTTTTATGGTTTTGTAATTGGTTGGTAATTACTAGAATATGAATACTTGAATTTTCAATTCTTAAGTTACACTTTACTTATGATTAAATGTTGAATAAAACGTAGAGAAGTAGTAAGAGTTCAGTCCCTCAAGTATTCTTATTCGAACACTGAACCTTGGTAGGAACTATAAATGATTTTTCGTTTGGTTAGAGAAGGTTTAATAGTTCTTACTTTTTTTTTTTTTTTTTAACAATTATCATACTCCTCCTCCTCCGCCTCCCTCCTCCTCCTCCTCCCTCCTCCTCCTCCTCCTCCTCCAAAAAAAAAAAAAAAAAAAAAAAAAAAAAAAAAAAAAAAAAAAAAAAAAAAAAAAAAAGGGGGGGGGGGGGGAGGCCCGTGGCCAGAATCTGGTCCCGGGCCCGACTTGGAGATGTGGCGGCCCTGACCTTGGTGTAATAATTTGCAGCGTTTTACACTGGTAGTACGGTGGTTGGGTCAAACGATGTTCCAGAGAAGGAGTTGCAGCGGCATCTTTATCACGTGTCTATGAATATTTCAATGATTATATAATAAATGCACTTCCGATGTTAACATTGTAATGTACGGTGTTGATACGAGTATTAGATTCACGTGTTGAGATCGTGCGTATAATGCGTTAATAGTCACGTAGGAAGCTAGTGCGAATAAATTCTCATTCCAACGATCGATAAACACATGAAATAGACGAGTGTCCTTAGAAGCAAACACTTTGGAATCGTCAAATGAGGACGACGAATCCCGCCTGTGGGATAAAGAGATGAATCTCGATAATATTCAATTATACGAAACGAGAATGAAATGGCGCATCGTCACGAACAATGTATAGCATAAATGGATCAGCAATTAAAGTGCTTAAAAATTCACGTTGATATGGGCATGTACTCGCAGTTTAATATGTAGTGTGCAGTGTACCATAGAAGGTGTTTCACGAGTTGTTGACCGGCTTGCTAAAATCATCTTTGATCATCTTCTAACTGAAATCATCAATAGGTAGGCATATATAATTCAGTAAAACCAGATAAACATTCGCTTGCATCCGATCTCAACGGGATCTCCCGAGATTATACGGGTGAGATGCGTACACGTAAAATCGCTGCACGATCATTACCCTGGAAAGTAGTTTGTAGTTGTTTGTTTGTAGTTGTAGTTTGTATCCGATCCGTAGTTGTAGTTAGCATACGATCTCAATGAAATCCTTAGAGATTTGCTGGTGAGTAGTTTAACATCATATTCACACTAATCAGATCGGTAAGTAGTTGTTTGTTTATAGTTGTAGTTTGCATCGGTCTCAATGAAATCTTCAGAGATTTTCAAACCCCAGTTATCTTCATGATTAAACCTACTCGCATGTGCAAACGTGAAATCCTTGAAACACTCATAACTTAAAGTTTTCAATCAATTTCGATGAAGTTTTTAGAGATTGAGGGGGATTGAACATCCCCAAAGAGTTTTATCGCACCCGGATCCATAAACGCTTCTACGAATGCGTAAAACTAAAATCCTTGCAACACTCATGTTTAAAGTCGATAACTTAATTCAATTTTAATGAAATTTCCAGGGATTGAGTGTTGGAATATAGGTGCTCCTATGAGTTTTACAGCTACCGTAATAATAGTTATCTCTGCTCACAGTAAAAGAAAAATCCTAGTGCCAAATGTAAACTTGCATCGTTTGCATCTGACTTTTCAAGGAATTCTCATGGAAAGCCTTTTTGGAGTTAATATAGTTCTCTTTGAATATCACTGTTCTCAGATAAAAGAAAGATAGTATATTCGTACCTGTTTATTTTCGACACGTGGGTTTTCATTTTCACTCTATAGCACAATATTCACTTTACCGATTTAGCCCAGAAACTTGTTGTCAACCCGATTTTTAAACACTATCAAATATTCACTTCTTATCACTTGGGTAGTACCGGTATCATTTACATTTTTTTTTTTTCTATCCACGGCGGTATTTCAGGCCTATCGGTCCATGGATACTATTGGAAATATTGGCAATGTTCCATGGGTGACAGGCGTATCAAAGACAAATGCGCTGAGTTGTATCAACTGATCCATGTTAGATTATCATAATATATCCATTCTTCATGTATTTTGTTATTTATTACATGTTATTTATTGCGAATCAGTTCTTTATATTTGTAAAAAATTTATCTAGTTGTTATAAAATGTTCTTATTATTATTGGACAAATTAAGTGCAAGTGAAGGTAGAAGGTAGGGGTTTTGTGATTTATTGTGCTCCGTCTTCCCTGTGACGTCACTCCTGCCATCTTGCTATCAGCTGTTTACTTGGGATATCATCATTCTCTTTACTACTATCGAACTACCTGTTAAAACCTCTCTTTATTTTTACCTCTTGTGGTTTTTTTCAAACATTATCAGAACCCAGTTTGCTTCCAAGCTTTACCGTCCCCCTAGTGAGGGTGCACATTAATTCATCCCGAGCTTCTCACGATCTGAGGACTTCTGGAGTTTGGCGGATCGAGCGATAGTTTAGAAGGAGCTGCTGGCACCTGGAGGTGACCAGTAGGGTTCGGCGCCACATGCCCCTCACCGGCATCTTGGGGAAGAAGGCACTACACACTTCAAGTATATTTGTTTTTAATACTTGATTGACGTAGGTAAATTTGATCGCTTATCTAACTAATTGTCTAGGTACTTGAGTACCTGCATATTATTACCTATATCTGCCTACTGCTTTGTGGAGCCATCCATTACCACGTCTCTATCTACCACGTCGTCAGACCTACCTACTAATTCAGGGACATTGCTTACAAGAGACCTTTACCGATCAGATAGATACAACACCGAATAGTTATTGTATTCCATAGTAACGCGTACATACTGAATATCAGTCTGGGTGGCCACTCAACAGGTAGGTACATTGTTGAAGGCGCATTACTTGGCGGAAATATAATTTGTGGAAACCGTGGTGTTTCCAAACGAACATTTTGAATTTTTCTTGTTTATGTTACCTATCTACACTGATCATTAATTTTTCTTCCGAATCGGGAGTGGTCCTTCGAGAAGTTCATCTCTAACTATCCATTAGGTAGGTACTTGTACAAATCTCATTATCTAATTAGGCTCCCGGTAATTGGTGCATATACCCACACCTCCTAGCTTCAATCTGTTCTTGTGTGGAATATAATTAGTCACCCCACCGGCCCAAACAGTACTAGCGTACAACATACGTATCTTCTGCAATCAATCAATCAAGAAACATATCTTCTGCTGCTTCCTTCTGATTTCGATTAAATTTTTAGGTACCTATTGTGAAGGTTAGGGGTGAACAGCCTTTAAAGTTCTGAACAGGATGAACATTTCCCATGTGCCAACTAAAATACTTGTAACAAGCAAATTTCTGAAGTTTTAACTAGATTTCGATGAAATCTTCAACGATTGCAATCCGAATAGCTACATACTTCTGAATTGTATCAATATATTCAACATCTTCATTTATGCAGATATTTATGAAGATTAATGTAGCTTGTCTTAAGTACAAGAAAGCTGTTACATCCAACTTGGCAAACTTTATTATTTTTTCCCATCCTATATATATTGATTTTTCAATAATGCCAATTTTGTGTACTGGCGCAACTAGTTTTTTATTTCATAAGGGAACTCCAATATACCAATATATATTTCAGATTCAGATTTTGATGAAAATTTAACTCTAAATGATTATTAATTGCACGTATTTAATCCATACAATCGGTGTAAAAAGGTTTCAGAGAGACCCCAGAGGTTGCTTTAAATATAGACGAAAAGTCAAATTACAAATTATGAAATTCCATCGTTTTTAACGTTGATTCACGTAGTGCCACCCGTAGGTTCATAGGTTTGACTCAATTTTGTTGGAATTGCATTAGAAAAAAAAGGGGAAAAATGAAAAGAAAGTCTTTAGTTTTACACTCACTTTACCATCTATCTTTTGTTTCCTTTGTACGGTAATGATGAAAATACTCACCCTCAGTTTATTTTTTAATGTAGGTTACGAGCAAACTTACAATAAATTACAGAAGAAAACAGAAATTTAATTATTTTTTAAAATTATTACATAGAATGTCACATGATATTGATTAATATAGTTATTATCTCTATTCATTGTACTTTGTTTCTTGTGTATTTCTGTTTGTCAGACGACATGACGACTAAATTATTCCGTTTAAAATTAAGTAATTGGGATTTTACCTGTACAAATAAATAAATAAATATAAATATAGGCATACAATGGCCTCAAAGATCTATCAAGATGAAATTTTCTGAAGTTCCTATAAGGGTTGCAATGTATTAGAATAAATAAATGATGTAGCACGCGCGATATGAGTTTGTAATAACTCACATGCCTAGACGTTTTCAATGACTTGCGCCTCCAGTAAACTAGCCCCGTCACGGCCATTATGTACTGTATAGTTAAATTGAATTGGCACACCTTTTTCTAATCATCTCATCATTATTATTAATTCTCCTAGTTATTTCGCTATTTATTCTGTATTATAAATAGTCGATTCGAGAACGTTAGTGATAGTTGCCTCCAGGAATGCTGCGAGCACGTGCTCATAAATGGGCTACATTAGTGTGTTGTTCGACCGGTCTCACGAGCTGGGCATTGGTCACGATTTTCGGAAATGTGCTTGTGTACCCGTCGTACATGAGTGCCGGTTCAAGGAATATTAAATGCGATATATTTCCGCCAAAAATATGATAATGGCCCTATGCTTTTTGGTGTGAGCTCATGTGGATGACTCGCACTTACCACCGAAAAACGCACCATAATTCAGGATGGTACATTCTGTGATGCCAACTCGGGAGGAGGTCGTTTCCGTACGAACAGCCGGAAATTACCTTGTTTCATTTGAATGATCGTACGTTTTACCGCATCTTTGGCTTGAATGGTCCTACGGCTGAAATATCCCTTTTAGCGAATTTTAGTAAAAAATGAAGCATTGCAATGGCTCGGAAAATTTTAAAATAAAAATTTTCGAAAATTTTCTCCATTGAAATCCGTTTTAAGCCATTCTGAAACGAATATACCTGCATACACATATGTATATAAATAGTTATGATGAAGGACGAAAACACTCGCGTGTAATATTATTTTGAGGTATTACAGATGGTTGGAAAAAAGAGGAAACACATAAATATAACTTACAAAATTGAGAGAATATTTCTTAAGTTATATTCATGTGTTTCCTATATTTTCCAACGGTCTGCAATACCTCAAAATAATATATATATATATATATATATATATATATATATATATATGTCCTTTCAGACGATTATTCTCCTTAGGATTGAGATAAAAATTCCGTTCTTGTGCCAAAAATCTAGCTGATCAAAATGACGAGTTTGTTGGGCAGCATTTTTTGAGCACATTAAATCGGTCAAATTTCTAAAATTGTGTTGAAAAAATCACTAAAAATAGTTTTAAAAAATCATAAATTCGTTAAATTTATTGCGTTAGAATATTGCTCTAATAAAATTTATCAACTATAAATTAGAACATTAAAAAATTTGTGTGAATGTATAGAGCATTGAGATGGTTTTAATAATCATTAAAAACTCTTCAGCAGAATATAATCAATCAAGATGTAGGTAACGTAAAACATCGAAATCGGCCATTTAGGTTATGGATAAGTTAGAATAAATTCCAATCTAATTATGTCACCCGATAGTTCCATTAGAATTATATCATCTGATATTTACAAGGCAATTCTATGTCTTCTACATAATCCTATTGGAATTATATCAGCTAATATTCACAAGGCAATTATCTGTGCTTTTTTCCAAGGTCAGTTTTTTCGACCATTACGCATCCCGGCGGAGCATTTTTAAACTCGCTTGGGAAAATTAGACCATGTTATAATTTTCACCTCAACGCGAAAAATGCTAAAACGTAACCCTTGGGAAGGCAACAATTCAATCGAAAACACCTAGGAGCCCTAACCTGACAGACTTAATAAAACTGCATTCCGCCAGAATGCGCTATTTTTGTACTTATTCCTCTTCAACATTCTCACCTTGGAAAAAAGCACTTTGCCTTCTTCACGTTCGAGCATTAAAAATGCGAGAAAAAAGCTGAAAAATGCAACTGTGATACGGCCTTAACGCTCGGTTCTGTCACTCAATAATAGGGGGTTGGTTATTATCTGTCAGTAGTAAGTTTCGAATTTTGAATGCTTGTTGTTACTTGTTTATCATTTGTGATCTATTGAGACGTCTTTTGGATTTGATAAAGCAGCATGATTAATGAGCAAACTCTTTCAAGACATTTGATATTTTTCATTTTCTTTTCTATTTCAGTGTTACTGCCTAATTACCGTACAAACAGCCTGATCGTACAGGTCAGGGTTATACATCGTACGCAGGTCTAAATTACCGTACAAAACGATAATTATCGTACCTACGTAGCAACTTTGGGTTCATTTTATTTTATCTAATAATTTTCATTTTTCAGTGATTGTAGGAGTCTGTTGTCACATGCTCGTTGGGTCGAGTGTTTTTCCCCATCATAACTTTTATAAGCTGCTTGCCTGATAAGGGTTGGCGGTTTCCATTTAGGTATTGGAGAGTGGGTTAATACCGCCAAGTCGGGGAATACCACCACCTCATATATATATTTAACGACCTGAGTGACAAATCTTGTAGCCAAATATCGTCATCTTTAGATCAGCAGTAATGATGGAAAAGTTGGTTTGGAAGTCATTAATTTGTTTTTACCAAAGATGAGCGAGTTCACAGTTTTTGAAGCTTGGCGTTCTAGTTTTACTGTTGTCGAATTTTTGTGGTAAGTAACAGTTTTTCATACGTTTATGTAAATTATTGAGCATGACGACGTAGAAAAACGAATTAGCTTTAATTTCCACCCATTACTTCATGTTTTTTACGAAAACTGTCGTTTTTAATGATTTTTCATTACGAAAAAGTTTACTGGGCAATATCGCCACACCAAATTCAGGCTAATTTCGCCATGACGGTATTGCCCCAATGCTCCATTCCTCAGTCTTGCTGGATAATTTCAGGACCTTTTCCGTTAATTCACTACCACCCCTTTTATTGGTTTCCGTTAATTCACTACCACTTGATATATATTCTATTGTTCTAAAAACTGTTCCCCAATCATTTTTACGTCCATTGTGGTAAAATAGATCAGAATGCTGTGTATAGTTTGGTGGCCTGGATGCTCGCAAGCTCGCATCTAAAAAATACATTACATCAAGTAGTCAATCCCTTAGTAAAAATTCAGATTAGTTGGACATGTAGGTCTGAATGATGTGTATAGTTTGGTGGTCTGGATGCTCGCAAGCTCGCATCTCAAAATTACATAACATCAAGTAGTCAATCCTTAGTAAAAATACAGATTAGTTGGACATACAGGTCAAAATGAATGAATGGTAGTGAATCAACGGAAACGGTCCTTATTTCAAAGTTTTTGTTGTAATAATCACTTATTTCTATTGATTCTGAGTAATTAAAGTATAAATTAATATTTAAAAGACGAATTATATTGTGATACCTAGCTTATCTCAATAAGCACCTCTATGCTAACCTAATCGTGATTTATTAGATATTTACCTACCTATCTGCTGAATAATTGTACAGTATCTACCTAACTGCCTTCCTATATATTAACATAATTTTTGTAAGATTCCACTCTTCATGCTCCTGTTTTGATTTTGACAATGGACGTTAGCCTTGTGAATTTTGCTGCGGCCTGAAGAAGAACACGAATTCAAAACTTTAAAAGCCGCGAAGATGGAAGGATTTATAATATTCATTTTTTTTAACGAGTTCCGCGTTGAACGTTGTCAACAATTCAGTTCCTGTGAAGAACCAACATTGTTTTACCAATATTTATTTTGTTCCAATCTTACTATTCTGATGTGGAAATTGTTTGTCTTTAGTAAATCCTTTTCTTGTCATCTAAGTTCCAGGAAGAGTTTTTGAAATTCAATAAATCGTTATGTCGATGTTTTGTTGAGACTGTTCATTTCCCCCTTGTTTTAATATGGCGGTATTACCCTAACCCCATGGTAAATTGTTGTTTACTAATGTAAAGTTGCTTACACAACCAGCGAAAACGTTGTAATTCACAACAAGAGATGTGTTTTTATAACTTGCTTCAAAATCAGAAGCTCCTGAGTGCAAACCCGGGCTGTGATAGAAAAATATGCTTAAATATGGCGATATTACCCTCATTTTCCCCTACCTAGGTACCTTCATGCTAGATAGGTACCTAGGACTAGCTTCATAGTTCCACAAATATAATACTCTTCATTATTCATTCATATTTTCTATAACTTTACCTACTATTACATACAGTTCAATTTTATCTTTTTGTCTCCCCTCCCCTCCCACTGAGGATTTTATTAGTTAATTATAAATAGATGTCTTTGGAGGTCCGAGCGCATGTATAAACAGAGTTACTACTTGCATAAATCTTTTAATTTTTACTACACTTTGATGACATTTTCTGAGGCTAAAGCGTAAGGTGCTAATTAATCAGAGTTTTAACCACGGTGATAGAAAATTAACGGTTCTAAAATAATTTGCTATGTTTTAGTTTCATTCTAGAGAACGATAATTTGATATCTTGTTTCTCCAAGCAAGGTTCCCGCTACTTTCGTAGTCTAGCAGGCAGTCATTTGAACTAGGAAACTGTAATAGACAAGGTAAATATTTTCAGTAATTAGTACGAAGCGATTTACTTCAAGGCGCATTAATGGTGTTTTGTCTTCAATATGAAGAATGTTGATTGCACTTCCGAAATAACAAACGTCGACTAAAAATAACCAGAAATAACGGCCCTTCGTTTCTATGGTTCGAGCGAGAGAAAGTTCAATGAGCATCAAGATAAAAGATGAAATGATTTACAAGATATGTTGATTTAATTATTTGTTATTTATTACCATCCTTGGGTTATAAATATTCAGAGGTATGCTATCTTTTATAAAAGAAATCCGACCGTATTCTCCGTGTCAGGCGTTTACTAGTAGGTACTAGGAATTACAGCATGTGGACTTTATCATGCTGGCGATAAATAGATATGTTTGCATGTGCCTATCCTATTACGTACCACTCCAAGTATCTTTTCTATTAGTAATGCATATTGGACAAGTAACTACTGACATGCATTGTGGCTAGTGGGACATATCTTGTAATGGGACGAGTATTCCTTGAGGATTGTACCTATTTTAGTAAATTAGTAGGTACCTATTGAATATTATAATTATATGAGAAATTAGGTTTGGATATTTCCACGAAAGACTAAACTTTGTTATCATGGCGAATTAATAGGCGTGTCTCGCCACAGCACCTAGCGAGGCACAACTAACGCTTTTGCAGAAAATTCGTGAAGTATTTACGCTCTCTACTTTTAGCTACACTTCACAACATGCATGCTTAACACCACCAAGCTATATAAATTATTCTGATCTATGTCCAACTAATCTATATTTTACTAAAAGGGTTGGTTCAATGTATTTTTTTATTTTAGAGATGCGAGCTTGCGAATCCAGACCACCAAACTCTACAAATCATTCTGTTCTATTTGTCCAACTGATGGTAACTGATGGTCAAAATCAGTGCAGAAAAATAATAATAGTGAGAATTTATTCTGGACTAGCGCTAGTTGTGCTTCAGATTTGGCCAGTGGAACTTTTCTAGTAATGGGACGAGTAAGTATTTCCCGAGGCTTTTACCTTTTTCAGTACCTATTGTATTAAATATTATAGTTAGGTAAAGGAACGACAAATTGGGTTTAGATATTTCAACGGCTAACTACGGACTAACGACGGACTAAACTTTATTATCATACCAAACTCTAGAGGAATTAATAAATCAAATTGAAAATAACACAACCTCACTGAAGAATCCCCACAGTTGGTAGGTATATTTTATTTGACATATTTGTACTGTAGGCAGCACCCTAAACGCCTCACGGGTTACCTAACATTATACTGGTGTCTGCAGCACGGTACACAGTGAAGTCTAAAGGAATTACTGCTTGTCATGAACCAATCCAAGACAACATGAGAGGTTCAGTTGTGTCTCAAAACATTTAGGCTGTGAAACCTTGCCTGTAACGATCCATCTAAATTTAGTGCCAACGAGGATAGGAAGATCAGGTCCCAATGGAATACCGATAATATTGAAGAATTCAGCTCCACCAATCAGCATGTCAACTGAAGCCCATTGAAGAAGTTAGCAAGCGTAATGTGGAATGGCAATTTCCATTGGGATATATCCAGTTCAATAGTTGGAAGTTCAAGGGTGATTTTAGGTAGAAAAATGCATTCTAATGAGACTTTGAATGAGCCATCACGTGATTGAACTGAGCAGTTCATGCCTTTAACACACGAGGATCGTGCACCGCCAATACCCCTTAGAGCAGAATTTCGCTTGTAGCATTTGATACACAACGTTTAAGCCATTTTTTCGCTAATGAAATTGATTTTTGAACCATTATCCAACAGCGCCCTACATTGATGTGTGTAATCGGTGGAGTTTTGCACACTGGATATGTCAGATCTCTTCGTATAATCAATAATACCAAAACATTAGCTGCCAGGGGAAAAACAATCTGAGTCTTTGATACTAACGATATTATTTAGGGTTTCTAATCAAATATTTGTCTTCACTTGGTCGTAGAAATCAGTCAATTGTTTCACTAATGGCGGCAAATAAATCCAAGACATAGCCAAGTAATAACCAAAAAGCCAAAGTGATAAGTAACAAGCAAAGTTCATAAATCATTGAGATGAAAAAAAATAATAATAAAAAAATAAATAAAACAAAAATTAAAAAATGAACATAATGATAAAAAATTAAAAGAATAATAGTAGCTAATTAATAAAAATAGAGTATACCTCACATAATTCATCTGCTTGGAGTATAGTGGACTACAAATGTTATTCTCCCGTTTCACTCGTCTGCTTTGGAAAAGAAACCTCTGATCTGAGGAGTAGAATTTCCTGAAGTCTGGGATTCTCTCGAGTTAAGTCAATAATGAAACCAATGGGCAACGTTCGTGCGTCGGAATTTTTAAATTTTAATATAAAAATCGGATTCTGCGACTTAAAACAGGATTTTGAAGTTTCAGATCGAAATTCCAAATGGTTGGGAGAAAGAAAAAAAAAAGAAATTACGTCATAGATGGTCTTCTGTATGGTTCTCTCAAGAGGGGTGAGGTTGTTTCCCAATGTCGTCATTTAGCTTATGAGGGGGCGAATGAAGTATTGCGCGAACAGGATTCAATTCAATCAATTGCAAGAACAAGCTGGTTCACCACGGAACCCACAATACAATAATATGAAGGACCACAGGACAGAAATATCCGGAAACTATAAAGAATTATGCTACACCTTACCTTGCAATTCGGCGAACTCCAACTCGCAGGTGGTAGCGAATAAGTGAAGAAAGAGGATTTGGTATTAGGGCAAAACAAGGAAGGCGGCTAAGGGTGAAAGGAAAGATAAGCCCAACCTAAATTCGCTTCGAAATTATAGAAACAACCCCGAAATGGTCGCGGAAATATGGCACGTGAAGAATTGAAATGGCTGGGCTTCTTGAGCATCAACAAAAGAATGAGAGGCTTCAAGCGCTTGACGGACTAGACTCAACTGGCTGGACCGACTAACTGTGCCACTCACCCCAACCAAGTGGACTTGGATACAGATAGATGATACAATGTCGAGGTTCAGAAGACAAACAGCCCTGGTATCACCCCAAACGAATCATCCAATTCAAAGTGCTGGCCTCAACAGCTTTCTTTACATGAATGTTTGGACTCTTCTAACCATCCGGTACCCTTCACATTGCACCTTTTTGGAAAGCTTTCATCGAGATATTTAAGCTTATGGCTTATAAAAAGATGTAATTACCCATTTGGCTACTTTCATTGGGAGTGAGACAGAATAGATGATCTCAGAATTTGTGTGGTTCACTCCCGGAACAGTCTCTGGAGTTGTGGGTTGATTTTGACATTTTCATGTCTTCGCCCTGGCACGTTGCACAAAAAACTGTCACGTAACGTTACGGTTGGTTTTCTGATGATTTCCGCTTACAACCGAGTCGTTGCTAGGGAAATGGTACTTCGTCGTTTCTCATCCCACAAAATTCGTTGACCATTCGTTCGAAAGCTCTTAGATTTATCCAACCATATTATGTTAACTACTGCGAAGTGCGTGGCCAACAAGCTGAGTTATGAGCATGGAATAATTGTTTACACACAGGTGATCATTCTCAATAATTAATATTGTGAAGATGATTGCAACCGCTTGTTAATTTCTGATGATTTCGTTGAGCTGGTGTTTCGATGATTTGATTCATGGCAGGTGATCCGAATATTGCGAGAACGGTTTGATTTGTGAAGAGGTGGTCAAATCATTTTAATAGGTAATCATTTTAATAGACGAGTCTGTAACACATACGAGTCTGCAACTAAAGACATAAAATGAATAAACTCTTTACATGTTTGTAAAATCCTTAAAAGTTTATAAAATCCTACAGTGAGGTAAAAAGCAATAGGTAAACACATGAAAATGTCCCAATGCGTTGCAGACTCGTATGCAAGCGTTTTAACACAGAATGTGTTTTAGCCATGGACTAACTAGCCGAAAATGGAACGCGGGATGGTAACGAAATGTGTGACGGATGATTTTCACGTACAACCGAGTCGTTGCTAGGGATATGGTACTTCGTCGTTTTTCATCCCACAAAATTCGTTGACCATTCGTTCGAAAGCTCTCGATTTATCCAACAATATTATGTTAACTACTGCGAAGTGCGTGTCCAACAAACTGAGTTATGAGCATGGTTATATAAATAATTGTTTACACACAGGTGATCATTCTCAATAATTGATATTGTGAACATGATTGCAACCCCTTGTTAATTTCTGATGATTTCATTGAGCTTGTGTTTCGATGATTTGATTCATAGCAGGTGATCTGAGTATTACGAAAACGGTTTGATTTGTGAAGCGGAGGTTAAATAATTTGAATAGGTAATTTCTATACTTTACACTCTAGGAAGCTGTAATTTCGTTTGTAGCCTCTTTAGGACATTTACTTGACGATGCTCAGGGTCCGGATCAGATGTGTGGCTTTAAAGCTAATTTCGATGCTTTACACTCTAGGAAGCTGTAATTTCGTATGTAGCCTCTTTAGGACATTTACTTGACGATGCTTAGGGTCCGGATCAGATGTGTGGCTCTTAAAGCTAATTTCTATGCTTTACACTCTAGGAAGCTGTAATTTCGTATGTAGCCTCTTTAGGACATTTACTTGACGATGCCCAGGGTCCGGATCAGATGTGTGGCTCTTAAAGCTAATTTCTATGCTTTACACTCTAGGAAGCTGTAATTTCGTATGTAGCCTCTTTAGGACATTTACTTGACGATGCTCAGGGTCCGGATCAGATGTGTGGCTCTTAAAGCTAATTTCTATGCTTTACACTCTAGGAAGCTGTAATTTCGTATGTAGCCTCTTTAGGACATTTACTTGACGATGCTCAGGGTCCGGATCAGATGTGTGGCTCTTAAAGCTAATTTCTATGCTTTACACTCTAGGAAGCTGTAATTTCGTATGTAGCCTCTTTAGGACATTTACTTGACGATGTCCAGGGTCCGGATCAGATGAGTGGCTTTTAAAGCTAATTTCTATACTTTACACTCTAGGAAGCTGTAATTTCGTATGTAGCCTCTTTAGGACATTTACTTGATAAATCGCTCTTGATTTATCACGAATTTATTTCGTTTTTTTTTTTCGTAGTTTCATACTATAACTATATAAATTGATGTTATAAATGAATAGTAAACAATGACGCTTGTTTGGTTGTCACTTGATTGCGCGACAACGCAAACACATTCTGTGTTTCAATAATTTCGTCCGAAGTATGTAAATAGAGGTAACCGGGGGTCCAGGGGGCTTGCCCCCTGGCGAGGCGCAGAGCGCCGAGTTTTTTTTTTTTTTTATATTTGAACTTTATCATAATTATTATCTACAATGAACGAATTTTTTTTCTTATAAATACATTTTGTGTGAACTAAATTAATGGCATTTTTATTTTTGTTCCATATTAATCAACAACAACCGCATAGTCCAGTGAAGGGAGCGCAATACAAAAGGAAAAAAAACGAACCTGCCCCAGTTCCGTTAAAGGGCACAAATATAACACTCATTCCCTTCCCTACAACAACACTGTTTCAATTTTTTTCTTTGTGTTTTGATGTGTTTTATTACATTTTTTATTTCATTATTTTATTACATTATTTTATTACATTTTATTACATTTTCATCTTTCTTGTGCAAGAATCACAAGAACGCTACAAACAGCAGTGCTAACCAATTGGGAGAAGGGGTGAAATGCTATTATACGAATAATGCATGTTTTTGCCAAATTACCATTCGAAATTGTCATGTATTTCCAGCTAGAAATGCAGTGTAATGTTATTTGCGTCAAAATTTGACAACTCCCCCCTCCCCCTCCTCTTCTCATATGAATGTAATGTGATTCACTACCGTACCTTGATTGATGACTTTTGCGAAACAAAGAGTGAAATTGGACCACCAGTTCTTGTAATTCTTGGAGCGTTGTACGAGTCACGCTCTCCAATAAGATTCACAGAAAAGTGAAATTGTGCTCCACTAATTAGGAACACATAATCATTAGCGTTTGTTTACAGCCTTAATGAATTGTTAGATAATAATGCGTATCGGACCGTTATCGGGAATAGGGGTCGAACAATTGATTGATCTGATCAGAGAAATATCCTATGGCCGATCGGATTACCATTTCCCGTCCCCGTAATGACAAAACCAATTACACTCGACTAGAGCTCCGCGACAGGAATATCAAGCGCCGCGCTACATTATCAATTAGGTACTGTAATTACTGGTCGATACCAGGAATACTTAAATATTATTTGAGAAAACGCCCATCTCTGGATGTGCAGTAGCATAATAAAAGCGATTTCAATATCCATTATTATACAGGTTAAAAGGGCTGTACTAGACAGCCCTTCTACGCAGTTCACTGGTCTATAATGATAACAGAAAAGGTTCGATCCCTGTTGTTGTACCAGAAAGCCACTGAGCTCTACTGCGAACTGTGATATCTGATCTGTGATATATTTATATACATCTAGTCGTAGTTTTATTTCACTTTGCTGATTGTATATAATAGCATGTATATAGTTATTCCCTATTTTACATCCGCCGTCCGCCGTTCGCCGTCCGCCGTCCTAAATACGAGTATAATAAAAGGCCTTAGAATTGACTTTAAAAACCCGTTCTTTCGCACATAGACTCCATTTGGGGTCTAGTTGGTCCTAACGTTTAACCATCCCGATCGCTTTACTCGCATAGATGCTATGGGCCAAAAACGGGCGAAAAAGTGTCTTTTTCGAGGCTTTGAGTGTTAGACTGACGTGTTAAAACTCCAACCTGCTCAACCACAACTGCGCAAGCTAATATTCCACGGTTAGGATAACAATGGGCAGTAGGACTTCGCAACAGAACACTTTAGGACCAGATCGTGCACGACCTAATAATTATTATTCTCATGTTAGGACAAAATTCACTCATCTCAAAATGCACAACTTTCAAATGAATGTTGATGGAAAAATATGAGTGATATGATAGTGTAAGCGTAATAGGGCGGTAAACCTCTGGTTGTGAGGGAACGAGACCTAGGGAGTACCTCCAGGGTGGCGTGGAAAACTTCCTACACTTGTATTGCTTTCGAATTTCATGGTCCTTCGAGGCATGAATATCCGCTTTTTTCTAGGTCATATGTGTGCCTTAATACCAATGCTTTGCTTACGCATATTTAATAACAAAGCCTCTCGAGTTTTCGTACGTTCTTAGATAATGATATTATTAAGGCAATGATTATTTGAATAGATAGGAGCTCAAATCGAGAAATATAAACATACGTATATAATTATAGAAGTATAGGTTGTGGCAACTCGAAATAGGACACGCCGAGGAGTCCGGACGGGCCTTATGACGTACGCAAGCCAACTAAAACTATGATCATACTCAAATGAAAAAATAATAAACCTTTGTGAAATAATTTGCAGTGGTTTTTGAATCCACTTTGGGGGCTAAACAGTGGTCATCACTCAGTGTTGTTCCAGAGGAGTCCATAATGGCGCCCCTTTTAAGTCAAGGATGGCAACATGGCTCCCCCTAGAATCGTGCCACTTCCAGTGTCCCTTTGGACACATTGTTCAATGCCGCTAATAACCCGTCTGGCTGGGTTATGGCTTAATCCTTAATAATAAAAAATATATATATATATATATATATATGAATAAATAATGATAACATCCCGTTTACAGTTGATTTAGTATCGAAACTTGGGGCTTCGCGCTGCGCAAATCGGTTCATTCTAGTACAGCACCAGGACCCGTGCTTTTTATTTCTTACTTTACGGTTTATGTAAAGTAAACAAAACAATTCATGACAATGTCATCCTCCCATCATTTAGAAGGGTTGCATACACTCAATGTTGATTTGAGATGTTTTTTGCACATAAAATCCTTAATTCCTTTTAATGTGTTTCAGTTGAGATAGAAATTAGCCTCTCAGGCCCCTCAGCTGATCAGAGCCTCTCCATACTTTGCAATATTGTATTGTACGTAGGTGTAGATTGTTGCAGCTGGTTTACGTTTCAAGAAGCGTAGAATCCAATTCGCTGAACACTATCTTGTCTATAATTATTAAACAAAATCAATTACTTATAAATATTTTCTAAAAAAATATTACTGCATAAACGTAGACGCCAATCGAGAGACATTAATTTAATTGAATGAAACACCTTTTGTAGTTAATAAGGGCTGGCTTGCCAACTGAAAATTAATGAGGTAAAATAAATCACCTACCTACGCTTCACAAGTCCATTTATAGGCGACAGAAGTGATTATAAAAACGATTCTGGTTTACTATTTTCAATAGGTAATGAACCTTTGTAATCGACCAAGAAAAATCCCCCCCCCCCCTCAAAATTCGTTGATTTTTCGCCTGTAAATGATAAATATAATCTCTAGGAATCGAATGAAACCATCCGCAACGTTGTACGTCATTGAACTGTTCGCTTTTCCTAAGGGCTAAAACGTCGAAAAAATATCTTCGGATTTCTAGGCGCGAGAACATGGAGACATCATGCGTTGCTAATATTGTTTTACAGTATAGGCGATCGTACCTTAGTGGAGAGTTATTGTTCTACACAGACAAAACTCTGAGACTAATAGACCGAGTTTTATGAAATTTTCAAAAATTGTGCCGTTTAGCTCCTAGATGTTCCCCTAAAATTTCATGCCTTGGATTAATAGAAGTCTGTGTGCATGCACAAACGTTAATTTTTTTTATTTTATTATGTCGACTTATCAATCATTTCGACTCGTACTTAATTCTTCAACTAATTCTATACGTCCATATTACAATTTGTGAGGAAGCTATACTGCCCACCCAACTTGCAAGACGTTTTCAAAGATATTGGGTTTTTCAACTTCGAATTTCTGTAGTCCTCTTAAATAGCTCGTGAATCGACCAATAGAAGCTATTTTCTCAAAAACATTTTACAATATATCCTCCGAAGACTTTTTCATTAATTTTTTTTAAATTAATTTTCAAACTATGTACAATATTTTACTGACAACTTTTTGAATATAACATTGCATAGGTATAAATATAACATTTTAAAATTAATTAATTTTTTTTTTTCAAAAAATTTCACCAACTAGGTACCTACTTTTCCATCCATTCATGTTACAGGAAGTGAGGAATCCTAGACTTTGTTCAATAGTAATCTATATGCCAATGATATGTGTAAAGGGCTGTCTGGTACAGAAATAATACATTTTGGTTTATTATTTTCAATAATGAACCTTTGCAAGCTACCAAGAAAACAAAATGTTTAACCCCCCTCCCCCCTCAAAATTTGTTGGTTTACGTTTCAAAATACGTAGAATCCAAAAATCTAATTAAAAAAAAAAAAAAATTGTCCGTCCGCCGTACGCCAACTGAAGCTTTTCTCAAAAAATATTGGACCAAAATTTAATAAATTCGGCTTAAAAATCATTTATCGGTCGGGGATGTGCGGGTAACATCGGCATCACGTTCGACCAACACAAGGGTAGAACCTAAGGGCCGAAATATTCAAAAATCGAGATCTTGAAATCCATCTAATCCTTCCATGTAACAATAATGATTTTTTTGAGTTTCATTTATAGGTATCCGCCCAAAGAATCCGAAAAAACGAAACCACCCAGGTCGCTATGCGTTTACTCGTTTGCTTTCCCTAAGGGCTATCGACAAGAAAAATGTACAGCAACACGGGAGTGAATCGTTTTTTTTTTTTTCCTTTTCTTTTTTTCTTTATTATGGCGCATGCAACCTTGTTTATGGTCATTGGCGCCTAATACAATAAGGAATTATTACAATTTATAAAATACACCCAATCTTTTCAAAATGTCAAATATCTTTTGTAGATGCGTTGATCGATTTCCCAATAATTGTTGGAGGTCTCTTGGAAGTTCGGGTGCTAGTGTGCAGAAACTTGGGCATTCAATGAGCAGGTGACGAACTGAAAGTGAGGTTCCACATGTAGCGCAAACAGGAGGTGAGGTCCGTTCCTTCGACATCAGGTAGCCATGAGTCATACGAGTATGTCCTATTCTTAGTCGTGTCAAGATCACTTCTTCTTTCCTGGAGTGTACTGTAGTGCCATTAACCGTTTTCTTAGTTCGGCTTGACGATAGCCATGGGGAGACATCTTTCTTAATCTCCCACAGCTTTTGGTGTTCCATTAGTAGCCAATCATCATGCCATGACTTCCAAATTGTTTTCTTAATTTCACTGGCGTAATCTGCTCTGATGTACAACAACGTCGTTGGAGGGACCTCTGTGGCTAATCTTGCATTGGCATCAGCTATCTCATTACCAGTTATCCCTAGGTGTCCAGGAACCCAACAAATGATTACAGATATACCGATGGTCATAAGTCGTTGTACACTTAACAGAATGTATTTGATCAAAGGATGTGCGTCGACGCCTTTCCTGATCGCTTGAATTGCACTCTGTGAGTCAGAGCAAATTACCACTCGGCTCTCTGTTGTTGACACGAGTGTCAACGACTTATGAATGGCATACAGCTCAGCTGTGAATATGGAGCAAATTGGAGGCAATGAAAACGTGTGAATACCTGAATCGATGTAGACTGAGCATCCAACTCCTGTTGACGTTTTTGATCCATCGGTGTAAGCAATGGTGCAAGGTGAGAGTTGGGCGACTATTTGATAAAATCTCGATATCAATTCATGAGAGGGAGCAGATTTTTTATCCAATTTTAATGACAACGAAAATTTGGGAGGTATGAGAATCCATGGAGGAATGTGACAGGTTCGCTCAATGTGGAAATCAGGAAGGGTTAGTGAATGGAAAAGTAAATCTGAGCGAATCATGTCAAAAGACGTGTTCAGATAAGAGGGTGCACCAAGGGGTAATGGATCTAATGGCACTTCATGGTGAGGATGTTCTTCAGAAGCTTTGATTTTCGTAGCATACCTGAGCCCTAACATTTTTCTCCTACACGATAAAGGTAACTCTCCAGCATCAACGAGGAGACTTGGGATCGGGCTTGAGCGAAAAGCTCCAGTTGCCAATCGAATCGCTTGGTGATGAACTGGATCTAGGCGTTGCAAGATTTTAGAATTAGCAGTTCTATATATAATCGACCCATAATCGAGTTTAGCTCTCACATATGCTCTATAGAATCTCAGCATACATACCCGGTCACTTCCCCAAGAAGTGTTAGCGAGTACTTTTAATAGATTCAATGATTGAAGTGCTTGTAATCTTAATTTCTTGATATGAGTATCCCAACTAAGTTTTCTGTCCAACTCCATTCCTAAGTATCTAACATTTTCCGAAAAGGTGATAGGCTCGCTGCCCATAAACAGAGTAGGAACACTTGGATTTCGTTTTTGTGAGAATGTAGACACATACGTTTTAGGTTTGGAAAAAGATAGGCCTACTGAACGTGACCATATCATTAGTTTGTTGATTGTGTCTTGTAGAAAAGAGGTGGTCTGAGAAATGTGGGGAGTTGAGATATATATTACAAGATCATCAGCAAATAGACACGCTTGACCTGGGGAGGAAATGATATCAATAACTCCGTCAATGACAAGAGAGAATAATACTGGACTTAACACCCCACCTTGCGGAACTCCTGTATGTTGTTCGAATCTACCTGAGGTAGCTGTTCCAGAATGCACGTGAAAACATCGGTTTTTGAGGTAGTTTTGGATGAAAGATAAAAATTTGCCTCCAATACCTCGTTTATCAAGAGCTTGCAAGATGCAATGGCGAGGAACACAATCAAACGCATTCTTAATGTCGAAGAACACTGCAATTACTTCCTGTTTTTTCTCAAAAGATTGCTTGATGTACGTTTCTAGGTTTATCAGACAGTCAATTGTAGATCGGCCTTTTCTGAAACCTGACTGTTGTGGGGAAAGCATTTTGTTATGATCCAGGTACCACATCAAACGATTTGAAATCATTTTTTCCATCAGTTTGCACACACAGCTCGTGAGGGAAATTAGTCTATAACTATCGGGTTTTGCAGGGTCTCTTCCCTTTTTTAAAATTGGAATGGCAGTTGCATTTCGCCATTTGTCTGGAAATAATTTTGCTGAGTACATTTGATTGTATAGGCTTAAGAGGATAATTTTACTGTTTTTTGAGAGGTTTAGAAGCATATTGAAGGTAATTAAGTCAGGTCCCGGTGCAGAGTTACTTGTTTTGGATAGAGCATTTTCAAATTCGTCAAGGGAGAAAGGAAGGTCCATTGTATGAACAGAAGGAGATACTGGTAGAAAATCGTTCAGTGGATTGGTTTCCTCGATTTTAGTTAGATGTGCGTACTGTTCTGCAATAGCGTTTGCAATTGAGACAGGATCAACTATTACAGCACCGTCATTTGTAGTAAGGGACTTGATAGGCTGTGAATATTGACTATGTCCATTTATGATTTTAACTTTCTTCCAAACCTCGGAGGATGGTGTGAGCCTATTGATGGTAGATAAGAATTCAAACCAGCAGTTTCTTTTGTTGTTTCTTATAATGCGTCTTGCATTTGCTCGCGCCTGTCGATAATTCATCAAATTCCGCTCAGTGGGACAACGCTTGAAACGTTTTAGTGCGTTTTTTCTGGTTTTGACAGCATTATAACACTGAGAATTCCACCAAGGTACAGACAATTTGTTTGATGGGCACCTAGATTTGGGAATTGTTGCTTCAGCAGCTTCAATAATGACTTTTGCTAATATGTTGATTGATTCAACTGGATTCGAGTTAGGAAATGATTTAAGTTCTAGCAATTGTTCTACCGATTTCCGAAAACTAGGCCAATCAGCTTCTTCGGTTTTCCATCTGAATCTATAGCTTTTTGGTGGGTTTCTACAAAGAGTATTTATTAATATTGGATAGTGGTCACTGCTATGGAGATCATTACTAACAGTCCAATCAAATAACGGTGCTATTTCAGGGCTACAAAGCGAAAGGTCAATCGCAGAGTGTGATCCAGTCACCGAATTAAACCTTGTGTTCTGCCCAGAGTTGAGTAAAACAAGATTATACTTGTCCAAGACAGACTCGATAATTTTCCCTCGTTGATCAGTATGAAGTGATCCCCAAAGAGGATTATGTGCATTCATGTCCCCTAGAATTAAAAAGGGAGGTGGAAGCTGTTCGATTAGTTCATCAATTTCTTCCCGAGAGGTATTTAGGCTATGCATGTACAAGGAGCATATAGTGATTTTTATTGGAGCTAGTAATGACACTGCTACAGCTTGTAAATTAGTATTCAGAACGAGCTGACTCCAATGGAGAGAATTACGAATTAGGATAGCACAACCACCACTAGGTACTTGACCACCTAGAAAGTCTGAGCGAACTACATCGAAACCAGAGAGTTTGAAGTAAATCGAGGGTCGTAGACGGGTTTCTTGTATGGCCATTATGTCGATGGATGTTTCCATCAACAACAACTTAAGTTCATTTGATCGGGTAACCAAACCATTGACATTCCATTGTAAGATTTTCATGATTTTTTAAAATATGATTAGACGAAAAATTTAGCAGAGTTTTAAATAACTAAGTAGGTTGTTGTTGATAAAGAAAATTTAGCTTCTGTTTTTCTTTTTCTTGTTTTTTTGAGTTTTCTTCACTGAAGATTCAGAATTACGCTGCTGATTGGTTTGATTATTTGTTTGTCTAGGAAGTTCAATGTCATCAAATGAAGATTTTGAAGTGTTATCATCTGTTGCAGAATTCAAGGACACAGGCGATAAGGATCGTTTCAGATGTGATGAAGGGGTCTTGATTAGGAAACTTGATTTTTTATTACATGGTTCAGGTTCTACTGGTGTGGTATTAGGCAAGTCAGTCGTCACAGCTTCAAGTACGGGTTGGTGGGTTTGTTTACTAGAAAACCCTGGAACGGATATCTGTACACAAGAGGGACTGATAATTGAGTCTAGTGTAGAGGGTATGTCTGAATAAACTTTTGGCGATGTTTCGGCAGTACGAATAGGTGTTGAGACGAATTTCATAGCATTTTCGATAGATTGTATCCTAGTTATTAGAGACTCTAAGACAGAAGTTATCTTACCAACTTCGGAATACAATTTATCCATAGTGGATGGTATTGGGGCGTTAGAGCTAACTGCTTGGGAGTAAGTCGTGGAGCGATTTCGAAGGGGTCCTCGTACCTTTATCAGCGCATCATTTCGTGAAACATTATCTAAAATTCTAACCTCATTTACTCTTCGTTCAAACTTGTATTCTTGACAGTTTCGCGACCAGGCAGGGTGGGGTTCACAGCAGTTGATACACTTATTAGGATGTTCACATTGTTGAGGATCATGGTTGTCTAATGAGCACCTACCGCAGATGGCCTTACGTTTGCAAACGTTTGATCCGTGGCCATAGCGATAACACTTGAAACACTGCATGGGGTTAGGAATATATGGCCTAACTTCTAGTTTCAAGAACTCAAGGTTGATGGAGCTAGGAAGGTTAGGTGAAGCGAATGTAAGGATTAGAGAAGCGGAGCGCAAAAACGTACCATTCCTCTTAGAGCCAAGTCGGGTAACGGCTATTACATGCTGAGGTTTAAGTTCTTCAAGTATTTCATCTTCCGAACAATTTAAAAGTTCAAATGCCGTAATGATACCTTTTGAGAAATTCATTGATTTATGGAGTTCAAATTTGACGGAGCATTGTTCATACAAGGTTGTCCCTAATACAGTATGACATTCATCAGGATTGTGAACTTCAATGAATATAGAACCATTACGTGAAAATTTAACTGCTGATGTCGGTGCCAAACTACGTATGAACCGGTAAACTTTGAATGGGCTTTTAGCAGTATCTGGAACGTTACCAACGAATGACATAACAATGAACTTCTTGTAAGGTAATGTAAAATCAGGGGATTGACGCGTAGGTAAACACGGGAAAGCATCTATTCGAGGCAAATAGGGATTTTCGTACCCCCCGCTTTCAACAGCCATCGTAACCTACGAATTACTCAATAACGGGAGTGAATCGTAACCAGTAAAACATATCAAAAATCGCCTTGAAAACTATGACAATTGTATCAGCTGATAATTCCAATGGAATTCTGACTTCCCGAAATCGAGTTTATTATAACTTCTGTATCCTATTGGGCTTGTGAAGCGAAGGTAGGTAATCACCTCATTGATTTTCAGTTGTTTGGACAAGGATGATGCTAAAAGTAACAACCTAGAACAATATAATAGGTATTATGACATAATTATTATGACAGCGTTGGTGTTACCATGACGATATAGTGACAATGAACAAGTGAATAAATGGAATAAAGTGAAGCTTCAGAAATCAACGTAGGTAGGTAGGTATAGTACAAAGCTGTATACAATCGAGTTAGCTACTATAGCGGAATAGTATAGAAGTAGTAGAATAGAAGCTATTGCAGTGAATCCAAAATTTCTTTTGTGGAAATTCGTTTTGAAATTCCATGAGTTTACCATTTTTTGATATGTGTATACTTGGAGAGTTTGATCAAAAAGTTCTGGTTCTTTTCAATTTGCGCGCAAACGGAGGGTCGTTGAAACTTCTCGGTGGTCCCAGCGTTACTCTTTCTGAGTCACCTGGTTATCATAATATTGCTGTAATATTCTCAATTTTCGTGTTATTACGATCAGCTTCTGAACCTCCTAGTCTAATTTCTTCCCCAATCGACTCACGTTGCTGAAATTTAATGGAGCTCGTTCGGGACAACTCATAAACAATTACCTACAAGGTTCGGAGGATCACTGAACAGCTGATGGGGCCTCTGAGGCTGATTTCGTCCCTTTTTGACCTGCCGTTTTACCAAGTTTTTTTTTTTTTTTTTTTTTTTTGTGTTGACATTTTTAGACAAATTTTCAATATACACCTACTATAAACCCATCAGCTGTAAAGGTGTGAACCCATTTGGGAGGCACGTAGCGCCAAGTTTTGATCATTTAGTAGATATATATGGGGCTTAATAAAAATTATAGACCAATGATCTGCGTAGAAGGGCAATCTAATACAGAAATAATGATCCTTTGTGGAATAATTTCCAGCGATTTTCCCTGTTCTACGATATGTCATTTTATACATCGTTCAAATTCCGCTCGACTGTCATATATAGTAGACAATAGAGCCTGGAATGATGACAGTGCGATTCCTGAAAATTCATCGATCAGTAGTTTTGAATCCTGTTTGTTGCCAGACCAAGAAAAAAAATAGTCGTAATACATGCGGGGAACTCGTGGAATGTCAGTGTGAAACAGTCCATCGCTTGAAAAAAAGAAAAAAAAATTCCGAACGTACCCAGTTCTCGGGAAGCACTGGTTTGTCTTTTGAGGAAAAATGACTTCTAAATGACAAATACATTCCTGTCACTTGCTTCGGCGGTATACCCATGTATAGTGAATCTGTATATTTTTTCGATGAGTAATGACAACAAAGATATTAGAGGAAATGAATAGCACTTCATTGGAACCGTGTTGTTGTTGCTATTAGCTGTCGGATTCTCGCCATGTGACAGGACTCGTGACACGTCGATTGAAAGGTAGGTGTGCTGTGAATATTTGAATGGAGTTTATTGTAATTGGACGGATTGTTGGTTGGGAGTGTCGAGCACGCATTGCGAGGTATCAGCCGCAAGATCTTTGTAATAATTTTTAAACACTTTTTGATAGCAAGCATTAGGTGTGTTCCAAGAACCCGTCTGAGTTCATGAACTCAGATGGGTTCCCCGAGTTTACGAAACATTTAGGTTAAAGAACCCGTCGGTGGGAACACTGTAGTTCGCCTGACACTCAATGCACCAACCAGCACTAGCGTCGTCTTTGGTATCGTGAAACCTCGTCATCGAAATCCTTTGAGCATTTTGAAGAAAAGGCCAAAAAGGCGCAAAAAAGGCATTTTCAACTATTTATGAAGGTTATTTGCTGATTGCCATCCTCAGAGTATTTTCCCTGGTATGAAGGGTATGGGATATCATTACTACCCAGAAGAAGAGTAACTGTTGAAAATTACATCAAAATCCCTCGAGCCATTATTGAGAAAAGGCAACAAAAAAAGGGCTAAACACGACGTTTTTTTCAAGTAAGGTAGGGTGGGCCAAGTGCGTACGAGAAAAACATTAGTTTGACTTTGCCTGCCAACTACCCTTACTTTGACCAACTAGCAACTACCCTTAAACAAATGTTTTCTATCTATGTGTAGACAGCTGATAAAAGAAAACTGACTGTTGTAATAATTATTTGATGAAGCATATTGAAAAAGAGATGTGAAAAACGATAACACAACAAGCATCAAGCAGGCTAATGACAAGGCATTTATCGTGAAGGTTTGCGGTGAAATGAATTTTCTGAAGGTTCAGAAAGGTTTCCTTCAGTTCGAGTTCTCAACCCTATCCCCGAGCAGGTCTGAAAAGTTCATGAACTCACTGAACTCAGTTCATGAACCCGACGCGGTGGGAACACCTTAGGGAGTGTTGAGTTCCTGAACTCAAAACGCTTGGAATACGATTCACGTGCGCATAAGGTTCGACGCCGAACCAGTTCCGAAAAGTTCATAAACTCGCTGTGCTTGGAACCTAGCTAATAGGTATAGTCCAGTCTTTTTGGATTTGTTCGTACATTGGGAAAAAGTGAACATCTAGAGACGGTTAGGGACAGGTGAAGACGATACAAAAGTGCCAGTCAAGCAGCATGATCGTATGAGCGAATTTTCGTAAATTATCGTACATTACATTATCGTATGTTACATTATTTTGAAAATTGTGGACTTTGAGTGAAAAGAAATTGTTAACCACCAGTTTTATGGCAAAAAACCCGTTCTAAATAATAATATGCTATTCAAAGAGATTTTGGATTTTTAACTTTTTTGCAGTTTTTATCAATTTTTCAGCAAATTTTAATGAAATTCAAGTACATTTTCAGCATAATTTTGTGCATAATTTTTTTAATGTTCTATTTTATAGTTGATAAACTTCATTCCTGCAAAATTTCGCTAAAAATGCATAATTTAGATAACTATAATAACAATTTTTATCCGTTTTCGGTATTTTCAGTGATTTTTTCAGCACTTTTTTGAAATTTGACCAATTTAATGTGTTCAATTAATTGTGTTCAAAAGGCTGACAGTCCTTCCGCTTGCAGCTGATGGACTAGACTTGTCTGCAACCCAGTTCCGTGATGCACTGGCTATTCGTTACGGAAAAAGCATAGAAAGACTACCAACGTACTGTGATGGCTGCCCAGGCGAGCCCATGACCATGATCCATGCCTTGAACTGCATGAAAGGGGGGCACGTGAAGTTAGGTCATGATCTTGTTCGAGATGAGTGCGCCAGGCTGGCAGGGCTAGCTACGACACCCTCAGCAGTGGGTATTGAGCCCGTATTGCGGGAAGGAACCTCAGGATTGGCCAGGCTAGTCGCAGATATTAGAGTCCTGGGCTTCTGGGACCGGGAAAGAGCAGCGTATTTCGATAATCGCATTGTGAATGCTGACGCCTGCTCCTACCGGTCACGGACCTGGATGTCTGTCCTCGACACAGCTGCAAGAGAAAAACATCAAAAATATGACACTGCAGCTGAAGACCTCCGCAGCTCCTTCACACCGTTGATATGCACAGTGGATACCCCATCCAAAGGGACCCCCCCCCCCCCCCCCATAAAGAGTATAGAGCCTTCCAGAGGAATCTGGCTTTCACCCTGAGCGCAAAGTGGCAGAAGCCTTTCTCGTTCGTAATGGGGTGGGTGCGGGTGAAGCTTCAACTGACGCTCATCCGAGCAGTCTCTCTGCGGCTGAGAGGAGCCCGACGCCAAATACACTTCCTCGGACGTCTCGGATTGGAGGATGGAGCCGTTCTGCCACTCCTTCGCAGGTAGACGAGAGGACATCGACCGACGAGCCACTACTCTGATGATCCCGAACCGGAACACGGTTTATCATCAACCGTGTTATAATTGTTGTTATTGTTAACAAATAAATTCGTTGTATATATTTAAAAAAAAAAAAAAAAAATTTAATGTGTTCAAAAAATGCTGGCCAACGAACTCGTCCTTTTGTTTGGAATGCTCGATTTTTGGAGCAAGAACGGAATTTTATCTCAATCCTAAGCAGAGTTGTCCTCTGGAAGGACACATATATAAATAAATATTTATGTATACATATAAAAAAAGCGTTAAACTCTAGGATTCGTTTCAGAATATCTCGAAACGGATTTCAATGAAGAAAATTTTCGAAAATTTTGATTTTATCGCAATTTATTATTGATTGCAATAGCTTCATATTCTACAAAAAAAAATCACTAAGAGGGGGAATATCTCTTTTACCAACTTCTCCAAGGGATGATAATAATTATAGACCAATGATCTGCATAGAAGGTCCATCCATTACAGAAATAATAAACGTTTGTGTAAAAATTTGCAGCGTTTTAATTTCAATTCTAAAATTTCGCGGAACTTTTGGTTTAGTAGTCGGGAAAACCCATTATGAGAACCTTGCTTGTCGGTTGTGGTCATAAAAACTGTTACGAAATCCAGGTAGATGAAATCTCAGTGTCACGGGAGCGCCATGGACCTTGGGCTTAGGAGGCATGAGCTGGCAGTAGTGGTTCAAGCTGAAGCGTTCGTTTTTCTCATGACGAATTGGATTCAGTGGTGTTGAGTTTAGTTGGGGATTCAGTTAAAGCCCAATCCATGTAGTCTAATCCTTGAAATCCCTTTCTGAAAGAAATGGTTGAAAAAAGGTTTTTTATCGTGAGTAGTTACGTGAGTTGCAAGGATGTGGTACTGTTTCAAGCCACATTTTACGTTTTATCGTAAATCCTCACGATTTGTCGAAGAAACGAGATGTAAAACTCATGATCGAACGATGTGGTAATTCGTTTTTTTGCTACGAATTTTGTGTGATATAATGGATATTTATTTATTATTTACCTACCTATGCAAGTTCCAGAAAAAAAAAAAAAAAAAACTGAATGGATGATTTATTTATCTTCTGAACTGATATGTAAATTCCCTTTTAGGTCCAAATTTTGTGTGATTTAAATGATATTTGCTTTAAGTTCCTGAAAAAACCGTTATTGGAGGGTTTATCCAACTCCTAAACTAATGGATGGTACAAGTTGTTACAAATTTATCCTTGTTATGAAAATCATTACCTCCGCACGTTCTACCCACTTTCCAGAGCAAGCAGGCCCTTGGCGTGACACCTATGTGTGATTATCTAGCAGTATTCTATGCGTATTCTGCTGGGCGAATGATGGTTGAAAAAATGTAATAATAATAATAATGAAAAAAGTAATTGTCTTAATTAAATGGAACAACAAAAATTTATCTATTAGGTATATGTCTGTATTTTTCTTTTCTCTAGTTCCAATTAGGAAACTAATTAGAAGTAATATGCTCTTTTCCAAGTTTTCAAATGGTACAATTTTTTAAAATAAATTTAATACCTATCAACATATTTTTTTTATTTTTTAGATTTTCATTTTTGAAGAGTGCCTTTTTATGTTACTGGGCATACCACGGTTCATCCATAGGCATACCATGAAGTGCTCTTCAGAATTACTTAAAAAAATCAAATTCAGCATTTAGAATTACTTATATCAAATTGAGTTTAATAACAGATATCTGTTATTAAAGAAATTAAATTTCACTAAAATTTAATCGATTTCAATCGATTTTTTGTCCAAAGAAGTCGGTTAAATCGAAAAGTGGAAAATCGATTTTTCACACCCCTAGGAGGTGGATTCTCCCACCTTAATAGACCCGGAAGCAAAATATGTGGGAATTCATTAACGCCATGCACTATCGTAAGATACAATACGTTTTCCCCAATATAGGTACCTAAGACCTTTCTAATTGGATTAATAACAGTGTGAACCATTTGAGTTTAAAAGCTCAAAACTGGTGAGCGATTGAAAAATTGGGAATACTTAATCGAATCGGATGTTGGGATGACTTGCATTTTTGTTTCTTGGCCGCCTCTCCCGAGACAGGACTTCAGGTTCAAGGTCTGGGAATTCCCCGAGACCGGCTTCTTCCCCGCGCGGCGATCGCCCACTTCTCCGTTTCTTTAAAAAAAAAAGAAAAAAAACTCAACCCACTTGCTGAGTACCTATCTCTTCTCGATGTATTTCTTCGATATCGATACCGTCTGTATCCCTTCCCCGTGAACTGTTGAGCGGACAGATTTTCACTCCTTCCCAACCCCAACATCGAGGTTCTTTCGGTTTTTCGGATTCCTTTATATTCAACAAATAAATGATGCAAATGCTGCAAATTAATGCGTGATAGCTTATTATTTCTTTATTGTACAATTCTTCAAAATATATTATTACTTAATGAAGTCAATGGCACACTATTTGAACTCGGCGCTCCACGCCTCGCCAAGCCCCCCGTTTACCTCAATTTACATAATTCGATTGAAATTATTGAAACACAGAATGTGTTTAGCTCACGCGTTTCTCATTCACCCGTGAATAAAATTGGAGAGTTATTGCACCTATTACTCGTATTGGTATTTCTCGTAAACTCGAAAACAAGCTGTTAGAGCGAGCATGATGAATGCTAACCTTTTCTCATTGATTTCTCGCAGCGTTTTCCTAAGCCCGAGCGAAAGAGAACTCTTATGGAGAGGTTAACGTTACTCTTGTAGTGAATCACTGCTCAAAACTCAATTGCCACAGTAGACAATTTCCATGAATAAAACATGCTTTAAAACGTGTAAAATAAACCTTGATACGAATTTTTGTGAATTAAAAAGCTGAAATCTTCTATAAAACGTCGAAAGCAAGAACAAAATTCCGCTAATGACCCTTCTTGTTGAAGTGCGGGGTGAAAATACGAAACAAAGACAAATACAACCAACAAAATACGGCAGGGGAAAATTCAGGCGATTTTGTCGGGTGTGTGTGTGCGCCCATGCCAACTACATGATAGTTGCTAATTATTCTAGAGTGTTATCCTAGAGAAAGGACAGATTGTCGTCTCGTAATTACGATTCCGAAAAAGCTACATCAACATAATTAGTTGGTCATGAGGCATTTGAAAAGAAAAACATTATTTACTTCACCAGTATTCGAGTACCTAATTCTGAGGTGCCCAGTAGTGTTACATTTACAGGAAGGTTAGGCTGGTGTCGTGTGCCTTTAGGTCCCCAAACGGGTGACGTTGAATGAGCCATTCTAACAAGCGACGTGTCTAACGTCCCCTCAAGGTCACGTACTCTTGGGTACGTTAGGGTGACGTTAAGGGCACGTTAGTGGTCACCAAAAACTCTCTATAACGATACTTTTTTTCTTATTTGCCACAAAAACTCGCTAATAAATTAAAACGGGTAGCCACCGAGCCGTTAGAAACGAGCGAATCCCCCGAAGCGGAGGACGTCGGCCAACGCGAGGAACCTGGTCTGGATCTTTATTTCTATCCTTATTGTTTTTCGTTATCGGAATAATTTCGCAGCTCGGGCAATCCAGAGCCTAACGGAATTCTACCTGGAGAGATCAAGTCTTTCGCATCGGATGGAGAGCAGCTGAGAAAAATTAATCGTCCCGAAAAACCCAAAAGAGGGAATCCCTATTTATCACTTTCAATAATCCGACCAAAATATAGCAAAACAATCAACTCCATTAAAGTCCTCTTATGTTGGCAGGTTGTCTCTTTAAATAAATTTACTAATTTCATTGTTTTTGAAATTTGAGAACTTTGAGTGCAATGCAATGTTACCTCAAAAGTTTACAAGAAAGGACCTTTCTATATTTCTGATATATATATATTAATTGCTATGCAATTCTTAGGCCGACCCCCAATAATTTTGACATGGATATGTCTTTGCTCGGGGGGGTCAACCAAAAATTTCCGTGACGCAAAATTTGTGTCACAATTTCAGTGTTTTTCACGTACAACCCAGCCGTTGCTAGGGGAATGGAACTTCCGCAGTTTTCATCGCATAGAAATCGTTCGCCACTCGTTGGAAAGCGATTGATTTATGTGATAAATGTTCACATCTCAAGGTACCAATTTCCCCCTCCTTACGTACATTCCTAAACTAAGTTGATTGGACTATAAACAATTTTAATAAGCCGGTTACAATATTCTTAACGTAAAGCAATAGCATCATTTACTCCACTCCATAGGAAACATTTTCATCCTCTTGACAACAGTCGACTGTTAACAACAACTCATTGTAGTGGCTTCTCTCCACAGTTATTTTCAACATTTCTATAAGTAAACCGTTGTTTTGTTGGAATTAGTCGGGATGCGGCCCAGGGATTTGTTTAAAGTTAAAGGATTTGTTTACAACTCTCGAGGACAACCGTTATGAAATTCCCAATCAAAGACATATCCATGTAACATGGTATCTGCTTGTAAAGCAGATAGTGGAACTCGTTTACGAGTTTGGATTTCTTGAAGTAATCAATATACTACATAATTAAAAATTTGGGGTTTTATAACTTTTTTTGTAATGTCCGTAACGAAATTAACGATGATTTTCACGTACAACCGAGTAGTTGAGTAGTTGCTATAGATTGTGTCACAATTTCAGTGTTTTTCACGTACAACCCAGCCGTTGTTAGGGGAATGAAACTTCCGCAGTTTTCATCGCACAAAAATCGTTCGCCACTCGTTGGAAAGTGCTTGATTTATGTGATAAATGTTCACATTTCAAGCTACCAATTTCCCTCTCCTTACGTACCTGGCTACATTCCAAAACTAAGTTGATTCAGGCTAAGAATTGCATAGCAAATTATCCTCGTTTTCTACGCAGTAGAAAAGAGAAAAGATCCGGCGAGGCGCGAAGCGCCGAGTATAGACTAGGGGGGTCCAGGGGGGCGAAGCCCACCGGCGAGGCGCGAAGCCCCGAGTATGTATATATATATATATATATATATATATATATATATATATACTCGGAAGCTATATATATATATATATATATATATATATATATATATATATATATATATATACTCGGAAGCTATATATATATATATATATATATTGCTTCCGAGTCTACCTAAAGGAAGCGGAAGCATTGCTCTCACTTTCGGGAGAAAAACATTTTTTCTTCTCCAGAATCAATTTCCACTTTACGTTTTAGATCATTCTAAACAACATTGCTTTCATGTCTGTGTGTGTGTCTGTCTCTCTGTCGTGTGTCCGCAATCCTTGTAACAAGCTTATCTCCCACAGTTTTCGCCCGATTTGGATGAAATTTTCAGGGGCGGGCTAGGTGTTAGACGCTCCCCTATTAGCTTCATCGTTCTTGACTAAAAAACTCACTCTGCGCTAGTAAAATGTAAATTCCAACAAACATAATTTTTTTCTCGCCCTAGTCGTTCGATCTCGCTCAAATTTGGATGATAGTTGGGGGATGACGATTTAATCATCCCATATCAATTTCAACATGATTGTATCACTAATAGCTACTGCACATGTGCCTATGTGAAATCCTTGTAACGACCTTAATTTCCACTGTTTTCATCCAATTTCGATGAAATTGTCAGAGAATGCGCGGGTTAGGTTGTAGATAGTCTCCTATCATTTTCACAATCATTTTAACAAATCAATACTTCATTCTGAGAATGCGTAAACGTAAATTTCATCATGTTCCATCTTTTCACTCTCGAATCGTTCGAGTTCGCTCAAATTTTGGATGATAGTTGGAAGAAGATGATAGACGTAGACGGTAATTGGCAGCCTTTTTGTTTCTTCAGCGACGTGAAAATTAAATATCAATTTAAAATATTAAAATTTGTATTATTTTCTTTTCGTATGAAAATCTCGATTGAAATGATCAGTTGTTCTTGAAAATCAAATTTAATATTGTTTATCTTTCTGTTGGGAATAATGTTTATCCGCATGTTCTACCTAGTTTGCTGGTAGTGGTATTTATAAATTTAGAGTCCCCCAATAAAATAAGAGTAAATTTTACTAGTTAACTGAATTTGAAAATGAAAATCAAATCATCCCGTCCGCGTCTGCTAGTGCTGGCTGAATCATTTCTGAAAATGTTATTTTTTGCATAAAGAAACGTCACGAACTTCTATGGCAAAAACTTTTTCAAAATAATATTTAGCGAAGTCTATTTGCATTCTAATAGACTTTGGTGTGTTGCAGTTTTTTATGTGCAAATTTTCATGAAACTGAAGTACCTACGTTTTTCAGCTTAATTGTGTACATAAATTTTCGATAAACTTAATTTGACTAACATTCTGCAGAAAAACATAAACTCAACAAGTTTTAGCCGTTTTTAGTAATTTTGTAGTGATTTTTATGAGCACATTTTTTTTAGATTTGACAAATTTAGTTCCAAATCAACTAAATAGTCACGATAATTGTGCCTGCCAGCGATTACAAGCGGGTACAACCAATAATTATTGGTTGTACCCAACGCCAACGAACCGATGTGATGGTGAATGAGTTTTTTTTTGGACTAGGTACTGATTAGTTATTATAGTTAATAAATAATGTCTGAAAACTAAAGAAATTCATTCGTTTAGGCTTTGAGAATAAATAATCTGAAAAATAATAAAGAAAAAATAATTTAAAATTCCTCAGATTTCTTTACTGCAGTGTAGGTACAGCCATTGCACAGGCAGTTTCATCAGCGTATTAAATACGTTCGTATTACTATAACTGAGGAAGCTTTACATGTTATACTGAATGAATAAAAGGATAGATTTGATAGTATGTCGAAGTAAACTAGGCAGATTGCTGTGAACACCAAGAAACTATACTACATAGTCACAGAGGTAGGTAGGAACGAACATCCTTCCAGATTCACTGTTTGTTAAAAGTGCCCAAACAAAGTAGGTTGTTGCTTTGCCGAAAAATACAACTGCTGATTTGCAAGTTTGTTTAATATTGAATCAGGAAATGTGCAACATGAATTAAAAACCAACTTTAAGGAAAAAACCTTGAAGTTCATTCTTCTGAAGGTTAGATTTCATGGAGAAGGCATTGGCAGTGCAGTTATTACGCAATTTTTACAGTTAAACAAATTCTAGGGACAACACTACCTGCTTACCTTTTTTGTCTATGGAAGTACATGAACAACAAGTAATAATGTACGGAAAGTACGTAAGTACGGAAAGTACCTTCCCTCTAGGTACCACATGCGATAGGTACCTTATATTCCCGTCTAGCAGAGCCCTCATGCATGGCACGTCCTTCAACATGACCACTTAAACAGGATTCTAAAGATTTTTAGTTTCTTAATTGATTCAAAGAACAGTTCTGAAAACTAGATAGGTAATCCACAACATCTTCGCGGCTGATGTCTGGAACTTCTAACACTTGTTTGTCAACACAACACAAATTTCATTGGGATCTCGACCGCACAATCTTGCGTTCACAACGTTTCAGGTCATTGCCGAATTACAGCTTGATATAATTCGCATAGAATGTATTACCTGACATAATAAAATATACTGAACTAGGAACTAGGTAAATACCTACTGAACCGTAAGATAAGTAGGTATGTAGGTGGTGACTCCTAATGGCGCTTTTTCGCATAGTTTACTCGTCACCATGGCAGCAAGGTGAAATAACTTCACAATTTTAGGTTTTTAGCCTTGCCTCGATGAAAGGATGCGCTAGTGTCGAAGTCTCGAGAATATCACATATAGAATGACACACACACACGCAAACGCGCGCGCGTACACCCACCCGCCCTGCATATCCTCCGTTCCCTATGGAAAAAAATACGTCAACATATTTGAGAATGAGATCCAACATAACTGCTGCACGTGAGATATCTGGTAGAGTTTACAAATCTCGATTTACAAATTTATCCATAAATTCATTCGAGAGCGTTGGGACTTTGGGCGAGTATAACACAAATCCAATCGTAATAACCGTTGTTTAATTTTGCGGAAATGTTCAAATTTTTGTAAATTGCCTGGTTTCTTTTCATTGTATCAATCAATTACGAATATAGGATTTTTTCCGAAACTAAACCTCTAAGATAACGTATAATATGTATACGTGGAGTTTGTGAACACGTGTAGCTTACAACAGCGAAATTAGGTTATCTAATGGGATTTCCAAAAGAAAAAAGGACATAATGGGAATCGCTTGGGTCAGACGTCTATTGACCTCCACGAAGCGTTGACCTTGCGATATTCGAATCAATCAGTCCCGAATCGACCTTAAGAAGACGAGCCCCATTTTATTCTGTATTCAGTAGTATATTATTTAATTGCTGTGGGAAAAACTCTGATTTAGCCCTTTCAATAACATTTTGGCTTTCAAGATACGTATAGAATCCGCAAAACAGTTAGATATGAACTTTTCCGCCGTCCGTTGAACTTAGTGCAGAGACCTGCAGTAACCGAATTGACGATTGCACTGCATACAGAAATTGAGGCAAAAATTCATACTCTGTTTTTATAGCTTTTTCAATTTGAATTCGTCCTTTTACAAAATGAATTCGTCCTTTTACAAAATGAATTCGCCCTTCATAAAGAGAGACCGAATCTTGAAGGTTTCTTAGTAAAGTCGGTGTCTGGGGCTCGGGAAAACGGTGGCGGTCGGAATGCAGTCTTCATGCAAGTGGGCGAAAATCACCTCTCCTACCATATACGTACATCAGACTCAAATAATTACTGTTGGAACCAACTTTGTAATGTATATGCTTTCCCTAATGCCTAGAGCAGCGTCAGGGCTGCCTCAGCATCGAGGAAAAAAGGAAAAAATGCTGCAAATTATTACACAGAGGTTTATTGTTTCTGTATTGAGTAGCTCTTCTACGCAGAATACCTGTCTATATTATTGTGTAGACGCCTACTTAACAGAAATTAATAAAGTTAACACAACTAATCTTTCCTTACACGAGCTGATGATGAAGTGCCGTCGCTGCTCCATTATAGATTTTAGTGAGAGAACGGAAAACCGTACAGCTTTTCGGACGATTTCATTCGGTTTGATGGGAAAATATATGTAAATGACAACCAAAAACCATTAATGTTATCTTACAAGTTTTCGAGATCTTGATTATTCAATAATTTAGCCCTTGATTACTACCCTTTATGGCTGATCAAAATTGATGCTGATGTCAATGGCACATTCCCTGCCAATGTATGGTTTTCCAGCCAAATTTCATAAACTTTGGTCCAGTAGTTTTGGAGATTCTATGCACCATGAACGTAAACCAACAAATTTTGAGTTTTTTTTATAACTGTAAACCAAAACTCTAAAATTCATGGCTTTGCATGAATTTCTTGCAAACTTTTTGCAAATTTTTTGTATCGATTCCTTGTAAACGTTGTACATTTCTTCTATTACCAACATTTTTATTAACTGTGCCAACCAATGCAATAAATTATAATTATTCTCCAAGAAAAGGTATCTGCATATCATTTCCGGGTTGTCCTCAAGATTTGGCCCCTCTTTTTGGAGGACGAATTCATTTTGTAAAAGGACGAATTGATCTTGTAAAAGGACGAATACATGCTTAAAATACGTACTTAAAATTCATAGTTTTAGGGTCGAACCGCTTATTTTTTTACGCGCTACAACTTTGCTACGCATTTATAACAATTTCCGTTGGATTCACGGTTTAGGAATTATTAGAGAAAAACTAAATTGTGCGCATCCGGGAGGCCACCATTTGGTATTCCACCGATTTCAAGAAGGTAGACAATGATTTTTTTCACTCCAAATGGACTAAATTTTCTCAATTTAATCTTAAACCTTCTCTAAAAATGTCTTCCCATTTTCTGCCACGGCTCCTGGGCTGTGAACATCGCATGATCTCAACTATTGGGTGCCTGATTGTAAAGACACGAAACACACAATACACCACCGCAATGAGGTATAATCTAACCAGCAAACAGTAGGCGTTCAAGACAGACGTGGCAGATTAAAAAAAATTTGTTGTTATATAAGTAGTGTTGTTAAGAAAATACCAGTGGGTCCATTGACCTGATTCCTTCATGAAGATTAAAACAAGTAGAATCTACTTTTTATTTCTGGAATAGGAACCAAACAAATGAGCGCAAAAATTTTTGCAATCCAAACACTGATACTTGGTCAGTATTTTGGTATCTATGGATGGATAGATCAAGCTTTCAACAGAGTTAATCCATTTGATTCAGATTTAAAAAAAAATTCGTCATGCACCATGATCGTATGAGTGAATTTTTGTAAATGGTCATTCCTACTATATTATTTATGTTACATGAAAGTTGTTTTGAAAATTAAGGACTTTGAGTGAAAATAAGTTGTTAATTACCTACCATTTAGTGGCAAAAAACTCGATCTAAATAATAGTCGGCGATTCAAAGAAGATTTAGGAATTTTAGCTTTTTTGCAGTTTTACCTATTTTTGGCGAATATTAATTAAACTTAAGCTCAATGTTTTAAAATAAATTTCAGCCTTTTTTTAAATGTTCTATTATTTTATAGTTGATAAACTTCTTTTGACTAAAATTATGCCAAAAAATGTAAATTTAAATATTTTTATCCCTTTTTAGTGATTTTTTAACACATTTGTTGAAGATCAAAAACCTAAGCCAGTCATCTTGGTCCTCTTTTTTTTTTTTTTTTTAATTAAAAAACGACTTTTCAGAAAACAAATTTGGTGGTGCCACCAAAACTGCTATAACCTTCATAATGCACTCTAATATTTAAATTAAGGAAATCGTTTGAAAAAGAATTAAATTCTCTTACCCCGATACAAAATAATTTGTTTGAAGGAGTTCAATGGGTCAAAAAATCATTCTAAAAAGACCCTTCCTCAAGTTTACAGCGTTTGGTCATTGGAAGACAATGCTGCGTGCACACAAGTAATCCCACCGCTTCCACCACTTTCCAAGTTCGTTTGCCAACGTTGAACAATCAACTCTTACCTAGGTACCTCAAACTAGTCTGTAAAGTGAATTTCTGTTTTTATATCTATCTGTATTCTTCGAATCCTCAGCAGTCAGTAAAGCTAAAACCCAAACCTTACAACGGAGGCACTGATTGGGAATCGTATAGGGTGCGACTTGAAATAGTAGCTGGAAGTATGGATGGAACAGTGATACCAAAGCAAATATGTTGGCTTCTATTTTTGGTGTTAGAGCACTTGTTCTCTTGTCTGAGCTCAAGCTACCTATATCTTATCATGATTTGACATAAGCGTTAGAGAGCAGATTCGGTTTTCAGAACCAAATGCAGCTTCACTTGGTGTTGCTCCAGAGTAGATTCCAGAGACCCAAGACAGGTAGTATCAAAGAGCTGACCATCAGGTAGTGTCAAAAAATGTAAGGGAATTTCGGCCACAAGCGCATGGTAGCTTAAACAGTGTAATTGTGATGCATTTCATGAATGGTCAGGGATGTGAAGCTTAGAGAATGGGTTCTCAATTTTTATCTACATACGATGGGGGAAACGTTAACAATAGCCCTTCGCATGGATGCTGTACCCTATCTTACTCCACCTAGACCTGTCTAACATTGTAATGAAGCGTCCGTTGAGGTTTTTGCAAACCTTCCTTGTTGAAGAGTTCAATTGGACCATACTCAGAAAAAACTGCCACGAACGATTGTGTTTTGGCGTTGTGACAAACCTGGCAGGTTGTGGCATACATGCTGGAAATGTACAACAGTTCATTCACGAGAACGGTCAAGGGTCGGACTGAGGGACCGAGACCAGGTCATTAAAAAGGCCCCAAGCTGCAGCAGTTACGAAAGCTGTGGCTGCCCAAGTCCCTATTCGGGATTAATCAATCTAAAGAGTATCTGCAAGTTGCACTGTTGTTTGATGGAGAAATGAACGGCTCTTCTTGTAAATTTATGGTCGATACGGGAGCCTCCAGAACAATTTTTAGCTCAAACGCTGCTTTGAGGCAAGAATTCAGAAGCAGCTAGCCAGTGCAGTATTCATTAGGTTCATTCCAGACGAATTGTTCACTGGTTTCCCAGTGGTGTAACAGTATTTCCACAGATATAGGAGATATTTGCCACTTGGAGCAAGTCCTTGTTGCCAGTTTAAGTGAGGATTGTGTCCTTGGATTGTGTTTTCTTATTAAATATTGATACTTATTAATAGACCCAGCTGAACAAGCAGTGTTAATTGATGGAAAAAAATTGGATCATTCATTTGGGACACATCACTGGCAGTTGAGGAATATGAACCCAATGGGATTAATGCGAATTTCCAGGTCCTGGCTTCGTTGACAATGCAGTTGGCTAACAACAATGATAAGATTCCCTAGCATCTTAGAAAACTCCTCCACTAATCGGTCAATGACTTATCCAAGGAAGAGCAACAAATCATTGAAGATTTCTTGCTAGATGCTAGCTTGTCTCTTGCTTGAGGCAAGATTTCTTGGTGTAACCACTCCATAAATGTTGGGGACCATTATCCAATAAGAAAAAGACCTCGACGGTTATCACTTTTCGGTTTAGAGAGGCAGATAGCTTGGTGTCTGAACCGGAAAATGGGATTAATGAACCAACATATGAACCAGCCCTATAGCCCTTGTAAAGAAGATGGATGCAGTACACGATTTTATATTGATTACAGAAAATTAAAACTTGACGAAAAAGATTCCCACCCGATTCTCAAAATTGACGAATTTACAGGATCACTGGGAGAATGTTCTTGGTTCTTGGCTCTTTACATGCAGTCAGATTATTAGCAAGCACCTTTGGCTGAGGGTGAAAGGTGAAAAACAGCATTCTGCATCCCGCGAGGTCTTCGGCACTGTAAGGTGATGCGTTCTGGTCTCTGTATGTCTGGATATTGTGCTAGCAATGCAGCCACAAATGTAATGAAAGTAGGGAAATTTCCTCTTGAGAGCATGTTGGGCAAATTGAGAAACCATATTTTGACAGTTCGCAGATGCAAGGAAGGACACTAAGTCCCAAATATCGTAGATCTAGGAAATGAACCAGACATCAATTTTAAATAAACTATTTCTTTATTTGATATCAATATGTGTACCTACAATACCTGTCTTATACTCGTATAATATACATGTGTTGACAACAAGATGAGTAATCGTAATGAGCTACCAATGACAAGAATTAAGAAGAAACTTTACTTAACCTAATCAAATCAGTACGTATACCAACAATAAATATTGAAATTGAAGTTAGATTACCTCACTCCACCATTCCACTCCACGCTTGTGGATTTTAGTAATGTTTCTGTAGGGCTCACCTAAATACAATTATACGTAAGTATTACGAAATAATTACCTACTTAATTTTTTGCACTTTATAATTTATGAGCACTAATGAACATTAATTTAATGGTAAATAGGTATTCCTTGATATCATACCTGTACACTTACTGTACAACTTTCAGAGTTTGCACTTTCCAATAAATTAAGTTACGCAAGTCACCAAGAAATGTTTCTTATGACATTTTGAGGTGCAGTATTAGACTATCCTGAGGTAGTTTAAATGATTTATTACGCTTTATATATTTATGTAGGTATTAGTCTATCTGGAACTCGCAATATTTTATTAATACAACCTCATGTTTTTCATTTCTCAGCTAATAAATTACTTCATATTTTCAGATTCGACCAAAAAAACAATGTTGGCTTACTGATGTTTTAGGCATAGCCTGAACGTGACGTTACCCTAAATCTATATTGACCTTGGCGGAAGCAAAATCCAGGTTAATTCACTACATACATGATTTTGAACAGAAAAGGTGAAATGTTGCACGACTAACACTATGAGACAAATAACATCATAATGAATGACATGAATAACATCTCAACGATAATAGTTTAATTTGTATAAGGATATTGTAATGCTTTCTCAATATTTCGCTCACAATAATGACCTTCAGTTGTGAAAATCCTTACTTCTAAGATCGTGAATTTAACGTAATTAATGTAAGTTGTAAACATAGCATACATCAGATTGATACGTGAAGAGTTTTGTAGTACACTATTCGCAATAAATTACAATGGAGCGAAAGTCCCCATTAGCTTCAGCAAAAATCCCGTGTGGTATAATTTTGGAACAGAATGCAATTTTAGTAGGTAACACGTAAAACATACATGAACGATTTACTTATTGTTCATTTTGATTTGGAGGATTTGAGAAATATTGCTTCAGTTGTCATCATCGTAACTAACATCTCGAACTTAACGTCTTCGAAAACAATTTTCTTAAGGTGGGTGATAACACTAACAATGTACCAGTGTACCCAACAAGTAAATTGTTAATACTTTTCAGTTACGGCTGTTTTAGTGTTGTCTCGAAAGAAATAATTTAAATTATACGAACACGGCTACTTGAACTCTAATCTCTGGAATCAATATATTTACGGAAAACAATAAATTATAACGAAGGGGAAGGTAACGAAAACGAAGCTACAGTTGTCTGGTTACCATAGCTTTACCAAGGTTTTTGAATGTTCTTAGTAGGAACCAAACTGACGAACTGCAATTCTTTCAGCTCATGGACCCAACTGATTCCTCGTCAGAGTGGACCGTGGCATGGTTACTCATCAATTGACGTGAGACTACATTCCGTTGTACATTGTTGGTTAAATTAGAATAAAATTAGCAAATTATTGTATTTTAACCCATGTAAAGTAAAGAAAATATGAAAATGCAAAAGAAGATTTTATGTAGCGTGACCAAGTGTTATAAACGCCATGAAAAGTCGAAAGATTTCGGGCTGTCCAACGAATATTGAGCGATTGTAAAACGATGGAGCTGAAGGATTTACGCTTTCCCGGCAAAGGGATAGTTGTCAAATCATAAGAAACATTGCGCTTTTTAGGTAAGTATCCAATATCGCGTCTTATAGATAATCGTGATATCAGGCCGTGGCTATGACTAAACATTAGTTACTACCTCGTGTAGCTATTACTATGCTGAAAAGCATGTTTGGACGTTACATGGTTAGGCTGTAGAATGTACGAAAGTTATTTGCTGGTACAAAAGTTTACAATATAAATGCAAATTGGTGCAATTGAACGAAACTCATCGAGCGTCCATAGCGTAAAGAAGAACTTCATTGCTATAATGATCCCGATTTAGTTTTATAGAAAACCTATCCATTTATAATTGAAATTTATTTGCATTATCAAATACACACTGTGACAGACGATTTGCAAAATTTTACCAATTTTCTGGTTTTAATGTCGCAATGGTGTTAATCTTCGAAACTCAATCAATCATTCTAACTACAATCACCAATTCATTTATCTTTAAATAAGCAATCCCGAGAAAAATAGCAAATATTATTTAGAAAGGATTCGAGCGTACCTATGTTTGAGTGGTATAGTTCCTTTGTGATAAACATGGCCAGTTAAACCACGGGTCCTGGAATCGTTCAGCGTGATTTAGCCTACACTATTGACTGCAATAAAAATTCTCTGGGACTGTAGAATAATTCGGAGCCCACAGTCTAGGGTCACTAATAATGGGGACTGAATGAAAATCTTGAGCCCCTGTAATATCAACTCAAAACCACCCATAGAATTCACACATAATTCTAAAAATATATGGTGATAGTAGATACAAGCAATAGTTCGAATTGAAACTAGAGCGAATTACAAACGTACACTTAATCATCTTCATATTTGTTATTGTGACAGAAATACAGCCCAATATATTGAATGCACTTTTATATCATTATTTTAGGTTATATTGAACAAAATACGTTATAATGTTTGCACTGTATTCTTGTCATCAATCTATGTTGATGAGGGCTTTGGTATCATGAGGTCCATAGCGCTATTTATAAGAGTGACGTTAATGTTTGAATTTTCCTATTTGGCTCCCAGTTTGGAAGAACCTGATTGAATTGTTGTACGTGAATATATAAGGGTTGTCTTCCGTGGGGCAGTAGAGTTTCTGAAGAGGGTAATCCATTCTATCGACAGATTTCTCTCCCAAGGGTTCCAACATGTTGTTCCACAGGAGATTCGCAACTGTGAACAGAGTTCAATGAGAAGGTAGAAAATAATAATATTAAACTAGATATAATCGATATTATAATAAACCCCTAGAATTTTAAGGGAACAAATCAACATCTAATACCCATTATCTGAGTACGCATAGGCATAGGCCAAGCGAACTTTTGGAGTTGACTTAACCCGGTTATCGAAAGTACAAATGCCAAAAATCCTGTCAGTCAATCACCTTTTCCTTACCTATACTTGAAAAATACTTTAGATAGGGGAGTATTCTCGAAAGTTATTGATTTTCATTCTGGAGGGAAATTATGGAACTATGGAAACAGTCCTTAACTCAAAAACCAGCTAAGGCTCATATTACTTTGGTAACAACTTATCGCATTTTGGCTTGTATTTTACCAATTTACTTGCAAATAACAGTGGCAAAAATGAAACCTGGTTTAGACGTCCCTTTTATTTTGTTTTTGTTCATAACCTATTTTCGAAAAATTGGCCCTTATCACCTTTGCAGTTTGTGTTCTTCCAACACGAATCGAAAACACAAGGACATCCAGTAGGTATTATGGAGAGGTGTCTTAAATTCTGTAAAGTATTCATCATTTGGCGTAGTTTGATTTAATAAAGTATTAAATGGGTTCAGCATTTTCAGAAAAAAATTTAAAGGTAATATTCCTTGTAGAGATACCGTGAAGAGAATCAATAAACTTATTTATTATTTCAGTCTGGGAGTATGCATCAACGAGAACGAAATGCTGTCAGTGAACTGGATTCCAGAATCGGAGTACCTGGGAGACAATTCTCTTGCATTTACCAGAAATTCCTGTGCAAGAAAAAAGTCTCTAATAACACAAAACTTACAGTTTATTGTAGATTAGCAGTGCCCGCTAGCTCTTCCAAGCTATGAATGTAGACCACGCACAGTGTACAACCACATTCACTCATTATATCCCATCATGCATGTCATTCTAAAAAATTATTTCAGTACTGCCAGGTAAGTACTATCTACAGTTATATCAACCACACCAAGGGAAGCCCCGTTTAAAATGTCAGCATCTTAAACAGAAAAGAACAAAATAAGCTACAGATCCCACTAAGCTGATCGGAGCGGGTTTTCAAGTGATAATATTATACTGTACTATACTCCCAGAGAATCCCTGTTCCAAATTTCAGGATCTCAAGTTGAATAGGAACCAAATTAGCTTCAGTGCTCACTCTGCTGATTATAGTGATTCCTCAAGTTTCAATAATTATTCATTACCACAACCAGAGTGAGGCTCCGATCCAAAGTTCAGCATCTTAAATTGAATACAAACAAAATCAGTTATTTATACCTACCTATAGGTATAGAAGATAGCTGTGCTTATATATAAGAATATAAGCATATATTTAAATATAAGGTATATACGAAGCTACCATCTTAATCATTTGTTTGAAACAACTGTTTTCAATACTGCCAGAAAAATATACCCACAAAATCATTGTATATTTACGTAAAACGTAATAATAGAGCACACAGTAGGTGCAGTGCGGTGGAGCAGTGAAGGAATGGTTGCGACAGGATTTGTGTTACCCCAAAAAAACCTAAACCTAATGAAATTTGTTTAGGTTATAGAGTAGTGCTCTTGTTAGATTCCTGGCGTACAATTCTTTTCAGCTAATCAAACGTATGTTACGTATTTGATCCAGTAAGTTTTTACTCCGAAATTGAATTCTCTAACCACAGAGTTTACCCGGACGGTTTGGAAGTCACGGGAGGTTTGGGGATTCGAATTTAATCCATGTCTGAACTCGTTGATAATTTTTGGAAAAATTGCATCGAAATCGGTCCAGACGTTTTGGAGTCTACTCAACACACACATACACAGACATACAATAATTTATATACATTCATATTTACGTTCCATTCTTAAAATATTGGTGTCTCTAGGTAACCACTAAAAAGTATGGCTGAGATGCGACGATACCTCAGACATGTGGCCAGTCATACAAGGAGAAACAATGTGAGGAAAAAAACCATCCGAAGAGCACTCCAGCCGGAACTTCTGCTGACTTCAGTGCAAAACACACCGCTATAATGGTATGGAGGTGATTAAGATGATGCGACTCGTCTCCCAAGTAAAGTATGCATCACTAAATTGGATGGGAGAAGGTTTATGACGAAGACGCCATAGGATAACAATAAGAACAGAGGGTTCTGTGGTCTAGTGTTGGCCGAGAATGGGAAGAGGTGGAAGATCCTTAGTAACTAGCCCTCCACTCAAAATACAGACAAGAAGACAGGAATAAGCAAATAAGTAAGTATTATTTCAGCCAGTGGTCAAACAAAACGTCACAATATCATCATCATCATTGTGAATTATTTCTCCAAATATTTGGTCCTTTCAAAAGGAGGTATGATTCTGAAAGAGATGCCTCTAATTACAAAATACTTGTAGATTTTCTAAGGAATGAGCCCTGAGCCAAAAATTTAAAAGCTGCCAAAATGATATTGCTCTACAAGAACAATGGCCCTTGAAGCTATTCCTACTGAGTACAAAACAACTACTCTAAAAATAGTATTCATTCAGTTTAAAAGACAATTTCCGAAAGGAAATGTATCATTTACCCATGGCGTGGCCTTTCTGACTGAAGTGGAAACAGTCGTGGGTAATGTAGGACGGCGGGATAACTTCTTTCGATCTCTCGCTCACGTTGCGAGGAGCGTTAAACATCGTCATGAACGGTTGGATTACGACCGTGAAGTCCTTCTTCACGTTATATCGGCCGCTAGAAATCTGAAAAACAAAGTGGACAAACGATAAAATCAAATTATATCATTATTAAACGTTCGTTTTTTTAAACATTAATTTAGTTTTATTTTATAAATTCACGGGGAGAGGTTTTACATAAATAAATCGGTTATTTTTAGGACGTCCCTCAGAAGCTACAGTCGTAGAGGCAGGCTTCTTATTTAAGAGGGACGACCTATAGGAATTGATCCAAAGGGGTAGGGGACAACCCAAGCATGAGAAAAAAATAACCGCATAAAAATCAATTTCAGACCATTCTAAGACCGAATCCGTGAAAAAACCCAGTGTGTGTGTGTGTGTGCGTGTCCGAGCGCGAGTGTGTGTGCGCTTGTGCGCGCGCATGTGTGTGTGTATAAGTGTGTATGTGTGTGGCAAATTTTGTCAATGCTGCCCAGGCCATAATTCTCAACTGATTTTCGAGACTCTTTCTTTGTTCGATCTCAATTTTACTCTAGTTGTGAAACAAACCTCGGAAATTTTGAATTTGAAGATGGAATAGGGGGAATGGAGGGGGTAACGCCGAAAAAACATGGTTACAACATGGTCGACGAATATTGTCGACGCTGCCCAGTCCACAATTCTCAACTGATTTTCGAGATTCTTTCTTTGTTCGATCCCAATTGTAGTCTAGTTGTGAAACAAACCTCAAAAATTTTGAATTTCATGATGGAATAGGGGGAATGGAGGGGGTAAAGCCGAAAAAATATGGTTACAACATGGTCGACAAATTTTGTCGACGCTACCCAGGCCACAATTCTCAATTGATTTTCGAGATTCTTTCTTTGTTCGATCCCAATTTTAGTCTAGTTGTGAAACAAACCTCATGGTGTTTTAACTATTCTCGTCCGATTTTCGCGATTCCTTTTTTGTTCAACTTTGAATCTGGTCTAGTCTTGGAAAATGTAACAGGAGTTTCAAATTCCATGATGGAAGGGGGAGAATGGGGGGGGGGGGGATAACGATAAATCGTGATATTTTTATTATATTCATTAGTCTTTTCGCGACAAATCATGATACTTTTGTTTTTTCTTTTATTTTAATTCTCACCAAAATTATATACAATCCATTCTTAAGGACGTTCCTGTAATGCAAGCATTACTTACGAACATGTTTCAATCCAGTACGCTATTCACCAAAGTGTTCACCAGAGCCAAAACGTCTGCCAAGTCTGGTGAGCATCCTCACATAATGTAACATTAACGTATAGAATTAGTCGAGTCGAAACGAGTGCAAAATAGAACAGTAATATATGTGTAGTCAATAAACATGCTTCATTCAAAGTAGGGCTATCATAATTTTTGTGCATGCGCATACCTCTCCATCAACCCAACGGTATTCACCACCTGAAGTAGGTGTGTTCCTAGACGATGGAACTAATAGGAAATTTTCATGAGGTTAACCCACAAAATTCTTGAAAATGTCATCGAAATCGCTCTATTAGTCTCGGAGTTGGTCCTGTGTCATCAGTTTAATTTTTAACATGCGCCATAGCTATTACTCAATCAATTGCAATATACCTCATAGGGTATGTTTCTGGAACACATACCCTACAACCTCCTGAATTTGAACAACATCAGATCAATAGATGCTGAGAAATCGACGTTATCGGAAATTTACGTTTGCGCATGCGCGCAGGCTACTATTGATCCGAGGGTAACGCAAGTTATAGTGGACCGTCTAGGAGCTAACCCGTGCAATCTCTTGAAATTTCATCAAAATCGAAAAAACTTGGTATAGTTTTGAGCGTGAGAGTTAACATAGACACACAGATAGACAGTCCGATAGACAGATACGGAACAAAACTTGATCAGCACGCTTTCAAACGCAAAGAAGTGAAAATTATGATTTAGGAATACCAACATTCTTCCGGTTTCTCGCAAGAACACAAAGCTTGACGCCTTCAGTAGGCAGTGAGAAAGCAAAACTCTTTATTGACTACTTTTTTTTAATTTTTGCCGAGTTTTGGAAGTTTAATATTTTCCACTTAGAGCAGCATTAATTATAAGGACGAATATAAGAATCAACCAGAAAAAAGGAACCAAGTTGTAAAACAGTAAATTATGTAATTTAACGAGACTCGACTATCCCTTTTCAAAGCAGGTTCTTGCTTCTTCAAATATAGACTTTTTCTTGTGAAATTAAGATCCCAAGGATTCCATTTGCCCCAAAGGGGGAAACCTTTTTTTTCCGCATCTTGAAACATAGACCAACAAATGAAGTATTATTACGTTTTTTCTAAGTAGAATACAAAAGTTTAATAATGAACAAAATAAACCAAAAATGATAGAATAGTTTTGGCGTTTTGTATGTAACAATGAATTGTACGTTCGTTCACGCGCAGTCAATCATAAGCCATGTCAAAGCAATCACCTTGGGATCAACTTTCCATGACCCTTGTGGTTAATTACAATTCTTTTCAATCTACGATGTTGTAATTTGGAATGAAGTTTCAGTTGGATTGTTGTGCAGAAATTACAAAGCTGGGAGGATCCCCCATCCGCTGTATGATCCGTTATTGCATTCTCATTCGTCATTAGATATGGAAATCTGAAACTGTCGGTGGAGGGGGTAAATCGGTGGGGGGTGATTCCGATAAAATATGATATACTCACGGTCACTGGATATGGTCACTGGTGTCGTGTCCTTCAGGACTTGTACACGGTGGACCCTTATGTAACCCAACTCCCAAGGAGGTATCAAATAGTGATCAACCGAATTGCCACTGGCCATACCTGTCTTACTCACAGACACCTGCTTAGTGCAGAAGCTCGAGATGGTGTGGGATTTGTGGGGGTTATCTGTCCATCCGCCACTTTCGGGAGGACTGCCCAGCCCTTGTGGACCTCCGAATCCAGCATCGTGAGCGAAAACCGCAGGGCTTGAATAAACTCCGATTAGTTGAGGGAGCCTTGCAGTTTTTCTAATCAACCTACGACGCTAAAATTTGGATTGTAGTCTTTATACAATTTCGGTTTTTATTTTTAACAGGTAGTAAACATTTTTAATTGACCAAGATTTAATTTACAAACATTTTAAAACCTCTCACAATTTGTTGGTTTACATTTCAGTATTCCAAAATCAAGAGACCCAAAATCCAAAAATGGAAGGAAAAAGTTCTTCCGCAGCGGAAGCTTTTCCACGAATCTATTGAACCAAAGTTTACAAAATTTGACTAAAAAATCATACATCTGATACCTGTAATTTTGGTCTAATTTTCGACCAAACCTGAAGAGTAAAATTGAATAGTGAATGCCGTTGGATTGATTGTACGCATGCGAATGCATGAAAATGAATTATAACCCTTTTCTGTATACTACATAGCATGTCTCCACATAGCATGTCTCCACATGTATTAATGTGAGGAGCGTAACAGCTCTGGAGTGGAGAGTACTGCACTTGAATCACTACCCCCAATATCTAAAGTCTCCCAATAAACAAAGATAGAAATGTAAAGCAGTAGTAGCTGTTTGGTAAAGGGAATCGTACAGTTATTATATTGACCTTCTAACATTATTTAGAAACTAAAAACTCCTACGCAAACAGCCAGTATCCAGGACTTGCCAACGGGGAGGCTACTGCTTGTAAGTCCTCCCTGTCCGCCCCAACCACCCATCACTCTTCTATTCTTTTAGTTGTTTACTTCCTACCTTTTGCTTCTCCTATCCGTCAAGGTACCAACATGATTTTTGCTTAGAAAGGAGACATTCCTTGGGAAATGTAACTCCATTAGTTATCATCCAACGGAAATGGTTCAACTCTCATTGGAAGGATCACCATTTGAAAGGGACGAAGAAATGCCCATTCTGATCAGCTGAGTGAGCTAAAACCTCTTCTCTTCGCCCAACAAATGCCCTGAATCTACGCCACTGATTAATGTTCTATTGTTTTACATTCAGTCATTTCGACGTGTACTTTGTTCTTCAACTAATTACATAGGTCCATGATACAATATGTGAGGAAGCTATATTGCCCACTCAACATGGCACACATGAACGTGCTGCAGCCATGAGTCCCCCGCTCGAAAATATGTCACACGGAAGAGTTACGAAAATAGCGTAACAACATGATTTCCGCTTAGAATGGAGCCGTTCCTTGGGCAGTATAACTCCATAAGTTATCATGCAACGGAAATGGTTCAACTCTCGTTGGAAGGATCTCCAATTGATGACGAAGAAATACCCACTGATCAGCTGAGTGAGCTAAAATCTCCGCCTACAAATGTGAAATTTGATGGGGAGGTGGAAGAATGAAATGACGGGGTCTATAGTGATCAGGTGAGTGACCTAACGTCTCTACTGTTCACACTAGGGATTTGAAATTTGACAGGGAGCCTCTCTGGGATATCAAGAGACGAATAAGATGATAGGCACTATCTTGATGAGCTGATTAAGCTCAATGTCACTCTAGGATTTTGAAATATGGTAGGGAGCCTCTCTAGGACATCAAGAAACGAATAAGATGATAGGCACTATCCATATTAGCTGATACAGCTCAAATTCACCCTAGGATGTTGAATATGGTAGAGAGCCTCTCTGGGACATTACGGGACGAATGAAATGACGTGCTCCATCCTGATCACCTGCATTTGCTAAAGGATTTGATTGAGAAAGGGTTTGTTTCAGTCCAATTTTTCGTCTGTTGAATATGCTTATAGATGTACCTACCTATGTTATGGGCATATTATGATAGGAAAATCATAAGTCTTTCGAACTGCATCTTTATTTTTAATTTACTTTAGGGAAGTTATGGACGTCTTAAGGTAGGAAACACTAAAAAATCTTGTTGAAATGTGGAAACACTCGAAAACAAAGCGTTTATAAAAAAAATCACTATGAGGAATTGTCGGTTGAAAATTAGTGATAAAATCGATACCTGAGGTTTGTCACACCTTAACAGTTAACCCTGTATACTAACGAAATCATTCCTTCCCCGACCACATTCCAAAATGTGGTTATGCAATGGCCCAACCCCTCGTGTTTGTTTTACGAGTACATCCGACCTCGATCGCAGTTTGGCACAAACCGCATTTTTCTTCGGCAAATAACTTAGTTGCTTGCCAAAGTTTCAACTAGTATAGTACAGGAGCCAGGTCCGCGAGAAGAAAATCTTGGTCTGCCATCTCATGATTGGTGGAATACAAAATGAGCTTAATTTGGCCATTTTAAAGTTTTTCTCTAATATTCCTACACCGTACATCCTACAGATATTTCGTAGCAAACTTGTAGAGCATTAAAGAAAAAAAAATAACAATAATAATAATTCGATCCCAAAACTCTGAATTATTTCTCAAAATAAGCGAATTATGAGCAATTGAAAATCGGGCAGACTTTTGTCCTTCAAAATCACCTAGTGGCGTTAATATTGGTCTGATTTCAGTCTGCTAAAGCTAATTCTACTCAAGATTAAATACTTTCCGAAGTTTGTATCGAGCATATTTTAGCTGAGACCTTTCCCCATTGACTTACAGCTAAACTTATCAATTTTACGTCATTTTACACAACATAAAGATCGCAAAAACGGCCTTTTACTTTGTACTTTAATGGGAAACGGTCTGAGCGAAAACTTGCTCGAAACGAACGTTAGAAAGTATTTAACCCTGAATCGAATGAGGTTTGGCAGTCCTGAATCAAACCAATATTGAGGTCGCTAGGGCTTTATGAAGGGCGAAAGTCCCCCCCCCCCCCCCCGCCACCACAAAATGGGGGGATTTATGGGGGACAGATGATCTCTTAAAGTCGCCTAGACTTATCCCATTCAAAAACACCTAGCGACCTCAACATTGGCTTGATTCAGATCTGCCAAACCTCATTCGATTCAGCGTTAAATACTTTCCAATGTTCGTTTCGAGCAAGTTTTTGCTCAGAACGTTTCCGCTGTAAGTCAATGGGGAAAGGTTTCAGCTGAAATATGCTCGATACAAACTTTGGAAAGTAGGTATTTAATCTTGAGTAGAATTAGCTTTAGCAGACTGAAATCAGACCAATATTAACGCCACTAGGTGATTTTGAAGGGAAAAAGCTTGACGGGTAGAGGAGTGGACTGGCCCAAAATTTGCCCGATTTTCAATTACTTGTAATTCACTCATTTTGAGAGATAATTCAGAGTTTTGGGATCGACTCGTTTTGTTTTTTCATGCTCTACAGCTTTGTCACGTATACGAATTTCTGTAGGATGTTCGGTGTAGGAATTATTAGAGAAAAACTTTAAAATGAACGAATTTAGCCATCTTTATGAGGCAGCCATTTTGTATTCTACCGATTTTGAGCTGGCAGACCAAGATTTTCTCACTCACAATGGACTACATTTTCAAAATCTAATCTCAAACCTTCTCCGCAAATTACTGTTTATTTTCGGACCTGACTCCAGAGGAGCCCGAAAATCCCAGAAAAAAAACTATTCACTGAGTTTTGTTTTTCCTAATGATCAGCACTTGAAAAATTTAGTAATATAATAGAACTGTGCCAGTTATTTTTTCCTCGGTGGGCCGAGAAATTGCATACCCCGTCAACACTTTTTCTACCTGTGGGGCCATTTCCTATGCGGCTGTCCGAGATTGAAGCTTTCCCACTCACCCAAACAGTTAACCGAATCAGTTTTACACGGATGCTGATGAGATCACAATCAAATTTCAAAATCTAATGCACTTTTTAGTATCTTCATGATAAGATCCATGGCCTTATTTGACCACTTTTCCCAATTTTGATCTCTAACCCCGATTTGTTTAATGTTTTAGTTTGAAAGTACCCCTAATTTGAATATTACAAATCTTAAATGTAGTTATTGCGTTTTATATCGCTAAAAAAAACAAAAAACGAATGGCTCTTACAGAACTCAAATAGCTTTCTCCGTTCACAAGGTATTTATTAAGTAAAATCGGCTCATTTCAAGACGCTACTTGGCGGCGAATCGGTCAATTAAACCCGTGATAGATAGCCTTAAGGTGAACCCAGGAGCTGCTCGTCGTTGAGGAATAACTGGTGAAGGTGTACTAACCACTGCCAACGTTCCCGACATTTTGCCGTACGGGATGGCACATTGACCCATTGCTCAAGATGGGTGGTCGTGTGGTCAGATCTTACCCTCGAGTTCACTGACCACCGTCCAACTATACCGGATTTCTCCCTTCGAGAATTCCACCCATTGATTCCATATTACAGATAACGTTTCTCGTAAAAATATATTTCATCGGTTTGGAAAGCACACCATACGACAAGGGATGGGGATGAAAAGGACTAACTCGGCCGTCCGTTGAGCAATAGTCTTGAAAAAAAATCACCACGTCAAACTGCGTTGGTTAGAAAATAGAAGGCTAATGGTCCTCACAAGGTCGCATTCCTCGATTGAGGGTTTCAAGTTTCCAATCATTACACTCTCCAGGATGAAACATAAGAGTTAATCGAACATCATAATTTCAAACCATACAAAGCGCGAAGACATAATACACATGACCATCGAATTGTATATATATATTCGCAAACCAATAGACGGCCACTGATGCGTTAATGTTGGTTTTGCTCTAAATGTTTTTTTAAAAGACAAAATATGTCTTATTATATTTTTAATCCCTGGAACATCGTATGCATGTTTCGTAGGTATAAATGCGGTTGAACAAAGCCAATGAATTATAGGCAACACCCAGCGAGACGCTAGTCTATCATTCCTAAACCTTCAAAAAACAGACTAGCCGCCACAGAAGAGACGCACCGACATAAGTAACTGAGTAGAACTTTGGCTCAACATTGGCCCCTCCCGACTTCACCCTGTCGGCTCAAAGTTATTTATTTATTTATTATTTTTAGTATATATTTGGAGGGGCTTGCTTCCTGAAACGGCTGATGCCAAATATAGATTGGTAGATCGATTCTACATAAGCTACAACAGGGAGTTAAAACGCATGTTTTCGGACTTTTTTACTCACCTAATTTTATACCCAGTTCTCCTTAGTCTATGAAATTTGTAATATAGGCTACATTTGACCTGTTGAAGTGAATTTTGGAGTTTTGGAATCACTACAACCAAGTGGAGGGGGGCTGTGAGGGAAGGGGTAAATGAACATAAAGGATATGCAAAAATGAAAATAAAATATTTTAAAATAATGATAATACTAATAATAAGAATAAAATAATAAACAAATAAATAATAATAATAACAAATAAAGTAATTTTTAGCCGACAGGGTGAGGGGGGCCAATGCTGGGCCGAAGTTCTACTTTGTTTCTTATCCTGGCACGTATCGTAATAAATCGCAGTGGCGGCTAGAAGGTTTTTTGGTGGCTTGCCCATGCGAGACAAGCATCTCGCTAGATTATTATTTTTTATTATTATCGTTATTGTTATTTCATTTGTCATAATTATTTATTTATTTAGTTTTTTTACAAGAACATGCTATCACAAGGAAGAGTTACGGAAGTAGGCTACATGATTTCCGCATAGAACTGTTTCTCTGAAAATTTAATTATGTAACTCCGCGGAAATGGTTCACCACTTTGGAAAGATCTCCATTTATTATGCTAAAATCTTTAAGATGCCTAACCTGTTCTGAAAATGAAAGCGCTGAGCTACATGCAAAGTTGTGAGCTACAAACAATCCTTGAGGTATAATATATATATGTATGCCGTGACTTGCCGACTTGTAACTTAGAAATAGTTTATACCAATAAACAAGGACATGATGAACTATTAGAATAACAGAATTTAGCACTAAATCATCCATAACAATTAGGTGCCTCAAGAGGGGATCCCCATGGCGAATGATGTTTCTCGACCGGTAGTATGCATTCTTGAACATACTTCTTTCTTGAATATAGCCTTTCTCGATATCTTTCCTATCCACTCTACTTTGGCAGAGCGAGAGCATCAGATCTAAAGATACCCTCCTATCCACTTACCGACGGGGCCAGAACCTTCTAGGTGTTCACACACCAATCCTTCTCATCCGATGGGGCGCAAGCTACCCTGAATTTTACTAAACGGAATTCTATACGTCGGGGTAAAATTCAGTACTCTATCCTTCCATCATCCAAAGTTCAATAGGTTCATACAAAGTCAAACAGTTAAATTCGAATTCGTCAGACTCACTTAGTTTCATCTTCAAGCAACCCACGATAACGTACAATCACGCTATAGTGTTCGGGCTACTATTTCATTCAATGATACCTACGGCTTATTCCAGAGTCAAAACGACTTATTTTCAGGCCTTCTCTGTAAACTTTATCCCTTACCAGCAGTTGTTCTTGTTTTTGGTATTGGCGTGTTATCTTAATTATTGAGGACATGACGTCCCCCGATCGGTGGAAGCAGGAGCAAAACAGTCTGTGAAGCATTCTGCAGACTAGAGACCTTTTGACCCGAACGCTCACTGACACATCTGCAACAAAAATATCATTCAGACAATATAATAGGTATACTGACAGAAAAATATTTTATGGAATTTAATTAAAAAAAAAAATAAATAAATAACACCAGCCAATCAAAAAGCCCAAATTACAGTAATTATTGATCTCTATCAACAGTGTGGGACTGTTTGTATCCAAGTGATGTGAGTTTATTGGCGATGGCATTGATGTCAATTGCATCAAATCTTTGTGAATTTGGAAACCCTGGAGTCCACATCAACATCAATGCAGATGTAATAAAGAGAAAAATAGTTTAATAAACATTGGAAATATGTTGAAAAAATACGAGTGAAAATGTGAGTGAGAATCATACTTTTATCTTTGGATATTAAAATCATACTTTTGAAAGTTAGTTTATTAGTTTATTTCCAATAGTTGATTTCAATTTTAGAAGGACTGATAACTGATATTCGGAATAAACAACGTACAATGCTTTTCAATGACTGGGTAGACCATCATGTTCATTTGTTTAACAATCATTCGTGTTCTTAAGGTTTTCTAACTTTCATGAAAATCTAATCATACTCCATCAATTCAATTTCATGTTTCTGAGGCTTATCAATGTAATCGTTTCTTGGCCTCTCTTGCCGTACCTTATAAAAATCGAGGTGCCTACTATATATAATTGATACCACTAGTAGAAATTGCCATGTTTTCCGTCTATCTGGGTGAAAAGTTAATTTTAAAAATCCTCTCGGTGAATTGTACCAAATACCAGCCAGAATTTCCTTTTTTTTTATATTAGATAAATAATATATACAATCAAACTTTCTCTCTGAATTAGACTCAACAGCCTACCTAAAACAGGTACTAAATTTACTATAGCCCTTGGCATGTTCTCTTGCAAGTAGTCAAGGGCTCGCATGAGTTTGAGCGCATGCGCAGTTGGGCTGTAGTGTTCCTTGTCGAAACATTGGCCGGAACAAACGTCGTTGGCTCCGAAGAACATTGTGACCAACTGGAAACAAAAACATAAATATGTCTTATTATGGAACCATTTTCTATTTTGGAGATTATTCGTAAAGCTATTAACTGCGTCTAAAATAGATCAACTGTGGACGATCACCACCACAGATGGGGTGATATGCCTACTCCTTCGAAAGAAGATGCTTGCAGCCAAGTCTTTGTGGTTGTATGTTTACTTGTGACTGCTGTAGGAACTTTTATATACATTTACCACCGGAAAAGACAAATATTATGTCAAAAAAAGAAGTTTTCGGTAAGCTGGTGCGGCAACGTCAAACTTTAGATCTTAGGCTCTCCGATCGGCTGCATGAATAAAATATTGGTTGGATTATTTAGCTACTACAATGATACCTACTCTTTAGAGTTGGGTTTTGAATGGCACTCGCTTTGGGTTCTGTCTACTTTTCCATGTACGAATATTAGGCAATTATAATTAGCACGTATTTATTACATGGATGAAAAACCCACTTTTAAATCGGTTTCTTAACGTTTCCTCAAATTACTAAACATAAATTTTTGATTCACATACTATAAAGTGAGTAGTTGTGGTTGTAGAGCTTTCGTACATTGACATTGTCTCAATCTCAAAATCATGATAGTTAAACAAAACTAGGGATTTTGCGGTACACTGTCCATTTCCCAAGCAGCTAAAATCTGAAAGCCATCCATCTTAACTGCAAATGGTTAAAGTACCTCAACATTCTTCTCAATAGGAATGGAAGGTTGAGTTAATTCTGTGCTTTGAAATTGAGCGGGTTAAGTTGTCGTGAATTAGCTGTGACTCCTTAGCTAATAAGAACCACAGTGAACTTTGGTTGTTGTTCTCCTGCCCTTGATACCAGAAAGGTGCCCCCTCCTGTTGGAGTTAACAACACCTGCTACTCCAACAGCTCACAGTGGGTTATTTTGCCCCAAAAGTTGGGTAAAACTCAAAGTTAGAAAAATACATCAGTGAATCATGTGTCTCCTACCTGTGACTCTCACCTGCGTCTTACTTGCATGAAAGTATTAGGTAGGTATAGCTAATTGTGCTGCACTGTTTTACAAAATCAAATTTCAACAGTTGAAACAAAAAACTCTGAGCTAATATTCGTCTGACGAAGAAGATTGTTCTGAAAAAGAATACCTTATTTTTATCTGATTTACTAGCTGGTTCATCTGTGCGTTGCACAGGTTGACTTGAACATTATCAAATAGCCTGTGACCTAAGTTAAAGTAATTCTGATAGATTGGCCCACTCAGATCCTTAGTTGGTTCAGTGAAGTTCAAAACGCTTTAACATCCCCCCCTCCCCTCACCACTGGGTCAGGTTTCAAAAATTTGAAAAAGTAGTCTTTGACTTGAATTAGAATAATCCAACGAATTCGACAATCAAATTCCCAGTTCGTTCAGTGATGACAAAGATACCCCATATCTCTCCCCCCCCCCCTCTTCCCCTCAAACACCCTCTTCTATGGGTTAGATTTGGAAATTTTCAAGTAGCCTGTGATTTAAGTTAGAATACTACAAACATATTCGAAAACTCAGATCCCCAGTTTGTTCAGTGACGTTCGAAACGCTGTAACTCTCCCACCCCTCCCCCTTCCATTGTGGGTCAGATTTGATTAAATTGAAAAAAATAGTCTTTGACTTGAATTGGAGTAATCAACATACTCGACAATCAAATCCCCAGTTTGTTCAGTGATGTCAAAGATACCCCATTCCCCCCTCCTCCCCTAAAACACCCTCTATGGAGCAGATTTGAAATTTTAAACCTTTTAAACTTTCTCTGGACTTCCATAAATAATTTAAGTCCAAAATTAGCCAAACCGATCCAGCCGTTCTCGAGTTTTAGCGAGACTAACGAACAGCAATTGATTTTTATATATATAGAAGATTAGTTTCAGTTTTTTATTTTAATTTTCTATTAGTTACACAATTTTCTAGACATTTTATTTTTGTATTTCAATTAAAATTAATTGAGAATAAAATTTTATAATTATTTCATGAATAAAAACTGATATAACTTATCCTAAAAATTGCATAATTTAAGAGTAAATATAGAATAGGTATCTTGGTTTCTAGGAAACCTAGCGACATGGCAATGATATCGTTCGATTCAGCGTAAAGTAATATATACGAATAGAGGATAATACGACGATTTTAAAGAAATTTTGACCAACTTTTGGGGCTAACACAAAATTGCATGACAATAGTTTGACTTGGCACAAAATTGACTTGGAAATAGTTTCATTCGATTCATCGTGGAAAAATGCGTAAAAATGGATGATACGGTTACGAATTTGAAGAGATTTTCTGGTTATTACCAACTTTTGGGGCCCAATGCCCCAATGTGCGGCTACCTGCAGGCGTCTTCTGGAGACCGATTCGGCTCTCAAGATTCGAGTTTACTTATTTGTGAAATCTACAATATACCTATTTGTCAGACCACGACAGTTACATTACCTGTTACCTGTTAAGTTTAAGATCGAGTAACAGAAATTAGAACGTAGGTTACTGGGGCATTAGTCAAGGCCTATTATATAGGTAATTCATATAAAAAGAAAACCGTGTTCAAACAATGATTTGTTTTCATTATAGTGTGACTTGGATGTTACGTGCAATGACTGTTTGAGGCTCCCTAGATAATTATCGTTTTTCAACAGTCGATTTCGAGAATGAAGAAAATCTAATGGGAAGCCACACAGAATTTGTTGAAAATAAGTCGGAAAGTTCTATAGGTACCAAAGGGAATCAGTACTAACCTTCCAGTCGTTGAAAAAATCAATTCCTTGAGTGTATTTCATTTTTTGAACTAGAGTCTTAGCTTGCGTGATAGCATCCTGGTCGGCAGACACGGGGAACGCCACGTTGAGAGCTGTCGTAGGGGTGAGAAACGCCTCTTTCCCCTGAGAGTAGCCCTTCAACCCTGGGTTTACAGTCTTGATGATGTTGGGAACAGTGAAGTACTCGTGCCACGAACTGTCACCACCTGTGGAAATCCCAAGTATTAATATCAAGTAGCACGAGGAGCTCTCATCCATAACTGATAATATTGGCAATTTATCAACAAAAAACAGCATGGTCACGAATTAACAAAATGTATAAAACCTGAGCTGGAGCAGACCAGAGCGGGTGGCCTTCAGCAGTGCCATAGCAGTGACAAGCATCCCAGGAGAATATCACATTTACTGTCTCAATTCTTACCAAACTCTATCAATGCCAAACGAAGTATAGATTAACCTGATTGTAGATAGTATTATTTAGTGTACCTATTCATAGAATCTTCACATTCTACATAAGATCCAGGATTTTGATAACATGAGGATCAGGCCAAGACTAGATTAATTTTTGTGATTTTGAGGAGAGGACGACAGCAACCAACAATGCTTCGAATTTCCAAGTAGGTTCCTTGTTGAACATCAGTTTAGCTGGCTCTCTTCCCGCTGGACAGCTACGTCCCAGGACTGGTTGCTGTAAGAGATGGCGTCGGCATTTATTATGCGTGTGTCAAAATCGCCGGTCTCTCGTGTTGCCAGACCCCATGTACCATGATGTCTGCGATCAGTGCTGGTGCTGAGTGTGCTGCTTCTCGTAAGACTGGCTCAATAGCTACTCCTCTCCAAGCTAGGCCAACGAGATTAGCGCAAGCATCTCTTAAGCTGTCATGCTCTCTATTCACGTGTCCTCCTTTCATACATTTCAAGGCGGTGTTGACGTCGAAGCTGGCATTGCAACCGTCACAACAGGCAGGTAGGCTGTTCGGTTTGTGTCCATAATGGAGTGCAAGCGCGTCCCTAAATTCATCAGCAGGGAGGTCTTGCCCATCAGCTGCAGTTGGTACAATGGTTAACCGCTGAGATGCGCCCTTTACTCGATTCAGGATTCGCTACTGCTTGGGTTCAAGTGCCAAAATCAACCTTCTGTTACTTTCTTCCTGCACTTCTCTTCTTATGCCCCGCTCTTCTTTCATGACTAAAGCCACGCTCTCTTGATGTTCTCTAAAGTCATGTGGATCCCCTGTTGAAATTGATGGCACAACTTTTTCAGAAGCTCTCTTAGACGATAGGTAAGCACGTTCTCCGTCCAGTGTGGGGTTCATCATTCCCAATCCAACAAGTCTGGCTGGAAGTGCTAATACGTCTACTTCGCTATTGCTTATTGTGTTCCTATAAAAAATTGCAGGTATAAGCTCTCTGGAAATGACACGGCAAAGGGTTCAAAGTCTTCTCCAGTTGATTCCACTACTTTTTGCAGGAACGTCCATTGATACTACAGAGACTTAGTCAAAACAGCGTGAGCGGCACGAGGGCTGAAACGAGCTGCTTCTGTAAGCTTTTTGGTCTTGATTATCCATTCATCCACTTTTTTATGAACAAAGGTTCTTGGTCCATCCCGCGGCCCAGTAACTTCACCTAGAAACCAATGGGGGTAGACAACTTTCACGTCTGAGTTCCCGAAGATCCTAACTAACTAGACAATGAGGACAGGCCGGATTCGAATCGCGATCGCAGCGAACCTGGCGGTATGTCCAACTAATCTGAATTTTTACCATGGGACTACTTGATGTTATGTAATTTTGAGATGCGAGCTTTCGAGCATCCAGGTCACCAAACTATACACATCAACTAATCTATATTGGACGGAATCTACCTCCATACCGCCGGGTTCGCTGCGATCGGACGGGGGAGTGGGAAAATGACGGGAAGACGGACAGGGAAGGAGGAGCGAATCGCACAATGGGTGGAGCTTCAGCACTGACCTAAAATGAATAATTTGTTTATTCCATTTCCATATTTTACTCTTTTACTCCATGGTTGGCAGTTACGTTATATAAAATTAAAAACAAATGAGATTTAATAAATGCAGGAATAGGCATCAAGTCTTTGAAATCAGCTGAAACATTACAGTTATTCATTTCAATTCCATTTGAGTGAAGAAAGATTCCTGCCGAATAGATTTCAGTCGCCAAGAACATCCTTTGAAATCGGTATAAAATTAGGTAACTGTTTCCAGTTTATTCTACTCTTCTTCGCAACCCAAAGACGTTGTTCAGTTTTCGTTTTGTATACTGTGATCTTACATTTTCATCTAGACTACACTCCGTACTTTGTTATCGCTTAAAAACAAGTTTAGCCGTTGAATGTTTCTCGTAGTTTTTAGTCCGTTGTTATGCAGATTCTACTGTTTCACTAACAGTTTCTTTGTTATGTAACAACTCGTACACAGATGCCACTTGTAGTACCTACCATGATGCCACTCACAAAGGAAATGTAATACAACTTGCTGTTACGAGGTGAGCACGTTTGTTCCGGCACATTGTTTCCTTAGAACGTCATCTGGATATAAGAGTTCTCGGGTTGATTTATCATCATGTATTATATTTATGTACATGCCACATCCTTCGGTGACCAGCGGAAGGATTTTGTAGCTTCCTCAGTTGACCAAGCTGGATGCTACTACATATATTATATATGACTACCTATTGATAAACAATAGGCTATAATAAACTATCTCTACCATGGAGAATCGACATTGTTTCTTCAGTAACATGAACAATACTGCGTCTTATTTGTAATCAAAAGCTCAAAACAAGATACGATTTTTCAAACACCTTTTGGAAACGCGGGGGGAATTGAAGAAAATCTATGGATGACTGGAAGGGCGGACGTAAGACAACTAAGATGTCTCCTAACATGACGTCCCGTTCTCAAATTTATTGAACACTGAACTCAGTATTGGGTTTGATGAGATGGACAGTTTTAATGAAAACTTGCGCGCTTTGAGGGCTCTGACACTACCAAGCCGGAACCCAGTCGGCTCGAGGAAAAAGGGCAGAAGGAAGACGGGGAAGCCTGAAATCGTGCCACCTAAAATCCCATCACTACGCCATTATCAACGAAAGTATTACTTTTAAGAACAAATTCCATCATTTTTCTTTTAAGTTGGTGCGAGGATCCACAATACGGCCTTTTCTGTTATATCACCGCATATTTCCGTTAATTCTCTACCACTCTTCATTCTGACCTGTATGTCCAACTAATCTGTATTTTTACTAAGGGATTCACTACTTGATGTTATGTATTTTTGAGATGCGAGCTTGCGAGCCTCCAGATCACTAAACTATGCACATCATTCTGACCGACATGTCCAACTAATCTGAATTTTTACTAAGGGATTTATTACTTGATGTAATGTATTTATTTAGATGCGAGCTTGCAAGCATCCAGACCACCAAAATATACACAACATTCTGATCTATTTTACCACAGTGGACGTAAAAATGATTGGGGATCATCAATCCGATCAATCCCCATTCTATAGAAAATAGTTTGTAAATGCGGGGATATAACAGTAAAAACCCCACAATACTTTCCAAGATTTAATTATAAATGTACTCAATACATATAAAAAAAGAATTAATGCGTTTTAGAACATTCTGAATCCAAATGCACAGATTTAAGAAAGTCTGCCAAGCAGGCTGTTACCAAGTTGGGTTTGTCGCATCCATAACATGATTAGTCAACAACTTTTACTTTAATTTAGATAAAGCACTGTTGTGAAATCAGCCTTTTCACAATACGCTGCCTTTTCGTAATAAAAACGTTGGAATGACAATCAGCCTGCAGGGTGGCCCCCACCCCAAATGGAAATTTTTAATTTCCCTTAATGTCCCTGACTTTTCCCTGACTGAACTTCAGATTTCCCTGACAAAAAATATCAAATTCAATTTTTTTCTCGTCATTGTATTGTGCCTTTAATGCTTCTAAAACGAAAATCGTATAATTTAAAGAAGAAAAAAACAGATCACTTATATGTAGTCTACTTATATTCAACAATGTCATTGCCCTAGATGTGCTAAACTCATAACAATTTACCATGAATGTAATACGAGAATTTAACGAAAATTCACTCATACAATCATGCTGCATGACTTTCTATTTAATATTTTATGGTCTCTCAATTTGTGACCTGAAGCAATGTGTTGAAGTACACATTTTAATCATTTGAGTTTAATTTTTAATTTTTTAACATGGATTTCTAGGTTCAGGGGATAATTCCAAATTTTCGTCCGACAGCAAAAATGTCACACTTTTTTCACCGACTACCATTTGCTGCCAGAGAGAGTATAACTTCCTGATTTCCCATCCCTCAAAAATTGTTCGTTGGAAAATTGCTCTGTGAATTTATAACACATGAATCTACATTCCAATGGACAAATTTTCCCCTCCGTAACCCCCCAGGTAAGTCCTACCTTATACATACAAACTAGCTTTTGGACCCTTAATGGATCAATCCACTACTCTGCTGGGTTTTTTCCTCCCTAGTTCAATACTCTGTTGATTATTCTCACAAATGGTTCATTAGGTGATGTAGTTACCAGGGAAGCCAATGGCATATCCATTCGTTTTTTATGTGCGTGTAGCGTTGTTACTTTTGAACAATTTAACCACCACTCTTGATAATTATTTTTGTCATTCGTATAACTCACCTATGAAAAAATATGTACCTAGAATGAAAGTACGCTATTGAAGTTTGATTGTTTAGGAGTTATACCTAAAAACGCTTTCAACTATTACAAAAATTTTTCATTAAAAAAATTCCCTGACATTTGAAGGTTTTTGCGAAATTCCCTGACATTTCCCTGACTTTTCCAGTTGGGGCCACCCTGAGCCTGGTATTTTTTGCCTATGCTCCGCCTTTTTGCCAAAACTGACAAACGAAATTTGACAAAAAGTCTATGCGTGATCCGCCTAAGATTGGTGGTCTGGATGCTCGCAAGCTCTCATCTCAAGAATACATAACATGAAGTAGTCAATCCCTTAGTAAAAATCCAGATTAGTTGGACATATAGGTCAGAATGATTTGTATAGTTTGTCGTTCCAACGTTTTTATTACGAAAAGGCGGCGTATTTTAAAAAGGCTAGGCTTTTTACAAAAAGGCTGCGACAGATATATTTTGTAATTTATTATCCAGTAGGTATAAGAAGAATACACAGAGGATCTTTCATTTGTGCATACACCGAGGCTACCACATGAAATTTATGGACAAACGAAATTTATTAGGTACCATCTCGACTCAGATCCGTGCAATCCCCGTGTATTTTGATATAATCAGATGAAAACTAGGCGGCCAAGCTTACATTATTTTCATGTTTGCGCATTTGCAGAGACTAATATTCATGTTACCACATTGAAATGGATGGAGAACTAACTTTGGCTCACTCGCACCCGATTTTAAGTACCTATAACATTTAATTTTAATTACTTATTGTATATTTAATTTAAAGGGGATTCCGCTGGTTAGCACTCAAATGGCCCCTATGATTTCCAACATCGTCGGATCTTTAGTACTATGTACTTTACTGCAAGTAATAAAACAACAACCAAATCTTTGGTGTGCCTACCTGAACTGTCGAGGCTAAAATCTCAAGCCATACCGTGGCTGTATTTATTCGAAAATTTTGCATCAAGGTCAAAGCTGAAGAATGTGCTACAAAATCATATTAAAAAGAACAATAATAAAGATAATAATAATTTTTTCACGTAATAAAATGCATTTCCAGGTAGGTACTGGGTAGCAGGTCTTACTCAACCAGTGTTAGACATAATCTTATCGTAGAATACGAATACGATTGTAATCGCGATAATTATTCGTTGATTCTGAGTCATTCGCGATTATATGCGTATTCGTGTAATCGTATTCGTCTGTAGGCGATTACACGAATACAACCCATAAAAATGCGTCATGGTCATCAATTTCAATAGGGCGTCCCTCCTATAATATGCTAAGCCTTGCTAATATTACCTAGCTTCAGAGGGACGTCCTATTGAAATAGATTTGAGACAAATAGGCTGGGCTCCAATCGTTGAATTCGCTTTAAGGACGTCCCTCTGAAGCTAGGTAATATTAGCAAGGCTTAGCATATTATAGGAGGGACGCCCTATTGAAATTGATGACCGTGACGCATTTTTATGGGTTGTATTCGTGTAATCGCCGACAGACGAATACGATTACACGAATACGAATATAATCGCAGTTGAATCAGAATCAACGAATAATTATCGCGATTACAATCGTATTCGTATTCGACTATAAGATTATGCCCAACACTGTACTCAATATTGCGTAAACTCCACCATCTAGCAAACTAAATACTCTTTTTTACATGGCATTTAACGCATTTTTTCTATAATTAGGTTCCTATTCCCTATACTGCACGTTTACGAATGACAAATACCTACTTTTTACAAGCAGTATTTCATAAAATGACGTCGCACTTCTAGCCCTATTGTGATTGCATAACTTAGATAAATTCGTTAAAAATCATACCCCATTGTTATTAAGTTTTCTCCTTTTTTAGAGTTTCACCATCCGATGTTTTCTGCTGATTTATCTATTTCGTTTTAGGTGCACGTACAATCAACCAATCAGAAAAGACGATCTTTTAAGGGCTGCAGTCAGAGGTAAATTTTGAAGTAAATTTTGCATAAACGTGAATTTTCTATTCGGATGAGCTATCCCATCATTCGGTTGAAAATCAACTTTTACTAAAGCTTTTGGATCTTCGGCATAGACTAATAAGTAAATTGGAGGAAAACACATTGGTAAGTAATGCATGCATCCTTCCCTCTGACGTCCTTCTGAATGGATTGTAATATTTAAATTGGAGAGAATTACATAAAATAAGGGAAAAAACAAAAAATATCATGATGAATACACCCCCTCCCCTCCCGTTTAACCCTGGACTGATAGTAAATCTGAGACTTCCAAGGTTGCATAACTGGTCTAAAATCGGGATCGAACAAAAATACTGAAAAACGTTCCAGTCAAGTAGCATGGTCCTATGAGCGAATTTTCGTAGTTTATCGTATTATATTATGCTATTTTGTTTAAAAATTTTATGTTCTTTATCTTAACCTACGATTCAAAACAGATCTGATGTTTAGATAAATATTTCAGTTTTTCAATAGATTTTTCAGCAAATATTACTGAAATCCAATTAAATTTTTCACCATAATTTAGTGAATAAATTTTTTAATGTTTTAGTTCATCGTTCACAAACTTCTTTTGACTAATCTTCTGATGAAAATATAAATAAAACGATTTTTAGAGGTTTTTAGTCATTTTTAGTGATTTTTTGAGCAAATGTTTTGAAAATTGACCAATTTAATGTGCTCAAAAAGTGCTGGCCATCGAACTCTTCCTTTTGATTGGAAAGCTTGATTCTTTGGCAAAGAACATTGACAAATTTATATACAAAATTATGCTGAAAATGTAATTAAATTTCATTGAAATTTGCTTTAAAAATCTATAAAAACAGCTAAAAATGTAAAAATCCCAAATCTCTTTTTGAATAGCAGATTATTATTTAAGATACGTTTTTTGCCTGACCTAAAATTAATAGTTGACAATTTCTATGCTCTCAAAAAGCTCACATTTCAAAAGAATTTAACATCATACAGTACGATAATTTACGAAAATTTGCTCATACGATCATAGAGCATGACTGGAACTTTTCTATAACCTTTTCTATCAGATAATTATCATGGATTCAGATTTTAAGAATTTGATCAAAGGATACGAACACATACGAACATAGTAGGTACCACAAAAACAACGTATTCACTGAAATCCTAACCTAGCTAAAGATAGAACAGTGACGTCAATCCTGAATGTGTTGTTATTGTTATTGAACGTCGTTCTTTCCTTGTTTACCTGATCAGATAATTACTAACACTTAAAAGTTGAGGTTGGAGTATCAATACGAAAATACGAAACGTCAACAGTCCTTGACGAATCGCGATTAGTATCATAGGCAACTGTTGCTAAGCTTGTCATTCTCTGATGACCTCGTAGGTACGTGTCAGAGTAACAAATTCAAAATAAAATTTAGCCACATGGATATATAACATTAATATGTAACTACTTGGTCACCGAAGAAAAAGGTCTAAGGAACTTGAGCGTCCTCGGAGGAGTCCTCAAAACAAAATTAGATAAATTAAAGTGAATTGACTGTATGCAGCCATAAACGTAATATAATACTCCTGCTTTAGTACAACGATAGAACAAATCACAATCACAAATTAAATGAGAAAATGAAGACTTCACGATAACGCCAAAACAATTTACAGTAATTCAGAAGTATACTCCCTCCAGAAGCCTAACAAATTTGAACACTAGAAAATGAATAAATAGCATCCAATCATAGTAAATTGAGAAGTAATGAACTATACTCATATTTTAAGTAATTTAGATATAAGGTGTTTGGTTTGTTTAGGGGTTAACTCATATAAAAAATCAATATCTGGAAATTTCAACAAAACCATCGTAAAACAATTTTGAGCAATTGTTGGAAATTTTGTTCAAAAACCACAAAAAGCTAGCTAAAATTTTTGGAAGTAAGCTGTTTTCACGACTATTTATCTTCCACACTGCATTGTTTCTTCCTTTTGCATTGTTGAGTTGGTGATCACTATTATAAAGAATGCTAGCTTTTTATAGGTGATTCTATAGTATCTTCCACCTGATTACAGTTGATTTGCGTAACTCGTAGGAACGCTGTGTAGCTATTTTATATACATTCAAGCCGATCATCCAAATGTTAACCTGGAAAAATATTGAATAACCACTGCCTCCCTTAATAGATGTAGATGTACATAATAAGCTATAATTGAACGTGAAACTTGTTGAGTTTATAGATCAGGTAGTTATTAAACTTTTTTTTTCATATGCAGGTAAAGAAATTTTGTTAAGATCCTAATGTAGTACCTAATCGGATCTTGTATGATACGCGTTAACAAGAGACAGCTTACAGGGTTATGCGCGATTGAAATGCCAATAATTCATTACTCCACTTCATTTTCCCACGTTGGAATTCAGATTGGAACTGAATGAGTCCTTGAGAAATTTCATAAATCCTCTCGGTCCATATGCCCCCCCCCCCCCCCCTCCACAATCCCTCCGTTATTGGATGATCCGATGATCTTTTTCTGAAGGAAGTTTTGAACATTGATGGCTACAGATGTCCAATGTTGCTCTCGCTCAAGCATTTTGTCAACTACCACCTCTGTCTGGTGTCACGTCTTGAAGTGGTACTTCCAAAAGCATCCTGCAGATTTCTTCCTTCGGTAGCCCATCGCTTCATACAAAGAAAGTTTGGAGCACATCATCGTCTGCTTCCTTATGTTTGGACATATTTGAACATCTACTTTTCCAAATTGATGCAAGTAGGCGTAACATAGCCAATCCCAGGCTAACATCCCTACAACTTTCCCTAATTTGAGAGTTCCTTCCTAGTTAGTGCACTTTCAGAACCTATACCTGCAGTTCAGCTTGCATTTATTACTTTCTTCACAGTAGATTCGTTGAGGAAATTGAAATGGCTACAGTATTCAAATGGAAGATATACTAGGTTAAACGTTGTAAAATATGTTGAATATTATGTTCAGAGCACCTTGCGCGTACACATTGAGGACGTAGCAAGATATGGTTGTTCAAGCTGCCCAAAAACCCGTTTTGGTTCAATGTACAGTTAAGGCGTTCAAGCTATCCACAGAACTTCAGCCAAACAGGAACTGAACAATAAGGCAAGGACAGCTCAATCCATTCATAATTATTGCTATCAAAACATAATATGATGAAAAGATTTTGAAAAGAATTATAGAGCTCTGAGAAAGGATGTACAGTGTACACAGTTATAGTTCGAATGATATTATCATTTAAGGTACGTATAATTATGTACATCCTTTCTCAGAGTTCTATAAACTTTTTCAAGTGTTTTTCAAAAAGTCTCTGAATGTTAAACATGTCCCTTATCTCAAACATTCCCAGAAAATAACATAGGTGACGATATTGGTTCCTTGAGCTGGCTAAGAGTTCTCCTACATATGTACATAGAAAGCAGTGCAAGAAATTGGCAGCTTAAGGTAACTTGTGAGTTATCTAGAGGTCAATAGACGAGTGTTTTAGTAGATCATTTGCAGTCCACAGTAGCTATCCCTGCGCTTGCTCGGCCAGCGAATGGAAAAGGGCAACTTGCTTCACACTGATTTGTCTAAACCGTTAGTCCTACTGTTTGTTCTGAGCTATCTCATTTCCATTGTCGTCATCTCAGCTAGCTTGTTCGGAACAGCTATACAGATAACAGCATCAACAAAGCTAGTCCTGTGAGCAATGTGTGTTGAATCAATTATGCCTCTTCCTTCGAGGAAGAGCAAAGTGGGTTATGTTAAATTCCAGTACAGTTCATGTTCTGTGGCTACCTTGAAACCCATATTTTGAATCTGGACAGACTTGTGAGCAGAAGAATCCAATATATTCTTTCACCAACATAGAAGTCGTGTTAGCAGTCCTGAGGCGTGTTGCCTTTTGCCCCCCCCCAGTTTAAACAACTTCATTCTGGGAGAAAAATCCTCCAACTGCGTAGGTTGGCACCCGAGTTTTAGGCACAGCCACACAACTCCTAATGCCGGACCAACAAAACCGCGCGCACTAACCCTGCACACAGCATATTGAATAGTACGTTTAGGTACGAGGTCTTAATAAACCACAACTCCACGAATTCAAACTCAACTGGACCTGTCTGTACTATAATGTCTTTGCACCTGACTACCTCTGGCCGGGGTACCATTTACAGGGAAAAGGTGCCAAAAAGCACTACTCTATTAAGGCCAGATTGTTCTCTTGCCCGACACAGAAAGCACTTTCAGAGATCTAGAACTTTACGTTCTCTCTGTGGCTGAACCCAGCCTAAGCAATATGGGAGCAGGAAGGAAGGAGATCAATAAATTATGCTTGTCTGTGTAGACTAGCTCTATAAGTTCATTGCAAGTATGGCACTCGATTGTCAGGCTTGTGAACAGCTGGAACTACCATAACCTACTTCGTCCTCAATGTACACAAGCAGAGAACTCCTAACATGTTCTGCAGAACAGCTTGAACTAAGCTACTACTGAGTCGATCCACTTTCTGCCTACAGTTGAGAGTCGGTATACCTTCATTGAGCCACCTCCATACCCCTATTACGCGGACTGGGTGTATTCGAGCCTGCGCTCCGTCCTCACCTTGGTCGACCTCCTCGCTCTCTGCCACTTCGTGCCAGCCCCTTGGGACCTCCCTTTCTGCCCTCCGCCGATCTACCGACCTCTCCCACAGCCCGTTCGCATCACCTATGACCTCGTAGAGCCGCAAGAAGACACCTGAACGACCCGTGACCTTGCGCCTCCTCATCTTAGATCTCGCAATAAATTTGTTCATCGGGATCTCTGCCACATTTTTTAACCCTTCAATGACGATTATTAAAAATTTTAAAACCCAACTTTGAATTCTATATTTTTTACCTAAGCATAAGCGTCAGAAATGACCGAAATGAGTTGGCAGTTGACAGCATAGCTTCCTCACTTAGTATAACGTGGACATACTGAATAAGTTGATGAAAAAATATGTAATGAAATCATCAAAACTAATCTGTACAACAAATCAAAACTTTATTGTCTGCTCTACAATGGCGTTAATGAGCAGAAGGCAATGAAACATAAAATGAACTTTCAAGAATCTAACCAACTTAATCTACGAAAATTGCGTACAAAACTCCAAAGTAAGTCCGTGTTTGGCTTCTTCTGTGAAAGAATTTTACGTTATGCGGTCGCAGTTGTCATCGCTTATCCAATCGCAATGAAATTTATCTTACTATAACCCTTCTTTTACGCTCCAATTTTTACCGAATTTGCCACTAACTGCTAAGAAGCAGATTTTTCTTGAAAACGTCTTTTTCGCATGTGCTTTTATTCTTCCAGGGGCTATGAAACCTGCAGGGGACCCTATTGGAGCTAATCAGCACAATTATTCGGTGTAACTGATTATTTCCAGTAACTGCAAGCTGATTGTATATATGTCAAAGATACGTTTTCATTCAGACTTTTTGAATGGATGAATTTATAAATTTTTATGCAGCAGGCTAATTGAAGAAACTGTTTAGTTTATTTATCTTGAACTTATAAGCAGTTTTGAAATTTTTGTGAGAGATAATGCTCAGGAGCAACTCTCTGTAATCCCACATAATTTCATTTTAAATAAAATGGAGACGCAGAGAGATAGAGAGCCGAAACCAAAATTAGTGAAAAAAGTCTGAAACACGAGTTACGAGTGAACATTTTGATTTAGAAACAAACTAAATTGTTGTTGGATGAACTAGCAAATGTGAATTAAGTGCTGTCGCTACCTTCGTCGAATTAGAAACAAAATTATGTCACACATCCATGCAATTCTTGCGATATGCATATCTACCTCAATGGTCATTTGATCTTAATGAAATTTGCGATTTTCCTAGATGGATATCAGTGCATTTGGGTAAGTAGCAACTGCTGCGCAAGCGCGGTAAGAATGGAATCCTTGCAACACGCATAAAAATGTACTATTCACTCATCTTTCACCAGATATTCAGGGGGAGGGGGGGGGGGAAGTGATTTATTCAAAGTAGTCCACTGATCTGCACAGCAGGCATATTCAGTTCGAAATATTTACCTTAGTTTAATGATTTGCGGCGTTATACATACACTCAATAAAACTTTAAAGCTTCACAGAAGCTAATTTAGATAGGGAAGGCACGGATAGCTTAATCGTTAGGGCAGAGTGGTGTAGAAAACAAAAATCAGGTAAATAATAACTGATGCGATGTCTAGCCACACAGCTCTCAGCACTCCCGTCGTTAGAACGCGTGTGACGGCACATCTGACTCGAAACTGAAGTAAGTTACCTTTGACATGAAAAATTGGGGTTCTGGAGCGAGTGGGAACGTAACCGGTTTCCAGAGGGATAGCTTATTGGCAATGTAGATATATATTTACGAAACACAGGGGTCCCCGAAACGCCTTTAATTTAATTCATCCAAGGGTTTTGTAATTATTGGGAACGTACAGTAACGGTTGAGGAATAATCCGTGATCAAGGAACGGGGACGCGGCCGGCGGATTGGAAATCTATACAAGATTGTCTCAACAGGTGGCACGACATTTTTACCGTAGTGGTTGGGACGACAAGGGATTGTTAACCTGTTGCCGCCGTTATTAGGGAGATAGGTAACATTATCTCAGAAATTACCACAGAAACTACGAATATTATTTTCTATGATGGAAGAGACAGTTTACATAATTCCAGTGTACAATGAATTTACACTCTGTGTCATACGTAACGGGCGATTTTCGTTCGTAAGAATTTTTCATTGCTGACCTAATAATTTAATTCGCCCTTGAAAACCTGCATTCCGTTACTTTCAGATGAACATTTCATGATTTCAGGTTTCGGGCAGAAAATGGATCGAAAGATAATGAAATTACGTCATAGGTGGATGACGTTGCAGTTTCGCCCCGGGCAAGGTCCTTCCCCTACAATGTCATTTAACTTTATTTCCACTGGTGTTTCATCCATTCAAATCACCCAGCACCCTTCATACTTTACCTTTCTGGAAAGCTCTAGTTCAGATTTTTCAGTTGAAAGATGAAGATAGAATAGGTCACATTGTTCATTAGGTACTGGGAAGAATAATAAATGATTCGGCTTAGTAGATCATCCTATCCCAACTTTCTCGTACTAGATAGGTAACCATCTCCAGTCTCTAAACTTACAACCCAAATAGGTAGTAAGTTCTATTGTAAAACCGTCACCGACTCACCCTCGTTGGTTATGATCAGCGTGGATAGTATACATATATATATATATATATATATATATATATATATATATATATATATATATAACAAATTTCTCTACTTCTAGTAATTCTATTTCGAAAATTTGCTATAAATAAATTGCCGAAACAGATATATGCAATTTATAATACATACATATTAATAGCAGAATATTTAAAAACTAGCTAGCATCCGAGAGTTTTGTTGCCTATTGAGACCTCTTTTACAAATGTCGACGTCAATGGTGAATAGGGTAGAAATTAACTTCGGAGCTCATTAAGATGATCAGGGTGGTTCCGCACATTCCGTAATTATATTCTAACTGTCGGACAGTTCTCGTTTCAAATGTGCAATTTCGACGTCTCATTTCATTTTAGTCTATCAGCTTAAAGATCTCTTTGAAAGCATTCTAAAAAAGTGTGCTATGAAGAGTATGGGTGACTGGATATGGTTAAAATCCACGCGTGAAGAAATTTAAATGCTTCACAGGGGAACGACCTGATCCCGCAATAGCTTTCCATCGATTTTTGGTTCATCATTTTCAATACGAACCTTTGTAATCTACCAAGAATTGCGACATGCTCATTATCAAATAACACGACCCACTAGTTTCTTTGAATATATCCTTTGAGTCAGTATATGTGTAATAGATTGAGAGATTGTACCGTCGTTAAACTAAGTAGTTATAAAGTAAGTACGTATATACCTACGTACAGCACCTAAGAATCTCCAAGTACGTTTCCTCCAGTTTAACACTCCTTAAGAGTCGCTGTCCATAATTTGGTGGAAATATCCCACAGATGCTAGCAAACTTGAGAATAGGTCGGTAATGTTTGGTTCGATTCAGTTTTTTCACTGTTTCGTTGGGCCCCACGGAATCAGCCGGTTGTGGGACAACTCTGTGGGCTGCCCGCTCGGAATGGACGAGACGACCAAGCTAGTCAAGGTAACTCGGCCGGTTTACACGGTCTTTGGAGATCTACCAGACTGGATACCCACTCTTACTCTACTTCTTCTTCTGAGCTTCTACTGCGCGTATGCACTTCCCAGCTGGTCGATCGAACGTTGCACTGGGCGTGTTTTTTTTCCACTTCGCCCCATTTCTCAAGGAGACTCGCTGAACCATAAGATGTTTGCTTTACTAACAACCCTAAGGGACTACGGAAGATTATTTAATCGGCAAGTCAGTGTTTTCCCACTACAAGACGATCCAACTGGACAACTCTATTTATTTACAGTTTGGCTGCCGCCCCAAAATCTGAGGTACGTCCCTTGGTACCGCTAATTTGACTTTCATGGAATCCCAAACTTTTTATATGGTTGAACAGCTAATAAAATTAAAAAAAAAAAAAAAACACTTTTTTGTTTCTTTGTTAGAAATTTGAATTTTTCGCACCTCCGTTACCATAACCATAACGAAGGTGCCACATAGAGAAAAATCAGACCCGTTTAAATCAGCGGGTTAGTATTTTCCACTTCCTGAGCTGTGCCGCCGAGTGAATGGTCTGTGAATGGTCTGGGAAACGTTACTGTTCATTGCTTATAACCTGAAATGGATAAAAGTAATCACAAAGCGTAATCAAGCTATACTCTAGAGATGATTCAGAGAAATTTACCGTAAAAATAGAGGTGATTATACTCAGGGTGATGGGGGGGGGGGGGGGGGGGGGAGCTATATTGCGGGCTAGTATTTTACACTACAGTTACAGCGACGACTTCAGTTTTGAAGTATAAATAGAGGTAATTATACCAAAAGCCAGAGATGATTACCTAGCTTACATTGGGAAGATCGTCTGATTCCCCACCGGTTCAAAACAGTAACAACAAAATATTGTAACTTCCTCCAACTCGATCCACGCCATGGATGATAAATTACTTATAGGTCTCATGGAACAAGAGTACTGCAGATGCCTGCAATATTTTCTAGTACTACAAGACGTATGGAGTATACGCGTGATGCCTGAATTACGAACACCAGTGACCTGCGCAGAATCTTTGTGTAATAGGTACCTTGCAGCGTTTTTCTTTCTCTGGACGTTCTCGAATATGCTAGGAATTTGCATGAGAAAATGTTATACACACAATAGAACTTACCAGCAGCCCAAGAGACCCCCCTGGACTCGAAGAAGGTGCCGAGTGCGTAGTCCTCCATGGCGCCGTTGCCAGCCACGAGGGAGTCGCCCATGGCGGCCACCACGTCCACGTCACCAGGACGCACCTCGTTAACGGATGTTGGTCTCGTGACGGATCTCGTCATCTCACAAGGGAACGGGATTTCTTTCGGGATGATCCCCTGCTTCCGACTTTCTGAATCTCCCTGCTCTCTAAGCCATTTCTGATCCTGCACAAAAGGAGAACAACTCAAGTACTGATGCTTTATTAGTACAATATATAGATATTGCAATGAGGAACCAGACAAATAAAATACGTCTGCCAAGTTGAGAAGGTACGTCACTTATTGTAACGTAAACGTATAGAAATAGTTGAAATAACCAACTATGACCAAATCGACGTCACCAGAAATTCACGGTTACGCAAGTGTATACGTACAGGCTACTGTTGATTCCACATCAATACAATTTATAGTAGATCATCTAGGAGCTAATATACATAATTCCTGAAAGTTTCATAAAAATCAATCATCTTGGAGTTTCGCTTGGGTCAACCAATTTTAGATTTGCGCATAAGCAACAGTAATTACTCAACCAATCGCGATAACATTCGATGAGTTTCTTCCTAAAACCTCTGCCCGACTATCCTCCAAGTTTCAACAAAATCGGACCTATGGATTGTTATAAATCGACATTATAAGGAACTCACGCCTGTGAAACATCTAGGAACCTATAGGTAGACAGGAAGCAATACAATATATTCATCGTTTTACATATTAGAACTTACTTAGCAAATATCATTTGGGAAGTTTGCTGGTTTGTGGTTAAGTTAAGAAATATGTACAGGTTCAAAAATGGACCTGGTTGTGTATGATTACCTCAAACTATCATATCCACACAGTTTGATGGAAGTTTTGAAACTACCCTGATAACCACTTTGCAGCCGGACGACTCGTGTTCAGCGAAAACATCGTGCAAAAGTGAAACGAGATAATGTATCGATAACTTTGGCTTGCATCGGTTTCACTTGTCAACACCTCTGGGAGTAGTCAATATTGAGATGGGCGCTTGATATTCCTTCCGATCAAGTTCGGGAGGACCGAGGTTGGTTTTTTCACGGATCTCGAGTTTCACGAAACGTTGTAACCGACTGAATAACCTGAACGTCAAGACTGAAGCTTCTTTCCCTCGTAGCTATAATTATTTTGGTGAATATTTACAGATACGAGAATGAAATAAATTCAGAGGTTGCTTTTAGCACTTCTTGTACAATAAATAGCCCAAAAGTCGGAAAATGCGCACTAAAAATGTAACAACTACTAGAAATATTGTGAAATATATAGGTATATATACTTTTTTCACGCAAAATAGTACTCTGACAAGTTAACCGAATAAGAACTACAACATACTGAAATCTGTGAACAAAATTGTGCTGAAACACGAATGGTAAAATGAACATTTGTTGGCCTAGTATATGATATTTAGTTTTTTTACATAGGTAAATGAACAATTTAAACGCTCAAATGGTCATGCTGCTTGACAGGAACTTACATTGTATTTTATTTATTTATTTTATTTTGTCAAAAACTGTTTTGTTATAACTTTTATATGTGGCCCCTTGCTACCGAAGGTAAGGAAGCATTGAATCGGTGCTAAATGCTGGAAAAAAGGATTTCTCTTAAATTAAAATGTCCACTTGCGTGTATTTTGGTCGAATGGGATTCAACTAGAATTTAGAAATGCCACTATTTATGATTTTCATCTTTTTAATTGGCTGACTTGTAGTAGTTCCGTAGGAGTTTTCTTTCAAGGCCATTGATCAGGCCATCCAGACATAACTGCCAAGTTTTTTTATTTACTTATTTTTCTCATTATTACTACTTTTTTTTTTTCAAATGTTCACCGAATTAATAGTCTGTTTATCGGTCTGTATATGTTTGGTGCATTACAACTTTTATTGACTTTGGACGATCAGTAGCATGTGCCATTGTTGGGCATATAATCTTATCGTCGAATACGATTGTAATCGCGATAATTATTCGTTGATTCTGAGTCAACTGCGATTATATTCGTATTCGTTGAATCGTATTCGTGTAATCGTATTCGTCTGTCAGCGATTACACGAATACAACCCATAAAAATGCGTCACGGTCATCAATTTCAATATGGCGTCCCTCCTATAATATGCGAAGCCGTGCTAATATTACCTAGCTTCAGAGGGACGTCCTTAAAGCGAATTCAACGATTGGAGCCCAGCCTATTTGTCTCAAATCTATTTCAATAGGACGTCCCTCTGAAGCTAGGTAATATTAGCAAGGCTTCGCATATTATAGGAGGGACGTCCTATTGAAATTGATGACCGTGACGCATTTTTATGGGTTGTATTCGTGTAATCGTCGACAGACAAATACGATTACACGAATACGAATATAATCGCAGTTGACTCAGAATCAACGAATAATTATCGCGATTACAATCGTATTCGTATTCGACAGTAAGATTATGCCCAACACTGGCATGTGCCCATGAGATAACGTGAATTTCATGAAGTACCTCACTATCACGATCTAATCGCCAGAAAGCGCTCTGGACAAGTAGTAGGGGGATGGTCTAAAAAGCATTGCTCACGAATTGCGATTGAATTGAGGTCGTAAATCTTTCTGAAGAGTCTCGAAGCAATTAATCAACCAAACGGTTGAATCACGAAATCTCTTGAAATTAAACAAGAATTGAAATAGTAGGGCGTGCAAAAGGAAGGTCGAACGTTAGTGATGGTGAATAACTTGCTAATTGATTTGATTATCGACTAATGAACAGTACATGCTCCTGTAGAAGTGAGGTTGCGCTCTAATAATAGCAGCCCTCTTCCACTATCATTCGGAGGACCCAAGTTGGGACCCACGAAAGTGGACTTATATAAGTGATTCTTGATTTCATCAACTAAAGACTGATGTTGTGTAGATACACCTGTACAGACGTTGAGCCTAATCTCGGCGACGGATGTTCCATTTCCTGAGCATAGAATTGAGCATGTGCTATAATAAACCTTGGTTTATTAGCCTAAACATTTGGCTCGCCCATAGTTTATGATTTCAGGTATTTGCATATGGTTGCCACCTCTGAAAACCATGAAATTCCCATCAGATACGTAGTAAATACTAACAAATCTATCCCCAGAAAATCGAGTCATCAAACTTGGGAGGTACCAAGAAAGTCACCAAAATTATGCTGGATTTTCATGTAGCTGTAAATTATTTTTCTTATATCCTTATATCCTCACTGTTCTCACATGAATAGTATTATTAAAAATGATCGAACGAAACAAGGTACGGAGTCAATTATGGACATTTTTCACCTAACATTTTCAATTCTTCTTGAAATCTGGGAGTGGTCGAAATCGACTCAGCGCTGAAAAATACTTTGACTGTGACACCCCACATGCCATATTGTCAAAAAACCGATTTTTAAGCATTTCCGGGCTGGTCAAAAAACTCGTCCTGTCTTTTACCAAGACGGATTTTTCTACATTGGATTGAAATTTTTACGTCGTATTCTAAGGGAATCATCGTTTAAATGAATAAATAAATATAAGCTACGTTAAAATCTAGGATTGTGTGTGCACCTTGTCAAATATCTTATTTGATGAATATAATTCTTAAATAATACGATAACCTTTTCATCCCATCGTCATTTGCACAGAGTTCTCTTGGATGGAATGTTCTACTCGCCTTTATCAACAGCTTTATTCTTGGAATATACGTATAATTGCACTAATTGAAGGACATCAACAATTAAGGTTAAATTGCTGCTAATACTACATTCGTATACTCTCACAATTATGCCTACAAATTATTACAAAACCACTCCATTTGGTGCCCTCTACTGGTGTGCCGCTAACTGTTTTTCTGGAGCTGTGAGTGAACACCCGCAAATTTACAAGGAGCGAAACGCCCATTCACTTTGTCATAAGCGGGAGCGAAATACCACACTCCTTGAGGACGGCCGGGAGTGAAAACCCGATTTTTTCCGGCGCTGGGAGTGAAACTCCGAACCCCCGTCAGGTTGATCAAAGGCTTGAAAAATAGCGAAAAAATGTCCAGACTCCTCGGCATGTCCTATTTCGAGTTGCCACAACCTATACTTCTATAATCATATACGCATGTTTATATTTCTCGATTTGAGCTCCTATCTATTCAAATAATTGAGGAGCTGACATGGAAAAGCAGTTAAGTCAAAAAATCGAAAGAACGTTTTTTTTTTTGACGAATTGCAAGTAAACAGTCACGCCAACGGACTTAGGTCCTCCCGTCCTTGCTAGATCGTACCCTGAATAAATGTGTGACCTTTGCATGGAGAAGAGATTATGTCCAAAAAAATCTGAGATAAGAGTTCAGAGGGAGTTCCTATGAAATTTGATTTTTGGACTTAACTGCTTTTCCATGTCAGCTCCTCAATTATTGCCTTGATAATATCATTATCTAAGTACTTACGAAAAGTCGAGAGGATATGTTATTAAATATGCGTAGGCAAAGCATTGGTATTAACACACAAATATGACCTTGAAATTAACATATATTCATGCCTCGAAGGAACATGAAATTCGAAAGCAATACAAGTGTAGGAAAATTTCCACGCCACCCTGGAGGTACTCCCTAGGTCTCGTTACCTCATAACCAGAGGTTCACCACCCTATTACGCTTACACTATCATATCATCCATGACCCTCCCTCCTCATGACCCTCTGCCAATGTTTTCATCATTCCACTAAGCGTGCCAGGCGTGCGCGCGTACGTCAGTCTAACACTCAAAGCCTCGAAAAAGACACTTTTTCACCTACTTTTGGCTCATAGCACCCATGCGTGTGGAGCGATCGAGCTGGCGAGAAGTTAGGACCAACTAGACCCCAAGTGGAGTCTATGTGCGAAAGAACGGATTTTTCAAGTCAATTCTAAGGCCTTTTATGGCCCGGACGGCGAATGGCGGACGGCGGACGGACTTTGCAAATTTGGATCCTATGCACTTTGAAACGTAAAATGACAAAGTTTGAGGGGAGGTTATAAAACTTTTTTTGCTATACGATCACATAGGCTTATTATTGAAAATAATAAACCAAAAATGGAGCGGAAAGGTGGAGTGGTGTGAAAATGGGGTGGTTGTCCGTAGCGAAAAACATCAGTAAAGGCTGTCCGTTTTTTACGATTATGTGCCAAATTGAAGGCACGAAATTGTCACTAAGGTGTTGAAGTAAGCTCTCAATTAACTATGAACTGACCAGTTTGTTGGAGACATCCAGCGGTATGAAGGCCCTCTTGCTGCTCCTAGGCACCTTGCTCTTCTTCTTGGCGCCATCCGAGCTCCACAAGACAGAGAGGAGGACGAGAGGAAGCAGTTTCGAGGGCACCATTTTCACCTGCTCCTGACGTCCATTGGCCACCGCATTCGATCACTGAACGACCCCCTGTTGGCAGGCAAAAGAATGGCAATTATTTACATGTAGTCAGTAGTCCAGTCAAATGGTGCAAAAAAAAGTAGTATTTCGAGAAGAAATTCCGGAGTTATTTCTCAAGGTTTTTTTTTTTAATGCTGAATTTTAATTTCAATTTTGACGCACCGTGCGGGTGACACATCATCTTCAAATTTCATTTTAAAAAATTAGCTATTTTTGATGATTATTGCGTAAAACACACGGAATGCCGCTAATGACCCTTCTGGTTCAGGTGCGGCTTAAACCACTAAATAAAAATAAAAAAAACTTCCATATGGAATACTGGATATAATTACACATTTGGACATTGGGGGGGGGCTCTGATCAGCTGTGGGACCTCTGAGGTTTCTTTCTTTCCTAATCGACTTACGATGCTGAAGTTTAAATGGAGCTTTGGAACATCAAGCATATGATTACAAATTTTGGGGAGCCTCTGATAAGCTGTGGGACCTCTGAAGGTATTTTCCCTCATTTTTTATCCACCCCCCTCCCCCCCCCCCCCCCCCAAACATAGAATCTAAATTTTTCGACATTTACTATGATTGTCAGTTTTGATGATATACTGTTTACGGGGTATAATAATTAAAGACCAATGATTTGCGTAGAAGGGCTATGTAATACAGACAAAGCAAATCTTTGTGTAATAATTTGCAGCGCTTTTCTTGCCAAAACTACCATGTGACTAAACTAATAGTCAGATACATTTCTTTTTTTCTTGGAACAAGCTTTAGATATGACCTAACTTCCAGAAAATTACATTTCTTTTTTTCTTGGAACAAGCTATGACCTAACTTCCAGAAAATTTTACTAAATATCTTGGAACGAAAATGGGATCCCAAAGTAGCGTTCCTGAAGAACCGGTTGTTTGATGAAATTATTGTCCGCTATAGAAACGTTGGATGTTTATTTTAGCGCCCACTAATAACTCATAAAGGAAGTGAAGCAGTAAATAATAATAGAAAATGAGGTGGTGCAAACTGTAAATTGAAAACGGGATAAAACATATATTTTGAATCAAGGGAGAGGGGGGGGGGGGTCGATTTCAAATTTCTGAATCGAATGGATCACCTAACGCTGTTCAGAGCTCAATCTATCATCTTTACCACAAATATTGACCATGTATTAATTTTTTGGGTTGCGAAATTTGTACATTCACTTGTTTGGTTCCTTCATAGTCCAGGTGACAAAGAGACAAACATAGGTAGTGATTTGAGGAGAAGGTTTGAGATTAGATTTTGACAATTTATAATTAGGTACTAACAGTTGAAAACCGGTCTCATTTTGGCCCATTCCACTCCCCCCCCCCCCCCCCCACCGTCTAGACTTTTGCCTTTTTTTGCCTTACAAAACCACCCAGTGGCGTTAATATTGGTCTGATTTCAGTCCTCTAAAGCTAATTCTACTCAAGATTCAATACTTTCCGAAGTTTGTATCGAGCTTATTTCAGCTGAGACCTTTCCGCCTTGACTTACAGCAAAACTTACGAATTTTATACATTTTAACTCTACAATTTTGCTACGAATACAAATTTCTGTAGGATACGGTTTAGTAATTATTAGAAAAAAACTTTAAAATGGGCAAATTGACCCATCTTTATGAGGCCGTCATTCTGTATTCCACCAATTTTGAGATTTTCTGATTCAGAACGGACTAAATTTTCAAAATCTAATCTCAAACCGACAGTCTCCTCAAATTACTACCTACTTTCGACCAAGGCTCCAGGATTATCAGCATTAGATGGAAAAAGTAGATTCTACTTTTTTCAAAATTTGTGAGGAATCTGGTCAGCTGACCCAGATTTATACAGTTATTCATTTACTTTATAACTTTTTCTTTTTTCGTTTAATGAAAACTATAAGCCATGTGCAGCTAATAATATAAGACTTGTATTATATAACTACAAGTAGGTATATACTAATTCACCAACATATAAATAATGTAGTTGGCTGATCGTGAGTTATTATCCAAAAGTAGGATTGGCCAGTGTCTGTAAAGAGAAGACTCAAATTATATTGACAACATCCAAAAGGTCGTTGGAAAGATCATAATCGCTCTGACATTTTTTTAGAGCTCTACTACATTTAAAGGTCTGGTGCCTAACGGAAATCATTTTTCGTGTGACATTTTAGAGAAATATCCGGTCCCAAGATTGGATTTCTGAATATCAAAGCACTAACGACAGCATTGCATACGATTAGAATGAGAAAATGATCTATGAAACCAAATATGGTGCCTGAGGAGGGGAGCCAAAGTCGATGTGACATATACGTCACACTCGTCCTTCCCCAATATGTTTTTTGACCATCCACATTCCCTTCTTTTTTGTATTTATTCGAACGAAGCAATGATATTTTTTTATAATAACAAAACTATTTATTTTGATTGAAAAAAGTTAAATATAAAGATTACAATATTTAAAAAAAATAGAAATAAAAATATAATAAATACATTTTTGGAAAAAAAAGTGATAATGATAGTAAATAAATAATGAATAATAACAGTAATGAGTTATAATAATATTATTTTTGTGATGGTTATGGCAAAATAAGAATTTTCATTAGTTTATTTATTCTTTTATTTATTCGTTTATTTATTTTATTCATTTGTTTACTCATTTTTTCGTTCCTATAACATTAAAAATTAATTTGAAAGACACCTGACTGTCGTAGGGATAGTTCAGTCGCTAGAGAAGTGTATAAGTGAGATAATAGATGATGGTATGATTCTTCAGAAATTGAAGATATTTTCAATGCCCCACGGCGTGTCAACGAGATCGCAACCGAAGATGACGGTGAAGAAGACTCTGGATGGCTACAATGCCTGGCTAAATTACTAACAGACCCGAGGAAAAATAACCGAACTCAATTTCAGAAGAGAAATAGCCATTTCGTACCTCACACGATACAAAACTGCAATAAGAGCTGTTGGTCCATTGGTTCCATCGTCCCACTGGTCATCCCAAGTATTCGACGACATTCGCTACAACCTAACCGATCACCTCCTCATGGAAGTAAACAATAAGGTGAGGCGAAGGTGTGTGAATGATGGGTGAAAAAGTGTTGTTTCATCGATGTGCAGTAAATATTATGTGGGTTAGTGAAACGTTCAATTTCACACACAAAAATGAATTAGCACATTTGTTATCAATTTCTATTTTCATTCTGTTTTCAATATCATTCTCTGTACCTTTCTGTGATTGCACAGTCATTCACTAGTCATTGTAACAAATAAATGCATTCGTTTTGTTGTGAATAACATGCCGTGTTGAATCTTATTGCCTAACTTCAGCCCAATATAAACCATCACCCCCAAAGGACGAGTGTGACATATATGTCACACCCCCAAAGGACGAGTGTGACATATGTGTCACACCCCCAAAGGACGAGTGTGACATATACGTCACACCCCCACCCCCTCACTGGAGGTTGGTGGCATTTTTTCAAAAATTTTCTGGGGCAATATTAGACCTAGTAAATGAGAATACGTGAAAAAAAATCAAAATTGTGATGAAAAATAGTTCTCGTCCTCGGTGGGTTAAATAGGTAGCTCAAGCCATCATGGAAGAAGGAGGGTAAGGTGTGACATGATGCCAGGGCCACCACCGTAACACCCATAACCCATCAGTATTGGTTCTGTCGTAATGGGGGGAAGGTGAAGACGTGATCGGCACCCGCAAACGGGCGCCGTCCTGCAACTCTCGGGAGAAAACTGTTTGCACTGGCTCACGACAGACCTGGACTCGGACTCGACGCCTTGAATTCACAATTCCCTCAAGTTACAATAGGCTTAGGGAGCCATCGAAAGTAGGAGCTTCATTAGCCAAAGAGCCCCCCTCCCTGTCCACCGACCCTCCTCTTCACACCCACTCGGCGTACGTCGAATATTCATGAACCAGCCCTCAAAACACTATGATAGGCGGTGCGTTTCACTATTGTGCAATGGATAATGTAAACAAAGAAGTGTCAATAGTATCGAAACACTATCTTCATCTAGAATCCGAAAGATGTTGATTTTGGTCTATAATTTCTAATATTGTTTAAAATTTAAAGTAGGGTAAACCTGTACACTTCAATTCGAACGCTCATTAAAATTGACGTCATCACCCTAGAGCTGTTTTTTCACATGAAAACGCACGAAAATAACTGAGATATGAGTGATTTTACGCTCCAAACCGGCCTATCCTGAACCTTTTTTGCTTGCAAACGCACATACACAGTAAAATTACATGATGCCTGCTCTTTAGTTAGTAAAAATGGATTTAAAAAAAACCATGGTCCGGAGCTAAAAAATGCTTTAATTTGGCGCGCACTGGTGGTGTGGCCGCCAGCAAACAGGCGTATAAAAATCTCAATACGATGGCTCTTTTGGTAGTTGAGTAAACCTGCACACTTACATTCGAACGCTCATTAAAATTGACGTCATCATCCTGGAGCTGTTTTTTCGCATAAAAACGCACGAAAATAACAGAGATATGAGTGATTTCAAGCTCCAAGCCGGTCTATTCTGAAGCTTTTTTGCGGAGAGGAGGCGGCAGCATCAGACCGAGTCGACGTGTACGGTAAGTTTACAATGTATCATAGATTACGATGGGGATGCCCTCCATAAGCACGAAACGCGCACAAATTGGCCAAAAGAGCCTTTACCATCGTATTGAGATTTTTATACGTCTGTTTGCTGGCGGCCACACCACCAGTGCGCGCCAAACTAATGCATTTTTTAGCTCCCGACCATGCTTTTTTTGTTCCTTTTTTACCGACTAAAAAGCAGACATCATGTAATTTTATTATCTGTGTGTGTGCGTTTCCAAGCAAAAATACTTCAAGATAGACCGGTTTGGAGCCTAAAATCAACCACTCTCAGTTACTTTCGTGCGTTTTTATGCGAAAAACAGCTCCAGGATGATGACGTCAATTTTAATGAGCGTTCGAATGAAAGTTTACAAGTTCACCCTACTACTATTTAACCCCCCACCACACAAGATTTCTTGGTTTACGTTCTAAGATGCGTACAATCCAAAAATTGTTAATCTCTCAAACGTACCCAAAACCAAATTTCAATCTTTCAAAAATTACGTACCTATTTATGCGTCCATTAAGTCATCATCGGAGTTGAAAAATATCATCCTAGTTAACTCATTAGGCTTCAAGCGTCAAATGACAATCTCCTTCAGCTGCTGGACAATTTGATTGATTTACCTATTTCGAATAAAACCTCTCATTTTGAAGACGTATTTCACCTATTAGGGGGTATCCTATTGTTTGTGATTTGGTTGTAATTATTACATCACACAACCATGATACAATACAACCGCACAAAAATCCGTTTCAGAACCCATGGAAACCAAATACGTAAAATGAGCCCTAAAGCTGTTAACCGATTTACGAGGTTATTCCAGTGACCTTTTGAAGAAAATAAAGCAATTAAATTCAAGTGCTCCAAAATATTTCAAAATTTCGTTTCCCAAAATGTTCTTGTTGGAAAGCCGTTTTTGGAAAATCTGGAACGATTCCTAAATTGCATCAAATTTTACATCTCGATCTCTCCTTACAACTGAGATTAAGAAATCCGTTCAACGAAAAACCAACCACAGAAAGCACGCGTTCTTTAGACAAATTCAAAACGCTGTTTTGTTCTTAAAAAAAAAAAAAGAAAAAAAAGTGCCCGATTTTTAGCGCGTTTTCTTTAAAAAAAAAAAAAGGAAAAATAAGCTATTGCGTTCACTTTGTCCGTTGATGTATGTATGTACATGTGTACGAATGTATGTCCTCTTAAAATCGTTTGAAGTCATTTCCCGACGTCCGATTTTGATGAAACTTGATATGAATGTACTCGGTATGAATGCAATCTGTAACAAGGCGAGGAAAAAGATGTATCAAGGGCCGCTGACGCATGAGGGGTCATTGATCAGTGGAGTGAACTCCAAAGCCATTTTGTCTCCTATTCAACGCAGGAAGTGACATTTGAGAGGGAGGCTCAAGGGAGAATGCTGAAGACGACTGAGAGGTCATTGATCAGCTGATTGAGCTCCCAAGCCATTTTGTCTACTATTCAACGCAGGAAGCTGAAATTTGAGAGGGAGGCTCAAGGGAGAATGCTGAAGACGACTGAGAGGTCATTGATCAGCTGATTGAGCTCCAAATCTTTTCCGTCTCCTATTCGACGCAGGAAGGTGACATTCGAGAGGGAGGCTCAAGGGAGAATGCTGAAGACAACTGAGAGGTCACTGATCAGCTGATTGAGCTCCAAATCTATTTCGTCTCCTATTCGACGCAGGAAGGTGACATTTGAAAGGTAGGCTCAAGGAAGAATGCTGAAAACGACTGAGAGGTCATTGATCAGCTGAGTGAGCTCCAAAGCCATTTTGTCTCATATTCGACGCAGGAAGCTGAAATTTGAGAGGGAGGCTCAAGGGAGAATGCTGAAGACAACTGAGAGGTCACTGATCAGCTGATTGAGCTCCAAATCTATTTCGTCTCCTATTCGACGCAGGAAGGTGAAATTAGAGAGGGAGGCTCAAGGGAGAATGCTGAAGACGACTGAGAGGTCATTGATCAGCTGAGTAGAACTCCAAAGCCATTTCGTCTCCTATTCGACGCAGGAAGGTGACATTTGAAAGGTAGGCTCAAGGAAGAATGCTGCAAACGACTGAGAGGTCATTGATAGGCTGACTGAGCTCCAAAGCCATTTTTCTCCTATTCAACGCCGAAAGCTGAAATTTGAGAGGAAGGCTGAAGGGAGAATGCTGAAGACGACTGAGGGGTCACCGATAAGCTGATTGAGCTCCAAAGCCATTTCGTCTCCTAATCAACGCGGATCTCGTTACAAGAAGATGCTCTATCATGTGACTTACTTCTTGAGCACTGATCTACTTGTTTTAAACAATAAGTTAGCCAACAAATAATTCAATTTGCAAAACATGAATTAAAATTTTAAATCCATGGTGGTTCATCATTTTCAATAGAGAAACTTTTTTATAGACTAAGGTTACATCATAATCACAAAGGATGATTGTAATGATTATTTATTTGATGCATGTTGTAGGGACACTGAGACAGACAACCAGGAAAGCTCAAGACAAAACTTAAGAAATGTCCAAAACGCAAAATGCGAGTGATCAACGAAAATTATCTCAGTTCATATACACTGATTGAGTCGTTACCAATATTGATTTTTGATCCAACATTCCGAAAATGAACCTTTGTAATCTGCCGAAAAAACAAATTTTAGGGTTATAAATTCTTTGGGTAGATGCATTCTTGTGATTCACAGTCGCGATGACGGTTCTGTTTAAAATAATTTTTCAAGTCTGTGGATTGGGAGGGCCCGGATCTACTCACAACGTCATCATTCATTTGATCAGGCCCCCCCTCAATAATACGCTATTCTGTAGGTAACCGCTCTACTCACTGTATTCACCAGAAATGGTGGGATTGACACCTAATCGCTCAGCTATTTTCGCCGTTGTCTGCCAGTTTCAAAGTGGCCGATTAGACCTGATCGCCGGCACCCGAATATGAAACGCCCTCCATCTGACTCAGAGATCCCGCCGCGGTTTCACAACCTTTCGATCCCTAATCGATGTCATTTCAGTTCCTGATCACCACCAGACACCTTTAACACATGTTTCAGGCTTAGCTCATCTGTCAGATAACGTTATTACATTACATCAAGAAAGTAGCCCGCTACTGATTTCTAATATTTTCCACTTACAACCAATCATTTTGAAGTAAGTTCAACTTATTCAGTTTCCGCCCCACAAAAATGGGTCACAACCCGTAGGAAAACTCTTGAGCTATCACGTAATCACTCCAAGTCTCCCTACACAATAAAACTTCTTTGGATTCATTGATTTTTAATTTCAATAATGAACCTTTTAATCGACCCACAACAACCCCCTTCCCCACTAAATTTATTGATTTACGTTAAAAAAAAAAAAATGTGCCAACGTGGCACACACACACCCGTTGTGCGAAGTTGGGTGTGGCACTCGTATCGGTAACAAAAAGCATAGATCATTGACATGATTTAATTGACTTTCAAATTTCACGTTTTCAAATTTTTGGGTGTGCAGGAGCTACTAATGAGACTATCATGTTGAAATTGATATGGAATGCTCAAATCGTCATCTCCCAACTATCCTCCATGTTTGAGCCAGATAAGATGACTATAGCGTGATAAAATTAGGCTTGATGGAATTTATGTTTGCACATGCGCAGAGTGAAGGAATATTTAGAAACAATGAAACTGATACAGGGTCAATACTCCCCGATCCGCACATTCCCTGAAAATGTCATCAAAATAGAATGAAAACTGTGGAAACTAAGCTCGTAACAAGGACAGATAGACAGCAAGGCAGACGAACTGACAGACACGGAACGAAACAAAATGGTCTAAAACACCGCAAAATACGAATGAAAATTTCTATTTTGAAGATAAAATATTTTAAAATCTCAAAAGTGAAAAAATTGCTTCCGCTAGCTATTGGGGTAGACTCTGTAGCGAAATCCGTCCGTCCGGAGCTTTCCTCCGAAACTACTGAAATAAAGTTCATGAAACTCATGCAAAAATGACATTTGAGGTCGTCGAAATCATGTTTTTTTTTTTTTTTTTCTTTTTGCTTTTGTAGAGATCACTCCAATGAATTGAATGAGCCCACCTGGACTACTATACGTTCATTCTTCCGTTCACCCTAGGGGGTAGAACTTTGGCAGGAGAAAAGACTACCATTGATAAGAACCAGTAAGTACATACTTAGTACCAGTAAAAATCTTACGTAAAAACTTTTCATTGATATTCACGAGCGCCCGAAAACCGACAACGCGTCTGAAAGCGCATCAATGTACATGCACATTATTACAGACTGCAAGAGTCCAGTTCGTCAGACGAAATGAATGTGTTTCTTCCCTTGAAGCCTCTAACCAAGGAAATGCCGAAAACATCTTGGCGTTTTATGTTTTGGTACGAGTGTATTTTGGGTCTACGTCAGCTATATATAATGTAGGTTAAATTGTTATTTTACATCGTACGTGCAAGATTCTAGAATGACTACCATTTTTAAAGAAATTTTTGAGAGTCATGAGTTGATTCCTACATCAATTTTCATTGCAATCAAAATGTTCTATCCTCCACATGGCAATTTTTTGCCTTTCAAACGTTAAATACCCTACTGACATCCATCTGACAGGAATAGCGGAAGGTATGAATTGCAATCGAAACCTATGAGCATGCGCAAACGCAAAATCTCGTGGAACCTTGTGATTTTTTCAATGAGAATGCAAATGAAGATGGATTACACATAGGTACAGCAGTGAAATAATTGAACCAAGAAGTCGGAAAGAGCATATCCTCCAGTTGAGCCAAGGCTATAAAAATAATATTTAACACGGTGAAGGGATATACTGAATGTTCTTTGTCATTGTGCTTCAATGTCTTCACAGTAACGCCCTTCAAGTTTACTACCTAGAATGGAAATATTCTATTACCGTTCGTAAGATATGCAGCTATGGCAATAGGCTGGATTATTGTACGCGATCCAATCGTAAATCCTGCTATGCGAGATTCCCATTTCCTCCACGCTGCGATTGCGTTTCAACCTTTGACAGCGCTCAACCGCGACCTCCCGCCACGTCGCCGTGATGAATGGTGCGAGTATAAATTCGATACTCACTTCCTCTCCGTCACAATTAATCCTATTGTATAACGCGGCATCCGAGCTGTGCTTTAAAAGTGGTTTTTGATGTATCGTCATCTGTCAGTGGTCGTAGATATTCGCGTTCAGTTGCCGAAATGTGAGTGGGAGTGTTGATATTGGTTGTTGCACAACAGGTTTTCTAGTCCGGCATTTTGGTTATAGCTGTATTAACCAGTGGCCCGACTGCTGCTTTTGCATCATTTGGCACTATGTGACTCAGTTGACTCACACATTCCATCGAACAAAGTTACTGTTATAGAAGCAGCTAGCGAAAGCACTCGACGACTGCAGCAGCAGGTTATCTGCATATTAACATGACAATGGCCGATATTTAGCAACATTAAATGTAGCGTGATGTCGACTGTTCTTTGGGCATGTTAATTGGCGAGTTATAGCCGTCTAAAACGTGTTTCTTAATATAAAGGGGCTACGTTTTCGATGTGACGAAGACTTACCTACTAGCGTTGCGTCCCACGCTTCTCTCCGTGATAAAGATATAAGTATGTAAAAGTAACGTCGAAATTCGAGTTTAATCAACTTCGATCGGGATCAGTTTTTCTGCTGATTTGCTATTTTGCATTCCCTTGTTGAAAAAAAATAATAATAATAAAATTAAATAAATATATATAAAGATCCGATGATGAGCTCTGTGATGGGGTATCTGTAGAATAGTTCGACAAGGGAATGGCCAGTGCCGAAAGTGTTAGTTGTAAAGGCACTTCGACTTACCCAGCACATCATCAAGTTCAGATAATTAATTAAGGAAAATTATGGTATACAGTTTGAAGTTTAATTATATCAAAATAGGTAAGCGCTGACAGAAACAGCTCGCCGATAAATCTCCAAAACCAGAAGACATTTCCGTAAAATGCTGCAAATTATCACACGATGGTTTATTATTTCTGTGTTAGATAGCCCTTCTACGAAGAACGTTGGTCTGAAATTATTAACACCTTTACAGTTCCAAGACCCCCAATTTTACACTTCAAAGTTAATGTTAGAAAAAAAAATCGTTAGGAAAGGAAAGAGTATAGGTTCAGAGGCCGCTCTACAAATCAGTGCGCCTCCATACCTTGTAATAGTTTCTGAGGGGTCTGAAAGGAACACCATCTAAATAACAACACCGTGAATCGGTTAGGAAAGAAATTAGCCTCAGAGGTTCCGAAGCTGATCTGAGTTCCTCCATACTTTGTAATTGAATTCCAGATCTCCAAAAAGGAGCTACGTTCCAGGTTTCAGTATCATAAGTCGATTAAGTAACGAATTAGGCTCAGAGGTCACAGAGCTGATCAGTGTGCATTGACATTAAATACTTGATATTACAAAGGAGGTCCATTTTAAATTGCAGATCCGTAGGTTGACATCAATATGCCTGCGTGGATATGGGCACCTGCAGAGGGAAAATTAATGCAATTATTAAAAACATCTCCATTTTACTAGTCCCCTTGTTCTCAATATATGACGATATTTATGTAAGTAGGTACCAACTGAAAATGATATAAATCTATAGATCACTATAATGGTATTGATAATCATGAATACTCTATAGCAAAATATAGTCAATCAAGATTTAGAAACCGTAAAACTTCGAAATCTGTCATTTAGGAAAGAGGAAAATGATGCTTGAAGTAATTTACGTTAGCACATACGCAGAAAGGAGTAATGATTTGAGAAAAATGAAACAAGAAGAGGATAATCTACAGCCTGACCCGCCCATTCCCAGAAAATGTAATAGAAATCTGATAAAAACAACAAAATAATCTCTTTCCTGGGATTTCACTTTCGCGCATGCGCGGGAGCTACTAATGAAGCACAAATGTTGAAATTAATATGGAATAATCAAACCATTGTTCCCCAACTCGAGGGAGATTGGACGACTAGGGCGTGAAAAAAATAAGCTTGCAGTAATTTACATTTGCGCATGAGCTGAATGAAGTAATGATTTGCAAAGTATGAAAACAACCATTTACAGCTTAACTCGCACATCGCCTAAGAATTTCATCAAAGTCGGATGAAAACTGTTGAAATTAAGCTCGTTAAAAGGAATACACATACGCGCATACGCAGTAGCTACTAATGATAGGATTACGTTGAAATTGCTAGAGAATGCTCAAATTAATCTCTTCTACCTATCCTCCAAATTTGAGCTAGATCGGACGACGGGGGCGTGTGACAGTTATGCAAGGTGGAATTTACATTTGCGCATGCGCTGAGTCAAGTATTGATTACGGATCAACAAAACTGATAAGAGGACCATCTAAACCCTAGCTAGTACATTCCATGGACATTTCATCAAAATCAGTTGAATATAATAGTGAAAATCAAGCTTGTTACAAGGATATGAGGATATACGGCAGACACACACATACACACACAAACACTCACACCCACACACCGAAAGACAAGGAACAAAAGTTTTGCAGCATTGTCAAAAACGTAAAATGCAAGAGAAAATTTTACCACTGTAAGAAAACAACCGTTAGATTTTTTGGAGACCAAACCTTTTCAATCCCTCAAAATCGAAAACAATGCTTCCGCTACCTATAGGTAGACTTGGAAGCAATTTAAGAGATGAAATTAAGCATCTAGGTACCAGTGATTCACTGATAGGTACTTCCGCACGGACAATAGTTAATAAACTCGATTTCGCAAAGTTAAAATAAATCCATTGGAATTACTTCACCTGATATTTCCATTATTGGCATTATATCAGCTGATATTTATTAGGCAATTTCTTTGTATCCCGATCTCACTATCTTATCTAGCGATCGTTCATGGAATTTAAAGCTTTAGGTACTGGTTTTTCAATAGATCCACTAGCAGCGCTTTTTTGACATTTTATGTTGTGCTTTGGCACAACATAAACAAAAAAATCGTTACGTAAACTGTTTCATAATTGTCCCAGTTGTTTTCTGATGATTTCCGCTTACAACCGAGTCGTTGCTAGGGAAATGGTACTTCGTAGTTTCTCATACCACAAAATCCGTTGACCATTCGTTCGAAAGCTCTCGATTTATCCAAACATACTATATTAACTACTGCGAAGTGCGTGGCCAACAAGCTGAGTTATCAGCATGGTTATATGAATAATTGTTTACACACAGGTGATCATTCTCAATAATTGATATTGTGAACATGATTGCAATCGCTTGTTAATTTCTGATGATTTTATTGAGTTTTCGTGTTTCGATTTAGTGTTTCGATGATTTGATTCATAGCAGGTGATCCGAAAATTGAGAGAACGGTTTGATTTGTGAAGCGTTGGTTGAATCGTTTTAATAGGTAATTGCTATACTTACTCCCTACGAAGCTGTAATTTCGTGTGTAGCCTCTTTAGGACATTTGCTTGACGATGCCCTGGTTCCGGATCAGATGAGTGGCTCTTAGAGCTTGCATACGAGTCTGCAACTAAAGACATAGGTAAAATGTCCCAATGTGTTGCAGACTCGTATTCGAGCGTTTGTGATGATTATCGAATACAACCTTATTGTTTAGCATGGAACTTGCTTCAGCCTTTGAATAAGCTCCGAACTAAATAAACGATGTATGCTCTACTACATCACCAGTGCCTGTACTTTATTTTGAATATGTTGGCCCTTAATTACGATGATTTACGTACTACCCTTTAAGGATGATAAAAAGCGATTCCGTTGTTACTGGCACATCCCCGGCCGATGTATAATGTTTGCGGCAAATTGCATAAACTTAGGTATAGCAGTTTTGGGGAAAGCCCTGGACGGCGTACGCCGGTCAGACGGATTTTTTTACCTTTTTTCTATGTTCAAGCCCTTGGGGAATCGAACCGTGCAACGTACAGCATGGAGGGTGGTTTTAAGCGATTCTTTGGGATTCAATTTATCATTGACAAGCAAAAAATTATTACTGTTACTGAGAAAGTTTTCGAGATCTCGATTTTTTAAATGTTTAGCCCTTTAATACAACCCTTTAGGGTAGATAAAAATTCATGCCGAGGTTCTAGGACCATCTAGACCCCAAATGTGATTTTTAACACAAGTTTCATATAGTTTGGTCTAGTATTTTCGGAGAAAAGCCGCGGACGGCAGACAGACGAATTTTTTTAATTCGATTTTGGGATTCTACGCATCTTGAAACGTAAACCAAAAAATTTTCAGGGGGTGTTGAATTTTTTTTTTTTTTTTTTTTTCTAGGTCGATTGCAAAGGTTCATTATTGAAAATAATAAACCAAAAACCGAAGCCACAACCTATTAGGTTATTTTTGGTATTATTGAAGTATTTGTCATTAGTAGTATAGTTGGGTTCTTATTAATTTCCTTATTACATTATTAGTCATTATCATGAAGAAGTCAATATCCCTCTACAAGAAACTGACAGTAGTATCAGACATCGGCTACCTTTGTACCCAATATTCTGTTTCACACTCGAATTTCTAGGATGATCTAGAAGAACGATATCGCGTATGATTATTCCGTTTGAAATGTCTCCCTTTGTTCCCGAATGTTGTAATTTCGAAACGACGATCCCACCGACCAACTCGCCGAATCCATTCACATTTCCATGTAGATTGAGTTCACTCTAATGATGAACTCTCCTTTGATGTAATCGCTCTTTGGATTTCAGCATACCCATATGACGGAACTTTGAGGGAACTTGTGAATAGCATAAAATTTTGCAATACCTGGAAAACGTAGCTCGTTCAAGATGAGAGTTCTGAACAGACGGAACATAATTTCAGTGGCTTTGATAGAGTTTACCAAGGTAGCAGAAGCACTGTGTACAATTTGAAAAGTGACAGAAATCGTCTTAAAAATCAGAATTTTCACTCGAATCGCTTATGACTTGAATGATGAAGTAGTACTCAACTTGGATTCATTTGATCTCTGGGAAGCTTAGTTCAGAGATATCTTGTGTTGAAGTATGTTCGACTCGAACTGAACTCCAGGTAGATGTAATGGGTGCGTTGGGCGTAGTACCCAATGTTGCGATCCACGTCCAAAATTTTAAGGACTTAGGATTGGTCAAGACGGGATACCATAAGCAATAATGAGCGCTACCCATGGGTGCGAAAAATGTATTTTAACTACTTTTAAATTGCAGAAGATTCCATCCTAAGAAGTTTGGCATCAACCACACTGTCCTACGATGAGTAGTTTTCTTTCTATAATTTTTCAGTTTCGCACACTGGTGACGTCAAAGCGCCCCTCCTGCCTACCAGTGTGACGTCACCAGAGCAAATTTTGAAAAATCATAGAAAGAAATCCTACTCAACGTAGGATAATGCGGATGGCATCAAGTTTCTTAAAATGGAATCTACTTCAATTTAAAAATATAAAGTGAATACCTGGGTAACGCTCATTGTGCCGTTCTTGCATTCCCTGTATCTGAAGTGTCATAATTGCACTATGAATTATATTAATTAAGATCAGAGAAGTATGGGAAAGAGAAAAAGGGCGTTTACCGAATGAATGTCAATTTTAAATGATTAATTATATTTTACACGCGTGTGAATGAGAACGCCTACATTGTATTGTAATCTCGACTCGGAATAAATATCTGAAGCATCTGTCTCAGAAAAGCACCTCAAGAACAGTCGAATACCACAAGATTTCAAAAGATTCTTTTATTCCGCGAGTAGTGCTAGCAATTTGTCCAATTGTAACAATTCTGGTACGGATTAATAGAAACTATTAGTTCGGTGATAAAATATTCCGATTCAAATCGTTCATTTGTACTAATCCAATGGCCATTACAAAAAGTTCCAGTCATGCAGCATGATATGAGCGCATTTCATGAATTATTGTATTATATTATGTTACATTGTTTGGAAATGAGAGCACCTTAAGTGCAAAGAAACTATTTACTACCAATTTTATGGTAACAAGAAACGAACAAAAACTCGTTTCAAATAATGTTATGCGATTCAAACAAGATATTGGCTTTGAGCTTATTTTAGGTTTTTTTATCGATTTTTTAGCCAATATTAATTGAATTTAAGTACTTTCCAGCATAAAGTTTTCAATGTCTTGTTCATGATTGATAAACTTCATTAAACTTCTTTTGAATAAAATTCTGCTGAAAAATGCAAATTTAATGATGTTTAGTCATATTTAGTGATTTACTTTGCACATTTGTTGATATTTTAGCAGTTTAATGTAATTAAAAAGTTTTGGCCCCACGAACTCCTTCTTGCATTTGAAAAGCTTGATTATTTTGGCGCAAGAACAAAATTTTTATCTCAATCCTAAAGAGAGTTATGTCTGGAATGACATATATATATATATATATATATATATATATATATATATATATATGTGTGTGTGTGTGTGTGTGTGTGTGTGTGTGTGTGTGTGTGTGTGTGTGTGTGTGTGTGTGTGTGTGTGTGTGTGTATGTATGTGTCATTCTAGACGATAACTACCCTTAAGATTGAGATAAAAATTCCGTTCTTGAGCAAAAAAATCAGGCATTTCAAACGAAAGGATGAATTTGTTGGCCAACAATTTTTTAGCACATTGAATTGGTCCAATTTCGAAAAATGTACTCAAAAAATCACTAAAAATGGCCAAAAATCGTTAAGTTTATATTTTTCAGCAGAGTTTTAGTTGAAACTAAATTTTCAATGATTAAGTAGGACATTAAAAAAAATTATACAAAAAATTATGCTGAAAAACGTACTTAAATTTCATTAATATTTGCTAAAATATCTACAAAACTGCAAAAAAATCTCAAAACCCAAAATCTCCTGACTTGCCAAATTTTATTTAGAACCAATGAGTTTTTTTTTTCTTGCCATAAAATTGGTTTTTAACAATTTCTTTCTACTGAAATTGTTCAAATTTCAATACAATTTCACAAATTATAATACGATAGAATAGTAGTTTATGAAAATTCGCTCATACGATCATGCTGCATGACTGGAGCTTTTGGTTTTCCAGCACTATATCGTCATGATAATGGTAAACCGGTCATTTCTGAACATTTAATGGTGACATACTGTGAAGGCCACGAGAAAACTTATGTGCCATGTCCTTAGCAGTGTATTATTTACCTTGATTTCATGTGAAAATAGGAACTGTAAATTTACGAATCCTTGGAAAAACTGGAACTATAAATGTAAACTGCTCGAGTGGGATTCTGTAGAACATAACTGCCTAACTCTTTGCTTGACAAATCAATGTAATTACATGGCCAGAGTATTTATTTATTTACATTGAACGAGCGTACCCGATTTCCTATTTCATAGAGAAAACACAGAAAAACATTGTTTAGACTTAACTAGTGCAGGTAACTGAGAATATGGTTGCAGATTGGTACCTACTTACTTCTGCTATGAAAACTTAGCAATATCGATGATAAAGTTAGATTTTTCAAGAGCTGAAAAATATAGTACTTATTGATACCTACCTCATTTTTTATATATGGTGTACTGTATTTTTTTCCAAAAATATGGTACTATAAATTATAGTACGTCTGGCACAACCCTAGTTAACCGTGAGAGGGTTAACTCGACCCATTTGTCTGAATTCCGAGACTGTGTATAATAGAAAGTGGAATCTGGTGAGAAATACCCACTCACTTTCAAGAAAGTTCATCTTCCGCGGTAAAGTTTCGAAGTAGCAAGGCGAACCGTAATTGATAACATGTCACGTGCGTGCGTGTGTGTGCGGCTCACGCAACAAATGTCGAAAGGATTCAAAACTAGTTTTCATGTCATATTTTGGGTGCGAGACACCCAAAACGGGAACGGGGGTTTGGGGAGGGCTACGCCCAAACTCGCTTAACCTGGTCAACGTCCGAACATTGCTTTTAAATTGATCATTTAATAGAAAAAACACTGCAAATTATGACTAAAACGTTTAATCTGTCCGAATGGGGCTTCGAGCTAACAAGGTCCGTCGCTAGGAGCGCTAATGGGTGAAGGACCTTAGGAACTTGGTGGTGGACATGGCTCTCCCCTTATTGATACCTTGTTGACTTTCCTCTTTTTCGCTTTAAAAATGGTAAAAAAAATCAAATCTTGACCCTTTACTAATAATAAGAATTATATTATTAGTAAATAAGTTATTATAATAAAAAAAGACACAAACAAAAAGCCGGCAAAAAAAAACTTTATTTTCTAAGAAAATTTGCAAACAACATGTCTTCGTCACGACTGCGGTAATAAGCAACAAAGAACAAATCGGTAAGGTCATTTTTATGCTCGTCCTGCTTTTCATGTTTAGATGGTCATTCTTTCGAGACCTCGTAGCCTGTCGAACATCATTATCTGAGTATAACTTAGCATAACTGTGGTACTTTACATAAACCTAATTACGCAGATGTGAATAATTACTATTCTAAAAACTGATGGCAGAATCTGCGAATTATTCCCTGCGGGGGTGTGGGAAGTGAAGAAAATGTCCTTTAATTCCTTACTTCCCCTGTAAGGGAGGGTCAATTTATTAGTGTACCGGTTTCGGTCTGAACACAGACCATCTTCAGCAAACACAATGAAAAACTCCGAGCATCCAGAAGATGGTCTGAACACACCAACTATTTTTCCTGCAGAGGGAAAATTAATGCAATCAATGAAAACATTTACATTTTACTGGTCTACTTATACTGTATATACTCAGTATACCTACCAATTATATATCCAATCCTGTATCCGGTATCCAATCCTATCTACTTATACTGTATATACTCAGTATACCTAGGTACCAATTGAAAATAACATGAATGTATAGATCATTGAAATGGTTTTAATAATCATTAAAAACTCCATAGCGGAATATAGTCAATCAAGATGTAGGTAACGTAAAACTTCGAAATCGGTCATTTAGGAAACGGGAAAATGATGCTTGAATTAATTTACGTTAGAACATGAGCAGAATGGAGTAATGATTTGAGAAAAATGAAATAGGTAGGGGACAATCTACAGCCTAACCCACAAATTCCCAGAAAATTCAATCAAAATCAGATGAAAACTAGACCTAGTTCCTGGGAGTACACTTTCGCGCATGCACAAGAGCTAATGATGATGCGATCAGGTTGAAATAAACATGGAATAATTAAACCGTCCCCTAACTATGCACCAAATTTGAGCGGGATTGGACGACTAGGGCGAAAAAATATGATGCTTGAAGGAATTTACGTTTGCGCATGCGCAAAATGAAGTAATGATTTGAGAAATATGGAATTAATAGTGGACCATTTACAGCCTAATCAGCACATGCCCTGAAAATTTCATCAAAATCGGATAACAACTGTTGAAATTAGGCTCGTTTGAAAAAAAGGATTATGTTGAAATAGCTAGGGAATGCTCAAGTTACCCTCTGCCACCTATCCTTCAAATTTAAGCGAGATTGGACGACGGAGGCGTGAGAAAATGATGCTTGATGGACTTCACGTTTGCGCATGCGCTGAGTAAAGTATTGATTTGGAAACAACGAAACTCATAGGAGACTATCTTCACCCTAACCCACACATTCATGAAACATAAACATTTCATAAAAACCTGTTGAATATTGTGGAATTTAAGCTTCATACAAGGATTTGCAGATAGACGACAGATACACACTCACATACACAGACACACACATACCTAGAAAGATACGGAACGAAAATTGTTCGGAATGGTCAAATGCGTAAAATGGGAGTGGAAATTTCACCACTGCAAATCAACAAAAACCGTTTGATTTTAGTGGAGACTGCAACTTTTCCATCTCTCAGAAGAAAAAACAATCATTACACATTAAATTGGTGAAATTTCGAAAAATATACTAATAAAATCACTAACAATGCCTAAAAACGGCCAAAAATCAATAATTTTCACATTTTTGGCAGAGTTTTTGTCAAAACAAAATTATCAACGATTAAATAGGACATTAAAAAATGTTTGCACAAAATTATGCCGAAAATCGTACTTAAATTCGTTAATATTTGCTAAAACATCTGTAAAAACCAAAAAACCTAAAAATCCAAAAAAAAATTTGATTCACCAAATTTTATTTAGAACGAGTTTTTTGCCATAAAATTGGTTTTTAACAATTAATTTCTATTGAAATTGCTCAAATTTCATTACAAATCAAAATTTTATAATACGATATAATTTTAAGAAAATTCGCTCATACGATCTTGCTGCATGACTGGAACTTTTGTTTGGTAAGTAGTAAGGCGTTCGGAATATCAATTTTTGAATATTTGACTTTGTCAACTACAACTGAACGGCTCAACCCACAAAAATTGTTTGGGTATCCTTGGATTTGTAATAACTTCTACCCACCTGATCCAAACCCATTCTCATTTGACGAGTAAAGTAGTTCCGCATATCAAGGTTTTCCTTAATTACGAACTTGTTTACCGGGGCAACGTCGTTAGGGAAGTCCGAGCTGACGACGAAGGAGGATATCGCGACCATTTTGCAAAAAAAAAAATCGGTCAAAGCCATTTGGGCGTGAATCGACCTTACACAGACAGACAGACAGACATTCTTTTATATAGGAGGATACATGTAGGTAACTCAAAACGTCGTAATTGGTCAATTAGGAAACGCGAAAATGATACTTGAAGTAATATACCTACGTTAGCAAATGCGCAGGCTAGCATAAAGACTTAGAGAAAATGAAATTGGTAGGGTACAATCAACAGCCTCACCCGCATATTCCTAGAAAAGTCATCGATTGGATGAAAACTAGAAATTAAGCTTGTTCCTGAAATTGAACTTTCGCGCATGCGCAGGAGCTACAAATGAGTCAATCATGTTGAAATTATTGTGGAATGATTAAACCTCGTCCCTCAATAACTTTCCAACAAATATGAGCGAGATCGGACGACTAGGTCGCGAAAGAAATATGCTTAAAGTAACTTACGTATGCAAATGCGCTGAATGAAATAATGATTTGAGCAGGATGAAATTGATAGAGATCTATCAAAAGCCTAACCCGCAAATTCCTCGAAAATGTTATCAAAATCGGATGAAGACTGTTGAAATTAGGCTCTCAAAAATGAATAAACATTCTCGCATGCGCGGCAGCTACTAATAACATACCTAACCAATTTGTGATTTATATGGTTTCATCAATTGTATTTTTCCAACCATACCTCCAAAGTCTATAAATAAAATTAGCCTCGGGGTCGTATGAAAATTATGCTTGGTGAACTTTACGTTTGCGCATGGACTGAGTGAAGTATTTATGTGAGAACAATGCAATTGATAGGGGACCATTTATTCCCTAACCCGCACATTCCATGAACATTTCATAAAAATGGGTCGACAATTGAGGAAATTAAGCCTGTTACAAGAATTCGAAAGTTGTTCAGAATGCTCAAAAACCTAAAACATGTGAGTGGCAACTTTGGCAATGGAGGCGACAAATTTATGAGATAAAATAAAGCATAAGACCTATATTAGTAAGTAACATACTTTATAAACTAGCTAAATAACACTAGCATCCAAATAAAGTAGGTAACACGCGTACACTCTCCTGGTATGTAACGCAAGTTGACCCACCAACTGAAAATCAATTATAAAATACATCATCAACCTAAGCTTCAGAAGCTCACCCAAAGGTGAAAAAAAGTGATAATAAACCCGGTTACGTAAAGTGAGAATTCTATTGAAAACACATCAGCTGATTCGAATGTCGATTTGCTGCTTTATTTTCTGTCAAAGTTCTAGCCTATAGGTGGTATTCTCGGGACTTCGACACTAGCACATCGAGGCATTACATCGAGACAAGGCTAAAAACCTAATTATCGAAGTTATTTCACATTGTTCCCATGGTTACGAGTAAACTATGCGAAAAAGCGCCATTAGGAGTCATCACCTAGGTACATTCCTACTTATCTTACAGTTTAGTATTTACCTAGTTCTGTATATTTCATTATGCCAGGTAATAAAATTACAATTCACAAAATTATAGCTGTAGAGAGGCAAAATGTACTACTTCAATATCAACCTTCTCGGTTGTCGCATCCACTGCATTTGCCTCTGTATTAGGAGGTGCACGAAGATACGTTGATATTTGCATAAGAACTATCATTGCTGGTTTTTCAAGAACAAGTCTGATGCAGGTGATGGGAACCCAGGCGGGAAATTACCGCTCACGGTTGCCGTGCGGTCGCGGGCGCGTGCCGCCATTTCACGGCTCGTTGGGAATGACGAAGGCTTCAGCGCCAACTGTCCACTTCCAACAGCCGCCTCCGGCCCTCCCCGGTCGTTAGCGATGATTTTATGAGTTAAACGAGTCCATATTATCCGGTGGTAAAGTTTCACGTTCCCCGACCTCAATTTCGACCGTCAAGGTCGTACGTTAACTAGATTTCCACTTTTGGTCTATTATTTGCAATAATGAACTTTGAAATTTGTTGGTTTACGTATCAAGTTTCAAGATAAGTACACTCATAAAATCGGAAGATATGCGTACCTTATTCCGCTGCACGTAAGTGCATAGCAGCAAACATATGTTGCTCTTTGCCTTCGATCACGCGATTCTCACATCGCCTCCTTGCTAGACATCACCGAAGTACAATTGACGAACGATATGAGACCCCAGTCGATGTTTCACGAAAATTATGTACATGCATGCACGGGAATCATTTACAAAAGATACATACGTATATATACAGATACATACATAGATGCATACATAACGTGCATTGAACATGCACATATAGAAAATTCTACATACATAGAACCCTCATATAGTTGTAGTAAGCACCTACTATCCTTTAATTTACTAATACAAAAACCAACCATATCGAGCAACCAACGGGATTATCAGTGGTCTCGCAACACTTTAGAGTTGTTCAAATGTATTTTCCCAACTCCAAGCCATATGATATCCATGTAGGAAAGAAAAACGCAATCAATATACATCGCCTATAAAAGGGGCGCGAGGCGGCCTGACAAAATTATCCAGAAGTGTAGGACAACCCAAGCACGAGAGAAAAAACGCTGCAAATTATTTCACAAAGGTTTATTATTTTTTCAATTGAGTATGATCATAGTTTTAGTAGGCTAGCGTACGTCATAAGGCCCGTCCAGACTCTTCGGCGTGTCCTACTTCGAGTTGCCACAACCTATACTTCTATAATTATATACGCATGTTTGTATTTCTTGATTTGAGCTCCTATCTATTCAAATAGTCATTGCCTTAATAATATCATTATCTAAGTACGTACGAAAAGTCGAGAGGATATGTTATTAAATATGCGTAGGAAAAGCTTTGGTATTAACACACAAATATGACCTTGAAAAAAACATATTCATGCCTCGAACGAACGCCGGCGGCGGCGCCGTACCCACCACAAGCCGCGGCGCCGGCGCCTCCTCTCACTCCACCCACCCGCTCCCCCCCCCCTCCTCACCACCCACCGTGACCCCCTGCCAAGCCTGCCAGGCGTGAGCGCGTCGAAAAACACACTTTTTTGCCCGTTTTTGGCCCATAGCATCTATGCGAGTAAAGCGATCGGGATGGTTAAACGTTAGGACCAACTAGACCCCAAATGGAGTCTATGTGCGAAAGAACGGGTTTTTAAAGTCAATTCTTAGGCCTTTTATGGCCCGGACGGCGAACGGCGAACGGCGGACGGCGGACGGCGGACGGACATTTCAAATTTGGATTCTACGTACCTTGAAACGTAAAGTGACAAAGTTTGAGGGGGGGTTATAAAAATTTTTTGCTACACGATCACATAGGCTTATTATTGGAAATAATAAACCAAAATAGCTAAATACAAATCTTTTTTAGATCATTCGTGAAAAAATCGTAGGGATGTGGAGAATGAGAGAGAGAGTGAGAGAGAGAGAGAGTGTGTGTGTGTGACAACTTTTTTGACGCTACCCTGGCTACCGATTTTCGGTTTTTTCCCAATTTCAAATGTAATTTATTTACTCAACGAAACTTGAGATTTTTAAATATAGATTCGATCAGTGGGTGTGAATGTGGGTGGCAACCCCAAAAAATCTTGATATATTTTCTTTTTCTTCGTTTGTTTTCTTCTTCTTTTTTGTTGAGGAGGAGGAGTGGTGGAGGCGAAAATTAACTGTACTATTAACACAGTTCTCAAACAATTTTCGTAATTATTTATTATTTCTCTGTGAAACCAGTCTTAGTTATTCAAATGAAGGGCTTAGATTTGTAGCGGGGGGAATCGTAGTATTTTCAACTTTTTCCCATAAATCATTCTGTTTGATTTTCCAATCTATTCCTATGCAACAGACACAATTTCCTCAAATATACAGACCCATCTTGATGATATCTTGCTCTGGTCTACCTTTAGGGACGTTGAAAAGGAGCTTTAAAACTAACAAAGTATCCATGAACAACAACCGAAATCCCGATATTACAGAAGTTTAATACCTAGGTCTACTCTAGATCCATTTTTAGCAGCGACTCACTCATGATTTCTATATTGCCGATCTGACAAAGAGGTTTTGCAGCCTTATTGGAATTTACATTTGCTCAGGAGCAGAGTGAGTATTGATTAGTGAACCATGAAACTAATAGGAGACAATTTATAACTTAACCCAGGAATTGACAGGAATATATTTCCCTGTAAAATTCATCAAAATCTGATTAAAACTGTAGAAACTAAGGATCGTGTTTAAATCATGTTGAAATTGACATGAGATTATTAAATCGTTTTCTACTTCTACTGTATACCTTCCAATTCGAGTGAGATCGGACCTCTAGACGGTGGGAAAATTATGCTTGATAGAATGTACGTTTACGCAAGCGCAGAGTGTAGTATTGCTTTGTGAACTATGAAACTGGTAGGTAGGGGACCATCTACCTTCATTCTAACTCACACATTCCCATTAAATTCCATCAAAGTCAAATCACAATCAACACACACACACACACACACAACAGACAAATCGAAATGAAAGTTATTCAAAAGTGCTAAGCAGTCTAACCAGTGCTTCATCTATATTATAGGTAGATTCGGAAGCTAACATTATTGCAAAAATTACGGAGGTATTTCATAGTATCTCAGATTTGACATGGACATGTCTTTGCTCTGGGGGGTCAACCAAAAATTTCCGTCACGCGAAATTTGTGTCACAATTTCAGTGTTTTTCACGTACAACCCAGCCGTTGTTAGGGGAATGGAACTTCCGCAGTTTTCATCGCACAGAAATCGTTCGCCACTCGTTGGAAAGCGCTTGATTTATGTGATAAATGTTCACATCTCAAGCTACCAATTTCCCCCTCCTTACGTACCTGGCTACATTCCTAAACTAAGTTGATTGGACTATAAACAATTTTAATAAGCCGGTTACAATATTCTTAACGTAAAGCAATAGCATCATTTACTCCTCCATAGGAAACATTTTCATCCTCTTGACAACAGTCGACTGTTAACAACAACTCATTGTAGTGGCTTCTCTCCACAGTTATTTTCAACATTTCTATAAGTAAACCGTTGTTTTGTTGGAATTAGTTGGGATGCGGCCCAGGGATTTGTTTAAAGTTAAAGGATTTGTTTACAACTCTCGAGGACAACCGTTATGAAATCCCCAATCAAAGACAAATCCATGTAACATGGTATCTGCTTGTAAAGCAGATAGTGGAACTCGTTTACGAGTTGTTTTAGCTGTTTTTTTTTTTTTTTTTTTTTGGGTACAAAATCACGAAACTCAGCACTAGATGAGCTTGAACAAAGTTAGCGCTATAGATTAGACACTACAACAGTGACCTTAAAATTTCAACATAGAGGTAATTTCTGACTTACCCATGTTCATGAGCAGTTTCTCCTTATAATGGATTGAGTTTCCGTTCAAAATCATCACGTCGTCATTTTCATCCTTAGTTTCAAAATACAAAAAACGAAAAAATAATCTACCATTTAACAATCCAAACGTCAACCTTTCCAAATTTGGATGTTTTCGCCGTTTTTCTGCCTTTTCCGACAAGTTCTTCATGCAGGACGCAGGATACAACAATCGGTTCCAATGGTTGCGCATCTTCCCGTGTACGTTGCGCGGCTGACAACTTGCCACATTCGATCGCAACATACAGCGTGTCGTAAAAAAAAGTTCAATAAGTTGAGCCGCGGCCCGGACGTGTACGGAGGATTATGAGATTGCGTGTATCGGAGAGATCCCTCATCCCGCAGATCCGTATCGTGAAGATGGGAACACCACGACATTCGAATCAATGGCAGCGCCAGAACGCTCTGTAAAGCTATCGCAGACTCATAAACTTTTACCCATCGATCTCGCCGTTCACTAAACACTAAATTTTGTTTTGTAGTTTCTCAAGTCCCCTTCGCTGATAAATTAGGTATATTATCAGTTTTAGTCCGCATAACCTGTGTTTTGAGTGCGGCCGTGCTCGTACCGGCTATAGGTGGCTGTACCAACTCTCTACTAATCTGTACTTCATTGTGGCATGACATCATGGTGAAGGGAAGGCGTAATACTCTCATATAAACTAAGTAAATGTACCAAAGCCAGTACAATGTTGTCATTACCATCTAGAACACTACCTCCCGATTCCGTGCTAATTCTACCTACCATAAGGAAAATGTAGAATAAATATTTTCGTATGCAATTCCACAAAGAACCACAAATAATATAGGTTCAGAAAGAAATCCAACATTATACGACCAGTTATGTAATCAGATGAAATGTCAATTGACAATATCAAGATTAACCTTGTAATTTCACAGTCAAACCAAAATCCACACACTGTTACCGTAGGTGGTCGTGCCTTGACGTAAAAAAAATTCAATGTACATAGTTTGAAATTGTTTTTCAATTGTCAATGCTTGCTGATTTCATCACGATCATTTCATCCATAGCATCTGCACATGCACGAACCTCAATCCTTGAAAAAAGCAACGCCACAATAGTTTTCATCGGACTTCAATGACATTTTCAGGGACAGTACGGTTTGGCTGTATAAGGGTGTTTCATAGGTTCATCACATTTCAATTGGAAATCGCTCGGCAACGGATGATCACAGATCAATGAACCAGGTACCATTCGAAAGACAGGATGCTGGCAAGGGTCTCTCGGGTGCTGCTGGAAGGCGTAACTTTCGTCTGCGGAGTGAAGACTGGGGCTGGTTGATTCTTCTCGGTTCCAGTCGTTATTCTTCGCTAGCTAGCTTTTGCGAATGCGCATACGTAACGTAACGCCTATCAATCGTCAATTTTTTTTGGCTAATTGACCGATTTCGAACTTGATTTACTATTTCCTCCAACCATAACCCGATATGGAGTCGAGACATCTCAGTGGATTGTTCGAAACATTTCAGTCAGTGCCACACCCAATTTACTTGGCAGACCTATGCAATTATATATATATATATATACATATATATATATATATATATATATATATATATATATTTATATATATATATATACATATTTATTTATTTATTATTATTTATTTTCCTTTTTTTTTTTTTTTTCGATGTGTGATTGTCAGTATAGCAGGCAGTTTATGAGGCAACTTCCAGGGGAAACCAACTGAAGCGTTCTAAAATGTTCTCTAAAACCTCAGCTGTTGGCGTTGAAAGGAAATTCCCCTGCCAGTGACAGTCCGAAGAGTCGTTAACGGAGGAAAAAACAGTTGGAAAGGCACCTCGTTGTCAGTTATGGGTGTCGCAAGTGAAGAAGAAAACGCTAGCCTGCAAAGCACGCGCAGTGTCGCAAGATTCGGAGCGTGCTTTACCCGCACGACCCTTGGCCACTGTCCACTTCTTCAATAATAATTCATTCCAAACATGTGATTAGTTTGACCTCACCTGTGTTTCTACAATTCCGCGTTGCCCTTTACCGAAAAATAAGATAATACAGATGCTCATTGTAATCACTTATTTAAATATTATTTATTTATTTGCCGTTTATTAAAACGTTGACAAAGTAGGTACTTATCAGTATCTGGGACAACCTTGAACCAATCGACAAATTCGGTCTGAAGGTACGAAATACCATAGGAGTGATCTGCCTCCACATGTGTAGGTAACTGAATTTGCGGAATCTAATCGACCAGATGCCAAGATCTGTGAGAGTTTGACTATGCAAAATACAGTGAACTACGTCATAATCTTTTGAATTTGGCCCTTGAAATTGGAAATTTTCTATTACGAAAACTAGGGATAGATGAGCAGTAGAGGTTCTGTGACCTACTCCTTGGATTGTCATGATAACGAGAGTTGCGACTAAAACCGCAACGCTGTGATGAACCTGTGACGCAGAACGTGTCACTGTGACAAGTAGTGGGACCTGAATTTGTCTGATTAGCGATTTCAGCAATCTCAATGTAGGCGGCTTCCAAACCAGTAGCTTATTCCAAAATCTTATCAAAACTAGCCACTGCAGACTGCAGCAATTGTCCCCGTATTACTATCACGCAGTCCGCTTGTGAACTGAGCTTTCAGAAACTAGTCATTCACTGACTTGTTTCTGAACATGTCAGTGTCTTTTTTTTACATGAACACTCATCCTCGAATTCACAAACAGCCAAATCCTGCTGTGGTGGAGCAAAAAAGTTCGATATGGACTGACCTTCCGTCTGGTGAATCTATACTATTAATAAGAATGAAACTCCGTTTGTTTGTCTGTCTGTCGTGTCTATGCACGGCCAAACGGCTGAGTGGGCCGGATCTACGAGTGGGGGGATCTTCTTGGGATTTTCCAAAAGTGGGAGCGAGCGAATTTAAAATTGTTTAATCGAGTACGGACCCGTTTTCTCGAAAATTCCGACGAAAAACTTGGTTTTTTCCGATTAAAATATACCCCATAAAGGTACGTTTTTCGGAACGGTTTTCGCGGGCGAAATAAAGGTTTGATCCCGCCGAATCTGAATCCGAAGTCGGATATCGAAAAAAGTGACGGAAAGTAGGTCAAATTGGGAGGGGAATTGCGAGGGAAGCCTTTAACATCAGAAATTAATTTTGCCGTGTTCGCGAGAAGGCTCTGGGAAGACAGAGGTCTTTGGGTCCGATAACTCAGGTACAGGTTTCGGTGTTTGGTTGTTGCGAGCAGGTACCTTGCGAGCGAAGCGAGAGCCATTTCAACGGAATAAATTCGGATTTTTTCCTACAAATATACAGCAATACCTTGCGAGCGAAGCGAGCAACATCCCCGAATAAACTTTTCGTGGTTCCACGTAGTTTTATAAGATTTGATTTGTTTGTAAGAATTCCCAACTGAAAAAAACGTCTGCCAAGTTGGGTGGGCAGTATAACTTCCTCAAGGATATACAGGTATACCTTGCGAGCGAAGCGAGCAACATCCCCTAATAAAATTTTCGTGGTTCCACGTAGTTATATAAGATTTAATTTGTTTGTAAGAATTTCCAACAGAAAAAAACGTCTGCCAAGTTGGGTGGGCAGTATAACTTCCTCAAGCGAGCGGAGCGAGCAACATCCCCTACAGAAGTTAAAACTACCCTTAGAGATCTACCGTTTGCGAGCAACATCCCCTACACGTTTCAATTGTAATACATCGCATGTATACAGCCACACTTTGCGAGCGAAGCGAGGAACATCCCCAAATGAACTTTTTTTGTGGTTCCAAAAGAGATTTAATTTGTTTGTAAGAATTTCCAACAGAAAAAAACGTCTGCCAAGTTGGGTGGGCAATATAACTTCCCCATTCGCCCTTCTAATGGCCTACCTTTAAGTATACATCCCCTAATAAACTTTTCCTGGTTCAACAACCTCCAGCTCCCTGGAAATCACGTTCCGAAGCCTACCTGTACAATCCCCCGCACCTATTTAGCTACCTCTTTAAGTAATCACCTCATCCCAGCCGTTGTACACACTAACTCATTTCAACGGAATTTCATACGGGTATTTCCCAACACCTATGCAGCAATACCTTGCGAGCGAAGCGAGCAACATTCCCTAATAAACTTTTCGTGGTTCCACGTAGTTTTATAACACTTAATTTGTTTGTAAGAATTTCCAACAGAAAAAAACGTCTGCCAAGTTGGGTGGGCAGTATAACTTCCTCAAGCGAGCGAAGCGAGCAGCATCCCCTACAGAAGTTAAACCTACCCTTAGGGATCTACCGTTTGCGAGCGAAGCGAGTATCATTCCCTACATGTTGGGTGGGCAGTATAACTTCCTCAAGCGAGCGAAGCGAGCAGCATCCCCTACAGAAGTTAAACCTACCCTTAGAGATCTACCGTTTGCGAGCGAAGCAAGCAACATCCCCTACATGCCACACTTTGCGAGCGAAGCGAGCAACATTCCCTACATACCACACTTTGCGAGCGAAGCGAGCAATTTAATGGGGGGTCCGGGGGGCTTGCCCCCCGGCTGGACGTGGAGGCGAGCGTAGCGAGCCGGAGCGGCTAGTATTTAAGAAATAGTGTCGGGACAAAATCATGCTTCTCTTTGGCGTCAGCATTTTTCAAGTTCCGCCATAAGAGTTCTGTTTTCGAGTGACGAGATTGGCTCGTCATGGCCAAGAAAGGTAGGTAGTGCGTTATAATGCGTCGGCCCATCTGAACCACATAGTAATTGAGCTTTTTTCACGTTATAAGTTTTTCATGGTGCAATAATTCTCGAATCTTTCAATATAACATGTAAATTTCTCCTTGCGAGGATCGATGTTTTCAAATCGGCTAACTTACTTTGGAAAGTTTATCCTTATTCGTCCATTCGTCACTGCTGAACCAGTGTTTTAACTAAACCTTCTTGTGAGGATGTAAACGCCTCCACGAATTTCTTCAATTGAGCTTCATCCATTTTCGTGATTTATGCGTGACAACGTGAAAAGGAATCGAATCTGGACAGCATGGAAGGGAAACGCGAAAATACAAACTTATAGCTTGAAAATGAGGTAAATTAGCGCAGCAGCAGGCATGATCATGAAACTATGAATTGAATGCGGTCAATCGGGTTCACTTCCGCGACTACTAGAAAACATTGATTAATTTATTAAACAAATTTACAAATTATGCAAATTTATTATACGTCACATTAGCAACAACAGTGCAGGAACACTAAACAGAGCGAACTAATTAACGTACGGATATCTGGATGATACCATTTGATTTTATGGGATAATACCTATAAATTACACCAAAAAAACCATTACCTACTGTTACCTTGAGTTTTCGACATCTCGATTTTTTAATATTTAGCCCTTAATTATTAAGGGTAGCAATTATTACTGCCCTTTAGGATTGATCAAAATTGAAACAGATGTTACTGGCACATCCCCGACCTATTTATGATTTTTGAGTCAAATTGGTTAGTTTTGAGTCTAATTAGTAGTTTTTTGGTGTGGTAGGGGTGGGGTGGGGGGGATTGCACAGATCTTTAGTCGATAACAAAGTTTCACTATCGAAAATACTAAACAAACAAAAGAAAATAATTAAATACAATAAATAAAATATAATAACAATACTTCAGATTTTTGGAAACAGTTTTAAATTCTTTTTGCGAATTTCGTAGAAAACGAAACTATTGCAATGGCTCAAAAAATTTAAAAAATCAAAATTTTTGAAAAATTTCTTCAGTGAAATCCGTTTTGAGGCATTCTGAAACGAATCCTTGAGTTTAACGCAGAAATAAAGAGGAAAATGTTTTTGATATTTCGAATTAGTCTTTGTCAAAATTAGAAGAAGAAAGGATTAGAAATAAGAATTGAAAAGAAATTTTCTTCTTCTAATTTTGACAAAGACTTTTTATATATATATATATTTATATATATATATATATATATATATATATATATATATATGAAATATATGTATATATAATTCCAGACGATAACTCTCCTTAGGATTGAGATAAAAATTCTGTTCTTGCGCCAAAAAAATGAAGCTTTCCAAACGAAACGATAAGTTCGTTGGCCAGCACTTTTTGAGCACATTAAATTGGTCAAATTTCAAAAAATGTACTTGAAAAATCACTAAAAATGGCTAAAAACGGGCTAAAGTTAAATTGATATTTTTTGGTAGAATATTGCTCAAATAACGTTAATTAACTAACAAATATAACATTTAAAAATTTATGCACAAAATTATGCTGAAAAATGTACCTGAAATTCATTAAAATTTGCTAAAGAACGATAAAAACTGCAAAAAAGCTAACAATTTAAAACCTATATTTGAATAGGAGATTATTATTTGGAATACGTTTTTTGCCATAAAATTAATAGTTAACAGTTTCCTTGAACTCAAAAAGCTAAAATTTCAAAACAATTAATATTAAGCAAGACGTTTATTTACGAAAATTCGCTCATACGATCATGCTGCATGACGAACTTTTTGTTTGTTTTGTTTGAATAAGAACTCATCCGGTTCGCATCATTCTCTTAGCTCACTCTCGCAGATGTAAGTTAAATGTTACGACTAAGTCTCATTTGAAAGGATTTCAAAATAGTTCGGACTCATCTCAACTTGGCAAAAACTAGGCAAGAAAGTACGTCCAGTCCATTATATCAATTACGAACGAGGTAATGGATTTCGCGGCATTTTTGATGCCACTGCAGACTGAAACAGCTCGTTATCCAATTTGCCGCTCAATCCGTTGGATCCAGACACTATAAATGATTACAGGTGCCTCCGCCGTCGCCTATATATACACAGGGGTCATTAGCGAGGCCCTAAAGTGGTGAAAATTAGATAAAAGGTGGTTTACCCATGTAATTTATTCTACTTACTGGACTAATACTTCAACATCCAATCTCAGTAGGGAACTAGGTAGGTTTTCGTGAGTAGTTTGCAAAAGTTACTGTTGTTCGGATTTATTGTTGTATTTGAAGATTGATTGATTGATTCACACGAGACGTTCGCGAACAATCAAGTTGAGACACGAGACTCTAGACCCTGACTTGCTCTTTAGTTCGACTACCCACTGCGTGGCATTCCCAGCGCTCCAGTCGCCATGAGATTTTACACAGATCAGTTTTCTGCTTAGATTAGTGGTCTGGATGCTCGCTACGCTCGCATCTCGAAAACACATAACATCAAGTAGTCAATCCCTTAGTAAGAATTTAGATAGTTGGTCAGGGTCTCAAATCTCGTTTCTCAAATTGATTGTTCGCGAACGTCTTGACATTGATTCGTCTTGAAGCACAGTAATATTCAAATCTCAATCATTGAGTTGTCAGTTTAATATTGAGCCATTTAAATGAAAAACAATGAACGGGTGATTGTGTCGTTTATTCATACAAGTGCATTTTTCACGAGACACAAGGTTTTGTAAAACCCATAGAATTTCTCTGTTTCTGGTGTCACTTCAACATTCTTTTTCTTTAAGAACATAATAAATTAAGAGTGTAATGCACTCAAATAAGCATTAAAAATCGCAGAAAAACAACATTTGAGAAACAATAAATACTTTGGTAAGGATATTTGATGGATATTCGAATTTATTCTTTTAGAACTATGAGAATGAATTCAAATAGGATGGTTCTTAACTTTTTCTGGCTGATTGAAAGTAACTCGCAATCACCCAGTTATATTTGAAAGGATCTCCAAATGATTGGTATTATTCATATCAATGTCAGCTATAAAAGGTAGTGTCCATATCCATTATAAGTAGCAACTATAGTGGATTTTGCTGCAATCTTGATGCCTCAGCAAATTTAATCATCTTATCCAACTACCTGCTCAATTCGTGGGGCTCAGAATCCATAACGATTATGTGTACTTTAGGGAAGAGTCTCGCCGCAGCCATTATTGTGACATTATTTGCAAACTGGTGGTATACTCCATCATTCAAATCTCAGTGTACATGTAGGTAACCAGCGTCTAATATGCAATCTTTGTATAAGTCCCAGTTGATAGTTTCTCTGATATTATTGATGACATTTTTATTAGGTACTCATTGAATCGTCTAGACGCACAAGTTGCACCATAATCGTAAAGCTGTCTGGTTATTTTTGAATCATTTAAAACAAAATTGATGAACAGGTAATTGATTGCTTCATATTTGCTTTCAGATAATTTTAGGTAAAGTGGACGATCGAAAGTCGTGGAGGGCCAACATTTAGGAAGCAAGGAATAATCCTTTTGGAATCATTTTCATTGCTCACTTATTTCTGGCTGTCGGAAAGTAAAATATGACCCAGTTCCATTTGAAAGGCTTTCAAAACGATTGGGACTTATTCATCTCAAATTCTGCGTTTTCCAGTTCGTCCTCCATGTTCATTATGCCAGTTACAAACAGATTAGTAAAATGGATTCTGCGGTACTGTTGATGCCTCTAAACGATTGAATAATCAAATCAGATTCGCGCTTGATATGTTGAACTATGATTGGCTTGTAATGACTCAGATTAGCAATCCACTCTTCGAGGTACCAAGTAATCATTTAACCATTTATACTGAAACTGACGAAGAGATGGTGTAGGTATTGCTTTAAATATACAGAGTAGTAATATGGATTCCGCTGCACTGTTTATGCCTCTAAAGATTGAGTCATCTCATCCGATTTGATGCTTGATATGTTGGACTCAAAAGAAGAGTAATTACCTACACATGCTCTTTATTGAACATGAGCTATACTCTTGAACTCGGGGTAGAATGAATCAATCAACCAATGTCAAGAACTAGGATCTTTGAGCTAAGTCCGCGTAAGTCCCAGTCGATAGTTTTGGATTATTATTTTCAATAATGAACCTTTGTAATCTTTGTTGATATTTTTGAAGTCACTATGATGATTAAATGGTAATGACTCAAATTAGCAACTCAATCGTTGAGGTACCAAATCATCATTAAACAACTTGGAACGAAACTGACAAGAGGTGGTGTAAGTATTGCTTTAAACAAACAGCTTTTAAAATGGATTCCGAGGTAGGTACTGACGAAGACTCTGAAGATTGAATCATCTCATCCGTTTTGCTGCTGATATGTTGGCTTCAAAAGTTGAGTCGCTTCATATTTATGCTTTATTGTGAATTGGGGGTAGACTGCATCAACCAATCACAGTAGAGACTAGGATTTTCGAGGGCGTATGTCTCAGTAAATTGTTTTCGATGATATTTCTGAGGTTGATTTGATTAATGAATTATAATAACTGAGATTAGCAACTCAAGCGTTATTATTGAAAACTTTTAAACGAAACTGATAAAGAGATAATGTATTGCTTTAGTCTTACATAAAATTAATTCCTCTGTACTGTGGACGCCTCTGAGATTGAATCATCTCAGCCGATTCGCTGCTTGATATGTTGGACTCGAAAATTGAGTAATTAATCTTTATTGTGCCATCATACATGATTTGGAAGCAGTGATGTCATGGTTCAGTGGTTAAGAAAATACAAAATAGTCAAATAACCTTTTATCAATTTCGGTGCCTCAATAATTTATATGCTTCAATTATTGGTGCAAGAAAATCCATATATGTTCAGTTTTTGTAAATTTGACTAACTTTTGTAAACGCAATTTCTTAAAGGTAAACTTAAAGAAAATCAATATGTTCAGTTTTTGTCAATGTGATTAAATGTTAAGCACATTCCTTTGATAAATGGTAACCACTACCCTTCGTTCCTATGTTATATTGTCATGAACCTAATAAAACTTGTTTATTATATTTGTGTGGTTTAATTTTACAAACAAGGGTCCCGTTTGTGTTTCCAAAACATTTAAATTAGGCTATGTTGTCTTCTTTTCTCATAATTATGGGCAGGAAAGTATCAACTCCAGAATTTAAATAATGATTATACAAGGGCATAATTACATATATTTTAAAATATTCTGATTTAACATGTAATAAATAAAAAACACACAGAGTAATATTTTACTTGCAAATTTCGCCATGACACCGCTGACTGCATCAATAGATCGCAGTAGAGAACTAGGATTTTTCGCAAGTTTGCATAGGACGATACATTCGCGAACAATCAAGTTGAGTCACGAGACTCTAGACCATGACCAACTAATCTAAATTTTTACTAAGGGATTGACTACTTGATGTTATGTATTTTTGAGATGCGAGCGTAGCGAGCATCCAGATCACTAATCTAAGCAAAAAACTTATCTGTGTAAACTCTCATGGCGACTGGAGCGCTGGGAATGCCACGCAGTGGGTAGTCGAACTAAAGAGCAAGTCAGGGTATAGAGTCTCGTGACTCGACTTGATTGTTCGAGAACGTCACGTTTGCATAAGTCCCAATTGGTTGTTTTTGTTGAAATTATTGGAGTCAGTTTGCTGATTGAATTGTAATGAATGATGAAGCTTATTAATAACTCAATTTCGAGATACGAGGCTATTATTTAACCATTTAGTACGAAACCGATGACGAGATGATGATGATAGTATTGTTTTAAATATGCATTTACACACTTGAGGAGCGGCCTGTTTGAAAGTGTTATGAATCCCAAGCAGTCGAGGGATGGTGAGTAATTGCAGGGTTGGAGACGGCTTAATGACGTAGGTACTTCCAAAATCCTCCCAGTAGATCCGGGAGGGAGGACCAGAGGGCTTTCTACAGCGCCGAAGGGAGTGTCAGAGCAGCGCACGTGATTCACCTCCAGTGGAAGCTGACATCTTTTCGATGTATCGATATTAAGTACAATCGATAACCGAGTGACGGGCTGTTTGTTCAATGGATGGGATCATCGGATAGGACAAACGACCGTGGGGGCAGACAAATTAATGCATAACTTTCTCCGGGAGTATGTGCGCGGAGGACAAGCCTTTACAGCTCATTCCAGAGTTATAAGAATCAAAGATAGATATCCATAATTTCCACCAAAACACCAACTTCTCCACCCTTGGAAATGCCTCTCAGTCATACTCATAATGAAAATCGAGCAACCAAATAATATTTTTACAAAGAGTGTTAATGGTTCCGTTAAATATACAGTGTCTCACTTTTAGGTTCGACAACCAGCTTGGGTTTGATTCATCATATAATTTCCAACAAAACAATCCCCTTCCAATGAATACATTTCCTTAAAAACGCTTATAAAGGGAATCAGCAATTTTGAATCAACATGAAACTATATCAATTATTCGTGTTTTCGTTTTACGTCACGTAAATTACCATAAGTCCTTTAATTAATAAATTATACCTACCTACCTAGTCAAATTTGAAAACGCCGTAGTAAAGAGAGTTAAACTTTTCAGTAGTAAAAATTAAATTTGTTTAAATTTTGTTCAGGAGTGAAGAATTATTTCGAGGAGGTTCAATCATGTAGCATGGTCGCATGAGCGAGTTTCCGTAAATTATTAAATATTAACGGTTAACTGTAATTTTTATGACATAAAACTTGTTTTAAATAATACCTATTCTCCTCTAAAAACAAAGATTTAGATTTCTCAGAATATTTCAATTTTTATACAAAGAACTTAATAGCTCTGATGGTTTCGAAGAAAAATATACTTAAAGGTCGAAAAACGCTGTGTTGAGAAAAACGCGTTTTAGTCTATGCATTTGCATTACCATGACATTTGTGTCTAGGATCAAGCTTTCAAGATCCTGGAAACAACACATGGACCTTTGATATCTTATTAGTGTGTGTTATACCTTTTGTGATGCGTGTATCACCTAGCGTTGTAGCTTCCTGTGATTTCCCAGTTTTCTGACAAGGTAGCGACTGAGTTGAGAACAAGCAGCTGTAAGAGTACTCTTTTATTTTTGACAAAGATTTAATTCGAAATATCAAATCATTCTTTCAGTGATTTTGTCAGCACATTTTTTGAAATTTGACCAATTAGATGATATCAATATACAGTATAGGTAACACTTTTATGTGTTGGAAAGATGACTTGGTAATAAATTGTTTTGTTTATCAACTATATTAAAAAGCGTAAAATTGTGAGATTCCGCTGCTGTAATGGATTGAACCCATTTGTGAGGTCCGAAGCTCCGAGTTCCGATACTGAATATACTATGAGCGGCTTTTAATAATTATGGACCAGAGATCTACGTAGAAGGGCTGTCTAATACATAAATAATAAACCTTTGTGTAATAATTTGCAGCGTTTTTTCTTTTCATCTGTGAAATTTATATCAAATTAAGTTTATTATGTGATTTTAATAATTTATTATAATATAATATAATTTATATAATAATGAGTAAATAGTTCAGTAGAACAAGAACAATCAAATGCATATATATATATATATATATATATATATATATATATATATATATATTTTTTTTTTTAATACGCTTTTTTTCATGTACTTTTCGGTCTACACTTACACATCATGTTTTTTTTTTTTTTTTATATCGCCATTAATCTGTTTAATAGTTTTATTGTGATCACCTACCTATGCTCATGTGCTGTGTACCTACATGTATTTATTTATCAATACATTTTTCCCCGCTAAAAACAATAGTGACTCGGTGTATACACTCACCTAATATTTATATTTTTTCGGTTGTTGATTACGTCGCTTGAACTGCCAATATTGCATTCAGCGTAAAAAAAAAACCATTGAAAATCATGGGTCGCACTTGATTTTCGTGAAAGTTGTTTTTGTGTCTGATTTCGGACTATTTTGCACTGTTTTTGGAAAACTTATCTACGATGTAATATTCTTCGCCAGTTTTCCATCAAGGGCAATCTATACCTTCAATACAAATGTGGGAAAAATATATTTGAGACGAGCTTTACTGTTTTCAATACTTCTGTTCCGTTTTTTTGTCTTTAGGAACGAGTGTGATGCTGTCCAGACGTTAACATGCTCAATACTTCGCATTTTTATTTTTATTTTATTTTTTTAATTTTGTATACGAACGCACAGTATAGAAGACGTAGAATCTTTTTTTTTTTTTTTTTTTTTCAAAATCTTACAAAAGCAACAGAAAACAAGTGGGACTTTATATTTTGGAAGACTATTTCTTCATCCTCTTGTACGAATACGAAGGGTTTTCACAGTCACCATATAGGCGAAGTAAAACTAAAACAAATTCGGTCACACGGGTTTTACCGTTCTCCCCGAAAGCCGTTACAATAGAATGGTTACAAGCAGAGTTGCCAGACTCGAAAAAGCAAAAAATTACAGATGTTAACAGAAAAATATTGTAGAAATACCGTAGCTTCTTCCTTTCAAAAATGCCGTACAATACCGTAGATTTTATTCAAAAACCGTAGAATACTGTAGATCTGGCAACCCTGGTTACAACCTCGGGAAAGGTGTGACGTCCCGGGAAAGTTATTCTCAGACATTAGCGAGTGATGCACTTCCAAAAGAAAAAACCCACTGTGATAATGTGAAAGGTGCTTTCACATATATTACGAACCGCTCACTAAGCATGGAATTATAATTCGCAAGAAGATTCGGCTCCGTCACTACCGATAGCAAGGAGGTTTAAAATAGCTTTGTGCGATTCAGTTAAGGCCGTATCACACTTGCAGTTTTTCAGCATTTTTAATGCTCGAACGTGAAGAAGGCAAAGTGCTTTTTTCCAAGGTCAGCTTTTTCGACCATTGCGCATCCTGGCGGAGCATTTTTAAACTCAAAGGGGAAAATTAGAGCATGTTCTAATTTTTACCTCAACGCGAAAAATTCTAAAACGCAACCCTTGGGAAGGTAACAATTCAATGGAAACCCCCTAAGAGCCCTTACCTGACAGACTTAATAAAACTGCATTCCGCCAGAATGCTTGTTTTTGCATTTATTCCTCTTCAACTTTCACAGCTGACCTTGGAAAAAGCGCTTCGCCTTCTTCACGTTCGAGCATTAAAAATGCAAGTGTGATACGGCCTTTAGCTCCTAAACGGTTCCCCTTTCGCCGTCGGACCATAAAAAACGCTTGCCCATACAAAAAACCTGAATTTCTTGAAAACATTATATCTTACGATCTAATCTCCCAAATTCGTTCAAAATGGAAGCAATGGAGAAAAGTCTCAAGGTGATAACTTTTATTGTGACTGGATCAACTGCGCATGAGCACACGTAAAAATATAATATGAAATACATTAGGTACTGGACTAAGAGAGAAATGTCTATTGCCTATTTCTCGATGTAGCTATACAGGGTGTGTCCCACCTGACAATGACCACCCCTCTCTCTCTCTCTCTCTCTCTCTCTCTCTCTCTCTCTCTCTCTCTCTCTCTCTCTCTCTCTCTCTCTCTCTCTCTCTCTCTCTCTCTCTCTCTCTCTCTCTCTCTCTCTCTCTTTCTCTTTCTCTTTCTCTAAAACCGTAATTTCTGGGGTAAATGATTTGAATCTTCATGTTTATTTCCAAGTTTATTAGAAGGATCATGTGCAACGCACACCAACTTTGTTTTTTCAGATGGGAACCCCCGTTTTTTTAATTGCAGATTCAAACTCTTCCTGTAATTTTATGAAGAAATGACCCATAACTCGATTTTTTAAGTGCGTACAAACGGGCGCAATACCGCTCCAACAGTGCGCCATTCCGCTCTAAAAGTGCAATAAATGTGAAATACTGAGGTTTTAAAGATAAATTGCCACATGTAATGCATGATTTTGGAGTATTTTTCCGTGCTGAACCTTGTAATGATGTTCATTTATTGATATTTGCAACACCAACTTGGGAAAACACCGAAAAACCTACATTTTAGTAGGCTTTGTGCTTTGTGATAATGTGTAGGAGAAGTGCAATTCTGGTCAATTTTTTGGTGTTTTCCCAAGTTGGTGTTGCGAATATTAATAAATGAACAGCATTACGAGGTTCAGCACGAAAAAACACTCCAAAATCATGTATTACATGTGGCAATTGAATATCTTCAAAAACCCAGTATTACACAATTTTTGCACTTTTAGAGCGGAATCGCGCCCGTTTGCTTAAAAATCGATGGCCGGTCTTTTCTTCGTGTAATTTCACGTAGAATTTGAATCTGCAATGAAAATGGGGGTTCCCATTTGAAAAAACAAAATCGGTGTGCGTTGCGCATGATTGCGCACGTGCGCAATTAGCAACGTGGTCATATTTGAAATCCTTGAAAGAAAACATGCAGATTCAACAAAAAATTACCCAGAAATTACGGTTTAGAGAAGAGAGCGGGGTCTTTGTCTGGTGGGATACCCTGTATATTTTATCGATATCTGTAAGGATAGAGATTCTTGAGCGTGTCCCTGTATTTAAAGGGTCGACAGCACCTGTTACTTAGGAAGTTGAAATTGACCACCGACTGATGCTTTAGATTACAATGGCACAGCCCTTATTGATTTATGGGGTATAAGAGTGGGGTCTTTGCAGAATGGAGTGATTAGACTCTTTATATCTGCTTCAGAAAAGTATAATCGAATTTCTACTAAATAAAACGCTGCAAATTATTTCACAAAGGTTTATTATTTTTTCAATTGAGTTTGATCGTAGTTTTAGTCGGCTAGCGTACGTCATAAGGCCCGTCCAGACTCCTCGGCGTGTCCTATTTCGAGTTGCCACAACCTATACTTCTATAATTATATACGCATGTTTATATTTCTCGATTTGAGCTCCAATCTATTCAAATATTTATTGCCTTAATAATATCATTATCTAAGTACGTACGAAAAGTCGAGAGGATATGTTATTAAATATGCGTAGGAAAAGCATTGGTATCAACACACAAATATGACCTAGAAAAAACATATATTCATGCCTCGAAGGAACGCTGTACCCACCTCATGGTGCCGCGGTGTATTATATGGGTATAACACATAAAAGTAATAAATATCCATTCTCCTACACCCCTCTGCTACGCCCCTGGTCACTCCAGCCACCACAAGGTGCCGCAGCGCCTCCTCTCACTCCACCCCCGCTCACCCCACTCACCACCCACTGTGACCCCCTGCCAAGCGTGCCAGGCATGCGTCTAACACTCAAAGCCTCGAAAAAGACACTTTTTCGCCCGTTTTTGGCCCATAGCATCTATGCTAGTAAAGCGATCGGGATGGTTAAACGTTAGGACCAACTAGACCCCAAATGGAGTCTATGTGCTAAAGAACGGGTTTTTTAAGTAAATTCTTAGGCCTTTTATGGCCCGGACGGCGAACGACGGACGGGACATTTCAAATTTGGATTCTACGCACCTTGAAACGTAAAGTGACAAAGTTTGAGGGGGGTTATAAAAATTTTTTGTTACACGATCACATAGGCTTATTATTGGAAATAATAAACCAAAATGGAAGATATGCAACAAACTCGCTGTTTCGAGATTTCAAGGCTTCAAGGGTGAGCCTGAAAAATTGAACTAACTATCAGAATTTTTAAAAATACATGTTCTGGACAATTGACCAAGATTATTGGTTCAGGCAGTCGTTCAAGCTCTCAATCGATAGTAAGAATACCCTTCCGACTCATGATACAAAATGGTTATGACTATAGGGATGCTCGGGGTCTAGGGACACTCTGTCAAACAATATTGGAGAATTACCTAAAAATTGTAAATAAATTTAAGTTTAATAATAAAACACTGCAAATAGTTATATAAACGTTTATTTTTTCTGAACTAGAATGCGTTTTTGCTCAGATATAACACTAAAACTTGGCGCTTGGCTCCTTCCAAAAGAGTACATATTTACAATTCCAAGGCCCCAAAGACATTTTAGTAAATGTCGAAATATTTAGAAAAAAATTCGAAAAGGCGAAAGGTCGAAAATGAAATTAATTACCCTCAGAGGCCCCTCAGTGCGCCTCCGTTCCTCATGATTGTTTTCGAGGTGTCTCAAAAGTGCTCCATCTAAATATCAGCATCTTAAGTCGATTAGGTACCTAAGTAATTAGCCTTAGAGGCTCTACAGCTGATCAGAGCCCCTCCATACTGTAATTGTATTCTGGAAGTCCCAAAAGGAGATCCAAAAAGGGCTCCATTTCAAATTTCAGCTCCATAGGTTGATGTAGGAAGAAATTAGCTTCACGGGCCCCTTAGCGTAACACATCTTCTTAAAAAATTTGCGTAATACAATTTCGTGGTGGTTGGGCGAAAAGCAGACTTGCTATCAATATGTCAACGTAGATATCGGCACCTAAAGAAGGAAAATTAATGCAATTAATTAATACATGTACAATTTACCCCCTGATCTACGTATAATGACATTTTTTGCAAGTGCAGACCGACCAACAAAAAATGCATTATACAAAATAAAACACCCACCAACGCTGCACTAGTCCATCCATAGAGGCATGAGTTATAATAAAATCGATTTTTTGAAGTTATAATTTCATTCGAATTATATTAGCTGATACAATCGTCAAAAATTATTGCCTATGCGAGTTTACAGCCACTTGCACTTCCTAGAGGTCATTAATGAAATTTAGCGATTTGCTCAGTAATTCAAAAATTTCGCGATGCGCACTAGCCCTTATAGAGAACGAACGGATTAACGTACTTCGTTCTTTGTGGTGTCATTCGATATTCTTTGGGATAATATTTAGCAAAGAATGTAAAAATTAATAGATGTACGAAAATTAAAAATATAAAATTACATATAAATATATACATATTATAATTGCATATCTGTATACAGGTATATAAGTTTCCCATGGTGACAGTCCGTATAGTGTCTAAGGAACAACATGACTCCTCTTAGAATCGTGCCCCTTTGTCACCTTGTAGAATCCCACTAATGACTCTTCCGGTTAAAATGTGGATTACATTCTTAGATTTAAAAATAAAAATAGATAAATAAATAAAAATAAAATAAATAAAAATATTATATATCATAAAAATACTCTAATTGCAAATACACGCACATAAAGAATGAGCGACCACACCATAGTGACTATCGATATTTGACAAGATAAGATTAGACTAGGACTACAGATAATAGATTAATTGACCAAATTAATGTTTGGAACACTACAGTACCTACTCATTATTTACAAATTTGTATAGGAAGTTAATACCATAAGTTATCTCAGTAATCCCTAAGAACTCATTGTTATTCTATTGAGTCATTTTAATTTTATTACGGTATAAATCCACGAACCTTTGCTGGTGCAGCGTGTTCGTGAAGTCTTCTTTTGAGGAGCACTAAGAACAAATGACCGACAGAGGAGGCACCCGCGCGAGTTCTGCCAGCTCGTCTGCCGGGCGAAGAGGAGCTCAGTAGGAGCTCCCCCCCTCGGCTGCACGTCAGTCTGAGGCAACTCGCTGTAGGTAACCACCTGCCCCTCCAGCCTACTGATTCAAGACTTCTCGTGCTCCTGTTGGCTTATTGGCCGATTAGGGGCAGATTATCAATCACATGTACTCCAAGGGTAAGATGCATTGCTCCGCGGGACAGCTTTATTCCTCAGACATTGAAATTGACGGTGGTAGCAGAGTTGCGAGGTGTCCGGTTTTGACCCGGACAGTCCGCTTTTTCATCAAGGTGTCCGGGCGAAAATTGCTCTTGACGGTTTTTTTGAAAGAGGTAAATACTCGCTGTAGGTAACCACCGGCCCGGTAACCTCCAGCCTACTGATTCAAGACTTCTCGTGCTCCTGTTAGCTTTTTGGCCGATTAGGGGCAGATTATCATCTCATGTGCTCCAAGGGTAAGATGCATTGCTCCGCGGGACAGCTTTACTCCTGTATTGACATTGCCGATGGTAGTCCAGGAGCAGGGTTGCCAGGTGTCCGGTTTTGACCCGGACAGTCCGCTTTTTCATCAAGGTGTCCGGGAGAAAATTGCTCTTGACGCTAAATGTTCGGTTTTATTGAAAGAGGTAAATGCTCGCTGTAGGTAACCACCGGCCCGGTAACCTCCAGCCTACTGATTCAAGACTTCTCGTACTCCTGTTAGCTTTTTGGCCGATTAGGGGCAGATTATCAATCACATGTACTCCAAGGGTAAGAGCTTTTTCATCAAGGTGTCCGGGCAAAAATGTCTCTTGGCGCTAAATGTACGGTTTGATTGAAAGAGGTAATCTACTCGCTGTAGGTAACACCTGCCCCTCCAGCCTACTGATTCAAGACTTCTCGTGCTCCTGTTACCTTCTTGGCCGATTAGGGGCAGATCATCAATCACAATTACTCCAAGGGTAAGATGCATTGCTCCGCGGGACAGCTTTATTCCTCAGATATTGAAATTGCCGATGGTAGACCAGGAGCCAGGGCTGAAAAGAGGTAGTAATTAGAGGAGAAGATTTTAGATTAGATTTTGAAAATATTGTCCGTTCGCTCAGATACTCTCAAAACGAAAAAGTAGAACGCTATAGACCATTAAAAAAACATGCAAAATATGCTAATTTCAGTTCCTACCTACTTATCACTATTTTGATTAATCCAACTCTCAGTTGAGATTTTCTCAGAGTGCTTTGATATTTAGAAATCCAATCTTGAAACTGGATATTTCCCTAAAATGTCACGCGAAAAATTATTTCAGTTAAGCACCAGACCTTTAAATTTAGTGGAGATCAAAAAATGTCAGAGCGATTAGGATCTTTCTTACAACCTTTTGGATGTTGTCAATATAATTTGACTAGTCTCATTACAGACAATGGACATTCCCACTTTTGGAAAATAACAACTCACAATCAGCCAACTAGATTATTAATATGTTGGTGTATTATTATATACCTACTTATAGTTACATAATACAAGTCTGCACATGGCCTATAGTTTTCTTCAAACGAAAAAAGAAAATGAAATATTTATAGAGTAAATGAATAAATCTGGGTCAGCTTAGCAGCTTCCTCACAAATTTTGAAAAATCTACTTTTTCCATCTAATGCTGATAGTTCTCGAGCCTTGGCCGAAAGTAGGTAGTAATTTGAGGAGACTGTCGGTTTGAGATTAGATTTTGAAAATTTAGTCCGTTCTGAGTTAGAAAATCTTTGTCTGTCATCTCAAAATTGGTGGAACACGAAATAGAGGCCTCATAAAGATGGCTTAATTAGCCGATTTTAAAGTTTTTCTCTAATAATTCCTAAACCGTACATCCTACAGAAATTTTTATACGTAACAAAGTTGTAGAGCATTTAAAAAAAAAAAAATAAATAAAATATATCCCAAAACTCTGAATTATCTCTTAAAAGAAGTGAATTACGAAACATTGAAAATCGCGCAAATTTTGGCCCAGTCCTCTCCTCCCCCCCGTCTAGACTTTTGCCCTTCAAAATTACAATTTTTCATTTTACACATAAAGTTCTCAACATCGGCCTTTTACTTCTTACTTTAATAGGAAACGGTCTGAGCAAAAACTTGCTCGAAACGATCTTTGGAAAGAATTTAATCCTGAATCGAATGAGGTTTGGCAGATCTATATGTATATTCAAAAAATGTACCTACTAAAAAAATAGCTAAAAATCATTAAATTTATATATATATATATATATATATATATATATATATATATATAATCTTCAAGTCAAATAAAGTTTATCAACAACGAACCAAAACATCATAAAATTTATGTAAAAAAATTTACTTAAATTTCATTATTATTTTCTGAAACATTTATTAAAACTCCCAAGGAAAGCTAAAATTTCCAAATCTTTTTCGAATCGCAGAATATTACATTTTATTATTATTAGTTTTGTTGCCGTAATTTTGCCATAAAATTGTTTTATTGAATTTTCGTAGAAAATTTTAAAATTGTTGTGAGTGTGTATGTGTGCGTGTGTGTGTGTGTGTGTGTGTGTGGTGTGCGCGCGCACGTGTGTCATTCCAGACGATTACTCTCCTTAGGATTGAGATAAAAATTCCGTTCTTGCGCCAAAAATCAAGCTTTCTACACGAAAGGATGAGTTCGTTAGCCAGCACTTTTTGAGCACATTAAATTGGTCAAATTTCAAAAAATTACTCAAAAAATCACTAAAAACGGCTGAAAATGGTTAAATTTATATTTTTGACAGAATATTGCTGGAATAAAGTGTATTAACCGTGAAATAAACACTCAAAAATTTATGTACAAAATTATGCTGAAAAATTTACTCAATATTTCAACATTTGTTAAAAAATCGTTAGAAACTTCAAAAAAGCTAGACATTCAAAACCTCTATTTGAATAGGAGATTATTATTTGGAATCCTTTTTTGCCATAAAATTAATATTAGCTAACAATTTACTTGCACTATAGCTCAAGTGTGTGTGCAATCTAACATATTATAGTACAATAGTCAATTTAAGAAAATTCGCTCATACAATTAGGCTGCATGACTGGGAACTTTTTTGTATCCTCTGTAGCGGAAAATCGTCACAGCGGTCATCACTGTGTCCTTTGAGGTAGAGTGCGACCATGTACTGCTTTGCGGGTTATTATTACGAGTATTATTATTTTCTCCCCCTCCGATCTGTTAATGGAGTCCGTAATGGAGATCCGTTCAGTGACGGACGGTCTGCATGGCTCCCCTTAGAATTGTGCCCGTTGCAGTGTCCCTTCGACACCTTGTTGATTGCCGCTAATGACCCTTCCGGTAGAGACGAGTCTTAAATTCTAATATTAAATCAACCTTTGTGTAGTAATTTGCAGCGTTTTTCTAAATTTGGATCTTTTTGATGATGTTTCAACCATTTTTCAAAAAATTGTGCCAAATTGAGTCCAAAAGGAAATAATTACATCATTAATACAATGGCAGTTTCAATGGCACAACAGCATTGACAACCAGAAACTAAATCGCATAGGTACCATTGTAACAAATCCAGAATTGTTTCAGAATGCCTACGCGGATTCGCCTGAAGTACAATTGGGTCAAATTTCACTCTATGATTTCTGGAGTCCTTGCTATAGCTTCATCAATTGCTACAAATAGGTATTCTCGTAAAAAACTTTCTTCCATTTTGAGGCAATCAAACTCTTAGAGATCCTTGGAATACTTTCTATATGTGCAAGGCCAAATTCACACGCGAGGCAATGCAATAGTAGTTTACACCCGTTTTTAAATGACGCTTTCCAGAACTCTTAGCCAAGGTGCGTTTGATATTTGGAGCACGCAGCTATTAAAATGAATAAATAGGATATCAAAGGTCGCTGCAACAACCATTCTACATTTCAAGGTATCTATCTCGACATCGCACCGTAAAACCAAACTGCGTGCAATTATACTAGAAACACAAAATTAAAAATGTTGAAGAGAATTGCCGAGTAGATGGAGTTTTGACATGAATATGTCTTTTCGCTGGGTCAATCCAAAATTGTGTACCTTCAAAAGCGTAACCAATCTTATCCTCAAAAAAGAGTTACCATGTTTGACATGGGTTTTTGTATTTATGGCCGAGTACTCAGCGTAAAATTTCGGCATAAACCGAGAGCTTTCCAACAAGTGGATCACGAATATTGTAAGTGAAAAACCTATTTTGTAAGTGAAAAACGAATTTGTAAGTGAAAAACCTACTGTCTACCTAGAGAGAGAGAAAATTGCTTTTGACGGTGTTTAACTTCAATTTCGCTCTAGTTTAACTGCCTAATTCTTTTAACATGAATATGTATTTTCGCTGGGGTTGAAATTTGATTGGGAGACCCTTTGGGAAATATGAGACGATTGAAAGGATGAGGTTTTTCCGTATCAGCTGATAGAGCTAAATTCTCTCCTGTTCACCCTAGGAAGTTCAAATTTTATAGGAAGACATTCAGAGACAATAGCAATAGTTGGCTCTTTCCTGATCAGCTGAGTGAGACTGATCAACTGAGTTGGATCTGCTGCTGTTAAATTTCAAATAGTTTAGTTTTTATACATATACATATTTCATTATTATTGTTTGTTTATTTTATGAATGATAGTTTTTATTGATGAATTTTATGAATGAATGTTTAGTATGTTTGTAATTTATAGAATATTTGGCTGTATGATTTCTGTATTTTGGGTTGGGGCACTCAGTCGACCCGGGGGTGGTCTCGCCTGGTGTTTTGCTTTCCGGTGGAGCGATTGTTATGATCGCGTCTAGGGGTGCATATCCAGAAATGAGTGCGCACCCTCGGGAGGCCGCCATGGTGGGTCGGGTCCGGGCTTGGCCGGGACGCCCCGACCGAACCACCTTTAGGGTAGTTATGAACTACCTATTTGGTCTGCTGCCGACATTTTAATTTTCTTATTTATTTTCTCATTTTTATGACATCTTAAAATATAGTTCCTCCATAAAATTGTATGGCTGCATGTATAAATTTATGCTAATTTGATCATTTGGGTGTTGTGAATTTTTATTTGTTGTTTAACTTGTTTGATTTTCGACTATTGTTATGCACTTATGTGTGATGGCAAATAGTACTAGGTATATATTTTAAAAAATCAACTATTTTCAAAACACTGGAGAAATTGTAAGAAAATTACTTTTATCTATGGTTTATTTTAAAACCGACTATAGGTAGTGACTACCTAGGTATGTCACTTTTCTGTTGTTTGCCTCTACTAATATAGACTACCGGATGGAAGCCCTGTAAACATGTTATTTTCAAAATGCCTTTCACTCTGATCCGAATAACAAGTGATCTCGTCTGCCGAACCATAAGAAAACCAAGTACTTGAGCGCGTTCATTTGGAATTGTTTTTTTGTGCCGTTCGCTAACAAACAAGAGCGCGGCCTTCATTCAACGGTTAGTGACGAATTATAGATTCCCCACCGTAAACGTTCCTCGAAGTATTTTTCACCGCCATAATTTGTTGTTTTCCTCATTTCGGTTTTCATCAACTTATTTTTTCCCTTCCGCATTCAGGAACAATATTATGTTTACGATAACTCTAGTAAACATAAGGTTGTTCCAGCGCGGTCAAGAGAACAAGAATAGAAAACCACGAATTTAGAACAAAAACCGAGGTGATGGGGATGAGTTCACGAATTTTTCAGTTTAAATTTCATGAACTGAATCGCTGGAACGTTGTTCGGAAAACCTATTCCCAACCTACGTTCCTTAAGACTCAAACTCCCTTGCCAAGAAAAATAATATTTCCGACTAGTCAAACTGCAATTTTGGTTTATTTAAGGGGCCGTTTATATAGTTCAATGATTCGCACAAACTCCTATCAGTCTGTCAATGATGAAATCCATCAGGACTGTCCAGGAGCTAATCCGTACAATTCGTAAAATTTCATCAAATAGACAGTTTTGCCTAACACAGGGACCCGTAAAATTCATAGTGAAACTAACATACTCATGAAATAAAAATAGTTCAGAAAGATGTGAAACGCAAAAATGAAGAAATTTATTGTTTCGGAGGATACAAAAATTGTATACCACCTTAACCCTTGGAAGTGAGGAAGCAACAATAAATGTTATCTATTTAATAGATATTGCTAGGCTAGATCGTAACCCTGAATGCAGGCTTACAATTCCTCTCCTTCCACATAATTAAGTAACGGAATTCATCATCGACCCACAGCTCTCTGTTCACTCAACTGCAAACGGACCTTGACATAGGAGAAGGTGTAGGATAACAGTATCTAAACTCTGGAACGATATGACGCAACGAGCAGCGTACCCTAGGTTAACTCACGGTTCATTTACATTTTATTTCTCAAGCTCAACACATTACTATAGGCTTATAATACAATAACTCCTTCAAACTAATATAAATCAGTGGAAGGTACGTGACTATTCAGAAAATATTATCCATTGTAGAGCCAGTGTTAAATACCTTCCATAAATGTGTTTTTTGATCACATTTTTGGTTTATTATTGTCAATTTATTATGAATTTTTATAATCGACCAAGGGAAAATAAGTTAACGCCCAACCCCACCTCAAAATGTGTTGGTTTACGTTTCAAGATACGTAGATTCCAAATTCAAATAAAAAAATTAATTACAAATTTTCCAAAGTTCCTTAAGACATGCTTTGGTTAATTTCATCAGATACCTATCCTAAGCTTCACTTTAAATTCCTCCGAAAAAATGCACCATATATAGCATTTTTACAGATTCAATTAAACGTTTTACAGAATTAATTCAACCTCTTACAGATTCAGTTAAACCTGTTGCAAAATCAATTCAACTGTGAACAAATTCAAATCAGTCTTTAACGAATGCTATTAAACTCTCATCCAATGTAATTCAACCGAACCCTTAACTGACCTCGTTAGGGGAAACAAACACTTTCAACGGCAGCCCCGTAGGTGCTGTAGGTAAAAAGAGGAACATACTGTTGGTAGTAGCCTCCAGCATAGTGATGCGAGTTGCTAGGAGCGGGACACTGACTGGCTGGATGATTTACTTGAATTGATGGTTTCTATGTTTTTGATTCTGTGAATAAAACTCATTCCGTTCTCTGTTCCATAAAATCGCATCAGTGGTGTCAGAAGTGGGATTCCGGTATCTACGATGAATCCTGAGGACGGTTTCTGTTTGCGTAGTGGTCGGTTGCTCATAGCCGCAGAACCAATCGATGAGGATGGTGTGACCAGGAGTGTCGGGCCGCACGGGAACGTGCAGAATGCAGACGGCGATGAGCCTGCATCAATCGGCGGGGGCGTTGAAGGGGGAGCCGATCCAGTTGTTTTGTCACCTCCAGTCATTGAACAAGGAGACACTCTCCGTGCGGATATGATGGCGGAAGTAAGGGCTTTGTTTCGCGAGTTCCAAGTGGTGATCCGCCAAGAATTAGAAGATGGTTTGCGTGAGCACGCTGCGCAGGCCCCCCTGGAGATTCGTCCGGACCCTCGGGCCACTAATGATGAAGGGATTCCTCAACAAGGGATTCCTCCCAATCTCGTTATAAGGGGCACTTTTAAACCTCAAAAGTATGACGGCGCGATTCCATGGGAGGAGTACCGCGAACATTTTGAGACAGTCGCGATTGCAAATGGCTGGAGCTATGGGACTAGGGGCTTTGCCCTGGGAGCTTCGCTTGTAGGACCTGCACTATCTGTGCTTTTAGACGTAACTGCCCGGGACTACAATCAGATCTCAGCTCAACTGGCGGCACGGTATGGCGTGGAGAACCGCAGCCAAGTGTATTTAATGCTATTGCGGAATAGAAGGCAACGACCTGGGGAAGAAATCCAGCAGTACCAGGCAGACGTTCGCACCCTCGCAAGAAGGGCGCTCCTGGGGACACCGCCCCAAATGGTGGAAATTATTGCCATACAGCAGTTTGTCGAAGGTCTGTCAAGCCCTCGGGTGAAGGAATTGGTTATGATGGCAGCCCCGAAGTCTTTAGAACAGGCCTTGGCGGTGGCGCTACAATCTGAAGCGGCTGTGCGTTGTGCTCGGGGCCCTGGAGGCCTCCTGGCTGTGCGAGAAGTGTCTACCCCTGCTAATGACGCCCTTCAAATAGATCAGGTTGTGCAAGCTGGAAGAAGAGGCAACATGATCTGTTTCCGGTGTGAAGGACGGGGCCATATGGCCAGGGAGTGCCTGCTGACAAAATGCTTCAAATGTCAGCAGCTCGGGCATCGAGCCATAAATTGCCCCACATCGGGAAACGGCCCACGGACCTAGACTGGGGCCAGTCTAGGTCCAGGCAACATCAACCCCGTCAAGCCACAGACCGTTCAAGCCAGACTGACCAGGGAGTGTACCCCGTGAGTGTGTCGTCAGTCATCGTCAGGGGCAGTATAAACGGTAGACCCTGTGCAATGCTGGTAGACACAGGCGCTGTTGTGACGGTTCTCAGAGCGGAACTTGTACAACCGATTGAGGTGGACAGAGGTGGGGCCATGTGGCTACGATCGGCGACAGGACAAGAATTTCCGGCAATTGGAACGGCTGAAGTGGAAGTGGAGCTGCAACCTGGGAAACGGGTGACTCACCGTGCAGTAATTGCAGATATCCAAGAGGACTGCATCCTCGGGATGGATTTCCTCGCAAAGGTGGGCTGTGTGGTGGATACAGCTGCTGGAGCCATTACAATAGCCCAGATCAAATCGGGGGGAGATGGAGTTGAACTGGAAGAGGAAGGCCAGGGACTTGGTGAACTACAACCCACACTGCAAGAGGAAGACCACCTACAGCCATTGCTCCGGAGTTGTGCTGAGAAATTAGAGTCCCATCTGTTCCAGGAAGCTGCTGCCATGCTGGCCGAATTCAGGGACGTGTTTGCTGCGGACAAAAAGGTAGTGGGTCCCTTCGCTGATGTGGTCCACGAGATAGATGTGGGACAACATGGAGCCATCAGGCAAGCCCCGCGAAGATTGGCGCCCGATTAACTCCGTGAAGTGGACAGTTTGGTGCGTCAAATGGAAGAGATGGGTGTCGTTGTACCCTCCTCCAGCGATTGGGCTAGCCCTGTCGTGATGGTGAAGAAAAAGGACGGGTCTACACGCTTCTGTGTCGATTATCGACAGCTAAACGATGTGACAGTGAAGGATTCATATCCCCTCCCCCGAATTGACGACATTTTGCGAGCTGTGGGAGGTCACACATGGTTCTCGTCCCTCGACCTTCAGAATGGATATTGGCAAGTGCCCTTGTCGCCAGATGCCCGCAGGAAAACAGCCTTCTGCACGCCCCACGGCCTTTGGGAATTTCGCGTCATGCCCTTCGGGCTTTGTAATGCTCCCGCGACCTTCCAGCGTGCCATGTCAGGGCTGTTTCGGGAACAGATTCGTATGGGAAAAGTGCGGGTTTACCTCGACGATGTTTTGATCATGGCCACCTCATTCCAAGAGCATGTAGAGGTAGTGAGGGAGGTGTTGACGAGAGCCCGAGCCGCTGGCATTAAGCTGAACCCTCGAAAATGTGAGTTTTTCAAGCAAGAACTGCGTTATCTGGGACACGTCATCACTGAGGCAGGGGTGCAGACAGACCCAGAGAAAACGAATGCTGTGCAAAATTGGCCCAGACCCACCACAGCTAAAGAGGTGCGTGCATTTGTTGGCTTCTGTTCTTATTACCGGCCTTTTGTTGATCACTTTGCCGACATCACAGCTCCTCTATATAACCTACAGAACGAGAAGAAGATGTTTAAGTGGACTGAAGAGTGTGAAGTGGCATTTATCCGGCTGAAACATGCATTGACTCATCCCCCTGTGCTCGCGTTTCCAGAGGAAGGACGACAGTACATTGTAGATGTGGATGCCAGTGGCAGGGCCATTGGAGCGGCGCTTTCACAAGACCAACAGGCAGGAGAGCGAGTGATTGCCTATTTCTCTAGGTGCCTGCAACGTTCGGAAAGGAACTATTGTGTGACCCGCCAAGAGCTCCTAGGAGTGGTTCAAGCATTGGAACACTTTGCCACATATGGGCTTGATAGTGGGGAGCCAGTGATAATAAGGACAGACCACGCATCATTGGAGTGGTTAAAGGGGTTTAAAGAACCAGATGGGCAGCTAGCCAGATGGTTAGAACGGTTGACACGCTTCAACTGGACAATCAAATACCGGAAAGGGGCTCACCATGGCAACGCTGACGGGCTGTCCCGGCGACCTTGCCTCACAGATAAATGTGCTCACTGTACTCGGCTGGAGAGGAAGAAAGAAGAGATCACTGTGGCTTGCGTGGAAGTGGATGTTCGTCTGAACTGGGAGGAGGAGCAACAGAAAGACCACACATTAAGGGAGCTGCGAAGCTGGATTAAAACCCAACCCACAGAGGCAAACTTGACAGCCGCTTCCCCCATCGTCAAAGCCCTGTAGGCTGAGCGCAAGTTGCTCTTCCTAGAGGGAGGTGTTCTATACAGAAAGTGGCCCGGAGACCCAGGACCTGCACTGTCGCAAGTTTTAGTTCCAAAACACCTGATTGAGATGATAGTAGCTCGCTGCCATGACCTGGGACACTTTGGAAGGAGGAGGACGGAGGCACAGATACGTCAACTGTTTTTTTGGAAGGGAATGGCGCGGGACGTACGCGACTATCTGGGGAAATGTGAGCCTTGTGGCAGGAGAAGAGGAGGGGCTGAAAACAAGCGGAAGGCACCTCTGCAGAAATTTGTCGTGGGAGCCCCTTTTGAGCGACTGGGGATTGACTTGGTTGGGCCACTACCAAGGTCACTTCGAGGAAACAGATACATCGTGGTAGCCGTTGACGCCTTTACCAAGTGGCCAGAAGCGTTCGCCATCCCAGATAAGACTGCAGAGACTGTCGCAGAAGGGTTGTTTGAGCACATTGTGGCGAGATTTGGGGTTCCCCTGGAAATCCACACCGACCAGGGGACCAATTTCGAATCTCAGACCTTCCAGGAAGTGATGAAAATACTTGGGGTGCACAAAACCCGGACGACAGCCCTGAGGCCGCAAAGCAATGGCCTCGTAGAGCGCTTCAATCGCACCTTATGGGATCTTTTGTCGAAATTGGTCAGCCACCACCAGAAAGACTGGGATCAACAAATTCCAACGGCCTTATTGGCCTACAGGGCGACCCAGCATTCGTCCAGGAAGTTTTCACCAGCCCTCATGGTCTATGGTCGGGAACTCACTCTGCCGTTGACTCTCCTCCGTGGCCGAGTGCCAGAGGAAACTATTCCAATCACCGATTTTGCCAAAATTCTTCAGGAACGGCTGGAGCGCATCCATGAGCTTGCACGCGGCAGGCTGGGCCTGGCAGTTGAGAAAATGCAGCGAGACTACGATCTGCGGGCCCATCCGACAATTCTGGAAGAGGGAAGTAACGTGTGGCTGCACAGTCCAAAGAGAACGGTGGGGCGTTGCCCGAAGTTAGATTCCCAATGGGTGGGACCGTGCCGGATCCTGAAGGCCATCACAGACGTCCTCTATCGCATACGATTACCATCAGGGCGCCGAAAAGTGGTCCACGTTGATCGGCTGGGACCTTACAAAGGAGAGGAAGGGAGAAGTGTTGGTAGTAGCCTCCAGCATAGTGATGCGAGTTGCTAGGAGCGGGACACTGACTGGCTGGATGATTTACTTGAATTGATGGTTTCTATGTTTTTGATTCTGTGAATAAAACTCATTCCGTTCTCTGTTCCATAAAATCGCATCAATATCAATCACGTAGTTAGCACAATCTTGTGCAGTTACTGAAGACATACTCGATTGTATGGATTTTTCAACGATGAGTATAAAGTTTACTCACCCATCCTTCTTTACTCGCCTATGCTCAATCCAATGAAATACACATTCTTCATTATAAAGTATAGAGCAAGAGGAATACTCAGTAGGCAAGAAGATCATAACGTATCTCTGGTAATACAAGCGATTGTGTCTTCAGTAGGTACCTGACTGTACAAGATTGCGCTAACTACGTGATGGATACATGTTCTTCGTTTTACCAGCCGCAGCTGAAAGTTTTATTTTTCCTTTTAGCGAATTTTCGTAGAAAATGAAGCAATTGCAATGATCGCTCGGGAAATTTTACAATCAAAATTTTAAAAATTTCTTCATTGAAATCCGTTTTGAGGCATCCTGAAACGATCCCTGAAGTTTGCGCTTTTTCATATATACATAGTTACATAGAAAGATATCAAGATATCGATTTTTTAATATTTCAGCCCTTAGGTTCTACCCTCTAGTGTTGATCGAACGCGATGCCGATGTTACTGGTACATCCCCGGCCGATAAATGATATTTTAGCCTAATTTCATCAAGTTTGGTCCGATACTTTGTGAGAAAAGCTGTAGACGGCGTTCGGCAGACGGAAGGATTTTTTTCGATTTTTGGATTCTACGCATCTTGAAACGTAAACCAACAAATATTGAGGGGGAGGGGGGGATGAAAAAAAATTTCTTGGTCGATTACAAAAGTTGAATTTAATTTGTAAAAAGGTGAACTGGATTTGCTAAAATTTGATTTAAATTTGTCAAAGGTGTGATTTAAACCTGCAAAAGGTTTAATTAAATCTGTAAATGTTATACATCTTCATTGTGTATCACCTATGTTGTGTAGTAACTTATTGTTAAATTTTGTATAAGTACACAAAAAAACCCAAAGCCAATTCCTCGTACTTGCACGGTGTAGAAATACAAGTCGCACCCTGCGATTTCTTCCAGCTCCGGGAGTTTGATTCCTCCGTCGAAGGACTTGCCGCTATCGAGAGAATATTGGTAGACATAGGATGGGCCTCTGATGAAATACGTGGTAATGACGGTGCGGCGGGAGGACGCATTTCCTGAGTCAGGCGCTGAAGACCTTTCACAAAAGAGCGGTTTCTTCTGCGTGGTGTGAACAGCCCCGCCTTCCGCTATTTCTTCTTAAAGGTTTCTCCTTTTATTGGAATCGCTCTTTCCACCCAAGTTCCATAACCGAAGTTGAACTGACGTGATAACATTCCGTCTACTTTGTGTGATTTATGTTGTAAACAAGCAAATAAAAAAAGTCTGCCATGTTGAGTGTTGCACACAGCTTCATCTATCTGGGCATGAATGTGTAGAACTTACAAAACTAGTGAGTGCACCAATGAATGAACACCCAACCATGTTTCTTCAGAATTTTCAACTTTGATCATTCATCCTGATTCCCATGATGCAGTGATATCCAATTTTTGCATTCCATTTTTTTCCTACTGAGCTCTAGTTTCTACTTAGAAAAAAGATTGATAACTAAAATCTATTCTATTCATAACTAAATAGAATCCATTCATAGAAGTAATCCCAATTTTACCAATGAATGAACAACGCCACCCCAAATGTGAACAATAAAAACCCAGTGAATGAACGGGGTAATAATGATACAAACTGCTGCCTAGGTAATCTTTAACAACACAATTTTTAATTACAGGAACAGTCTTTTTCAATTTTCACTTAAATAACTTATTAGTTTTACAGTTTTTACTCATAATTTACTCATTTATAATTACTCAGATGTACTTAAGTTACAACTTTTAATGTAGGTATCTAGGTAGGTACAAGGTAGATTTTCAAGTAATGATATGTAACTTAGGTACCTAAAGCTAGGCACTTTTTGTTAGGCACAACGGTGCATGGTTAATAATATTAATATGTTATTAAAATGGAAACTAGGGAACTCGTTTTTTCCTTGTTTTAGGCGGTGCTGTTTTACGAGATTTATCTCTTTTCTGTTTCATCTTCTCTTCTCTGGCCAGCTTTCTCTCTCTTTGCAGTCCCTCTTTTTCTTCCTTGACTTTGAGTTTTGATTCCTGTATTTCAATCCATTCCCTAGTCGTTATGCAGCCAATCAGGTTTCTTCTTAAATTGTTGTGGATCGGAATTTCTTGTGCAAGTCAGAGCAGGAGGAATATTGTCAAAATTAAAGTGTTTCTTCCATAAGCCACTTAATTGTGTGGGGGCAACGTCTTTTTTATTGGATGTGGCACAAATATCCTCAACTGCTGCTTCTTGTTGCTGATTATCAGTAACATCTATAACAATCAGATCAGTAGTACCATTACTTGTTACAGTTCCTATTTTATCACAGCCAGTACATACAATACCGTCACACACGTGAACATCACCATCCATCAAGTCATCTCCTATTTGTAAGGAACTATCATTTAATTTACTACGAATCTCACTCCCATCAGTCTCAATTACTATTGGCAAAGGGTTATCATTTAACTTACCTTTAATCTCACTCATATTATTCTCACTAACTATTTGCAAGGGGTTTTCATCTTCTAACTTATCACTAATCTCACTTAATATGATAATCTCACTTATATTATGGCTATTAAGACTAGAAATGTCCAAACAAATGTAGAAGCCTCAGTCTCATCGTTACAAGTATCAGTCTCATTCGGTAGATCCTCTGCTTGTTCATGGCCTTCATCGTCATGTGGGGAGGGCGTGGATGACATGCTGGAATTTCGATGGCGAGTGTGTAGGGTTGGAGGCGAGGTTTTCTCTCCGCACCATTTCCAAAAAGCATACAATTCTTGGTTAGCTTCTTGATGAAGCTCGTTATTACACTCCCATTCATGAAAATTAACCGAAATTTCCTTTGGGATGTATGCTTCTAGAACCCTAAGAGTGGTATCATAATCAGATATTGGAATCATATCAAGATCACCCGATGGCTCCTCTTCTTCATTCATCTTACGCTTCCTCTCTGACAAGCATTTATCAAAGTCGATGGCGGCAAAGTTCAGAGGAAAGAGACCACATTTACGAAAAGCGTTTCTTATCACATCAGGTTTCACTGAATCAAACGCACTTTTGAAATTTTTACTGAAATTCAACGTTTCCTTGCACTTTCTCACGTCTAACAATTTTTCTCCATTCTACTTTCAGAGGTCGAAAGATACCTAAATCACAGGGCTGTACTATATGGGTAGCATTAGGAGGAAGACAGTAGATTAAGATGTCCTTTTCGAGGCAATACTTGGAGAGTTGCAAGCTAAGATAACTACGATGACCATCGAGAAATAGGATAACAAGAAACTGAACTTCATTATTGATCAGCCATGAGTATACCACTTTCTGTGTATATTCGAGAAATGTTTCGGAGCTCATCCACCCAGATTCAGACATTCCGTATCCCCTTTGGGCATCGAATGCATTATGTAAGGGTTTACTTTTTTATGAGCAGAGCTGAGCCATCCGCGCTGTAAGTGCATAGTACTGTTATTGACTGCTTCTCACTTCCGGTAGTGACTTCGTAAAAATCTGGCAGCTTTTTTGGACCCAGTACTTTTCCAGTTTTGGGGCAAGTAACACTGCCGGTCTCGTCACGGTTGAGAACTCTTCGACCTCCACCTTCAAAAATGTTCTCGCAATCATGTTCCACGAGGAACTGCTGCAAACCGTTGAACCATTCTTCCAGGTTGTCTTTCGGGCCTGTTGTTCAAAAAGGGATTTTCTCTTGGGCAATCTTTCAACAAACCCTGGATGGAATCTTTCACATCCTCAGGGTGCAGAGGGAAACCCAGCATAGCCTTTCTGATGATCCACTCCTTAATTTGGTTTTCCTCGTCTGGCGTCAGGATTGTAGGACCTTATTATTGGGTCCTTATTATTTTATTCGATAATGTTCCTTACGCCATACCTCCGAGAAGCTTCATTCAACGTGATAAGACCATCTTTCACTTCTCTAACTGCATGGACTAAATCTGCTTCAGAGTAGCAGAAGCGTTTGTAGCCCTTCATGTCACCACTAGTCTTCTTTCTCTTTGGCATCTGCAAAATTTTTTGAAAAGTGCTCTTTAATTACCTAGGTAGTCGATAAGGAAGGTAGGTAAAATATTTGAAAATGCAATAAGGACAGGGTTGGCTTGAGCTGCATCCTGCCTTATTGCGCCAAGGTTTTCTCATCTTGGTTCCTCATTAAACTTTACTGGAAAATAAGCAGACACCTACTTCCCTACTTTCAAAAAACGTTGAAAAGCCAAAGTTAGGCTCACATACTTTAGTTTTTTACCAAAAATTCCTGCATCATTTTTCTGAATAAGCCATGTGTTCATTCACTGGGTTTGAAAGACACATTTTCGAACCCAGTGAATGAACATTCACGACTTGTCGAAAAAAAACCCCGTTTGTTCTTTGGATAGAGATATTTTTGACACTACCTTCTGAACTACTTAACAGCTGAATTGTTTCTGCGCATTTTAAATGCACATTTATTAAAAAACAATGTACAAGCCTTTTATACCAGTGAATGAACACTGTTCATTCATTGGAAAAGTGCCATTTTCGATTCCAGTGAATGAACACTTGGAATAAACATAAAAGTTTCCAAATGTTTTTCTTTTTCCTACTCAGAAAAGGTATGCTGGTGCCTAACAAAATAAAAGAAAAGTAAAATGGGCCAAAAATACAAAAGAAAATGCAATCCCCAACTTGAAAAAAAAAAATAGCTTACCTTGTTCTGCTGAGTGTTGATTTAGGCTCACTGGGAGGTTGCACGCTTCAACTTCTTGTTACACATGTTTGGTTAAGGTTAGAGACCTGCAATTTTTGGCTGACCTCTATGAGATCTCGATGAAACTAATAAGTTTCAACCCAGTTCACAGAGAGTAGCAAGAGGCTTTGGAAATGTAAGAGTGTGGGCTTCTGTTCATTCACTGGTGTCTGTTCATTTACTGGTACACTCACTACCTTAACCTTCCGACGGGCTCAATGTTAATTTGTGAGATGAAGTAACATATTTGATTGAGCCATTGATGGTGGATCGAGGGGTAGTTAGTTGACAGCAGGGACGGATTAAAGGGAGGAAGCAAATCCGTCGACGAAAACAATCGTGACGAAAACAAATGGAAACGTTCTGTTAATCATTATTAAAGGATAACATAAGGCAGCAGGTAAGGAATACAATTTTAATTAATAGGGATAAGTTTGTGTTCATCAGTTTATTTAACAAGTTACGGTAGGAACCTACTGTACTTGTCTCCCGTTTACCGCTTTTGGTAACGGTAACAATACATAATCAATAGCCATAATACATAATCAACCTACCTACTGTTTCGACGAAGAAAGAAACGAATCGTGTTTTCTTAACTGATTGCAACTAGTGTTTTTCGATTGAAGTGAATTATTCACTGTTTCACATTTACCAGTAATAGACAAAAAATGTTTAACAAGGTAATATTTTATTTGTATTTTCATCTTTAATCAAAAATGTACTTTGTTCATTTAATTTCATCGTGAGTGTTTATTAAATGATTGTTTACTTCTAAGGTAAATTGAAAAAATAAAGAGTGTATTATTATTTAATCCTGTGTTAATTTATAAATAATATTTACATCACGAGGACTGAAGTTCTCCAGCGTTTTATGTTTCATTCCCTGCCTTTTTCGATATAATTTTGCCAAAAAAATTACTTACCTACCTATAATCATTTTATTTTTTGTTAATTTTATTTTTTATTTATTTATCTATTATGTTTGGTAACCAAGCTAAAATTTGTGCAAATAAAAATTATGTTTTTCATGTTAATTTTTACATACCTGATATAAAGTTTAGTTTTCACCGACTTGGGAAAAGCTGGGAAAATTTGGGAGGAATATTAAAACATTTAATTCGAATGAGACCTATTCGGAAGTCCAATCCTAATCAAATCCTGATTTTCCTAACTTTGAGTACCAGGTTTTTTTTTAACTTGAGTTATTTTCATCTTGTGCATGAAAATTGTATTTTCTTTTTTAAATTTCCCAAATTCCTCAGTAATCCCCAATTATGTTATAATTCAAAAACGGATAAAGATAGAACATTGCGCATGACGGCGTTATATTAATCCATTACCGCTCTCCTCATCCAAAAACATTTTTCACACTCATCCGAATCCATCCCGTAATTCAACGGAGACATTCAGTAGTTTGAAACACATGGCAAATAATTTAAAGGCTACAATGACAGATGAGTGCCTATGACCATTGCTCCAATTAAAATGCGAAAAGTTCCAGTCATGCAGCATGATCGTATGAGCGAATTTTCTCAGATCACCTATCGTATAATAATATAGTAAATTAATTGAAATTTGAGCAGTTTGAGTACAAAGACGTTGTTAAAACCCAATTTTATGGCAATGATAACTCATACCAAATAAAATTTGGCGATTCAAAGAAGATTTTAAATTTTTTGCAGTTTTATAGATTCTTTACCATAATTTTGTGCACAAATTTTTTAATGCCCTATTAAACCGTTGATAATTTTGTTTTGACTGAAACTTTGCTAAAAATGATAAATTTGACGATTTTTGGCCGTTTTTAGCCATTTTCAGTTATTTTTTTGAAATTTGACCAATTTAATGTGCTCAAAAATTGTTAGTCAACGAACTCATCCTTTTGTTTGGAAAGATTGATTTTTTGGCGCAAAAACGGAATTTTTATCTCAATCCTAAGGAGAGTTATCGTCTGGAATGACATGTATACATGGAAAGTGCAAACTTTGGGAATCGTTTTGGTATGCCCCAAAACGGATTTCAACGAAGAAATGTTTCAAAAATTTTGATTTTAAACTTCTTGAGCCATTGCATCGCAATAGCTTCATTTTCTACGAAAATTCGCTGAAAGATCTTGTTGAGAATCTAGACATAAAAGATGTGGTGTGATACAAGCATGGGCTAGATGGAAAAATCGGCATATCCACTTCCAATTAGATCTCAACTTTTTAAACACTAATTGTGTAGAGATAAAAGCTTTAATAATTGAATTTTTTCTAAACAATAGGTATTTCTTGATTGTAACTATTGTTTCAATTCAATAAATATAAATACCGTTATAACTTGTATAACGTTGCGAAATTGAGTTTATTAACTATTGTCCGTGCGAACTACCTACTAGTGAAGTATTGGTACCTAAATGCTAAATACCTATCATCTCTAACATTGCTCCCAAGTCTTAGGTAGCGAAAACATTGTTTTCACTTTCGAGAGATTAAAAAGTTGTGGTCTCCACTAAAATCAGACGTCTGTTGTTTTTTTACAGTGGTAAAATGACCACTAACATTTTACGTTTTAGTTAGACTATTCTGAACAACTTTCGTTCCGTGTTTTTCTCTCTCTATCTCTGTGTATGTATTTTTTATTTATTTATTTTACAATACGGGATGCGCCCGATTACATTGAATACCTACTATTACAAATTTGTAATGTACAACAGAGGAAAAAATGGTTACAAATTGATGTATAAAAAAATAGGAAAAATTGAAAGAAAAAAGTCTGTGAAGAATTAAAGAGGTATATCACATATAAAGTGATTGGCTAAATGATGAGACTGGCAAAAAGACTGTCGATGCGACCAGATTTCTGAGGGTGGTGGGAGTGCAATTGAAAAAGTCCAGTTCAGGATTCATCTCGATGAGAAGGTTCGCCATACGAGGGAGCCTATGCAGGGGGCGGTTCATCGAATAATTAGTGGAGGAGAACGGGACGTAGAAAATATCGACCGAGCCGTGATTCGAGGCACCAGGATGCCAACTCTCGAGAGCAGGGCGGGACACGAGATCTGGTTGTTCGTCAACTTGTGGAAAAGGATGACATCCGCTATACATCGCCGTCTCTCCAGGGGAATCAGGTTGCACATCTTCATAATAGAATCATAATTCACCTCGTGCGAAGGTATGCCGAGTTTATAGGCAACGTATCGAAGGAATTTGTTCTGAACCTTCTCTAGTGTATATTTGTGTGCATTGTACGTCGGAGACCAAATTGGGGAGGCATATTCTAGAATTGGGAGAACGAGCGTCTTGTACAGCAGTGTAATAGCTCGAATGTTGGAGAACTCCTTCGTGTTTCTTTTTAGAAAACCCAGACCCCGCATGGCTCGGCCCGCAATCTCCCCAATATGCCCAGAAAAAGATAGCCACCCATCACAGATCACCCCCACAAAAATTATAGGCATTATTGATAGGCTGAGGTGAGCGGTGGAATGAGACAATGCAGCATTTCGACGGGTTGAGAACGAGTTCATTGGCAGTGCACCAGGCCTCCAATTTGTCGATGGCAATCTGAAGGGCCTCACAATCCTCATTCGACCTCACATGACTGAAAATCTTTAAGTCGTCCGCAAAGAGAAGGCAGTGGACATTAGGGATGAACAACTTGACGACACTGTTAATCATTAACAAAAAGCACAACGTTCCCATATGGCTATCCTGAGGAATACCGGATGGGGCAATGAAAGGCGAAGATAGAACGCCTCCGACTAATTCCTGTATGTCCTGTATTCCGTGTATGTCCGCAAATCCTTGTAACTAGCTTTATTTCCACCTGCTCCTAGCTTTATTCTACCTGTTCTTTTGAACTTTTCAGGGTATGTGTGAGTTAGGTGGTTCCCTACGAATTTCGTTGTTTCCAAATCAATACTTCACTTGGCGCATGCGCAAACGAAAATTCTATCAAGCACCATTTTCTCACGCCCCCGTTGGCCGATCTAGCTCAAATTTGGAAGATAGGTTGAAGAGGTTAATTTGAGATTCCCTAGCGACTTCAATATAATTCTATCATTAGAAGCTAGTGCGCATGCGCGAATATGTATTCTTGTTTGAACGAGTCTAATTCCAGCAGTTTTCATCTGAATTTGATTAAATTTTCAGGGAATGTGCGAGTTAGGCAGTAAATGGTCCACTGTTAATTCCATCCTTCTCAAATCATTACTCCAATTTGCCGATGCGCAAATGTAAATTCCTCCTAGCATCATTCTTTTACGCCCTAGTCGTCCAATCCCACTCAAATTTGGTGTAGGTATAGTTGAGGGCCATGGTTTAATAATTCCATGTTAATTTCAACCTGATTGCATCATTATTAGCTCCTGCGCATGCGCGAAAGTGTACTCCGAGAACAAGGTCTGGTTTTCATCAGATTTCGGTTACATTTTCTGGGAATTTGTGAGTTACGCTGTAGATCCCTACCAATTTCATTTTTCTCAAATCGTTACTCCGTTCTGAGCATGAGCTAATGTAAATTACTTGTAGCATAATTTTCTCGTTTTTATTTATTTATTTTATTTTATTTATTTATTATTATTTTTTTTTTTTTTTTTTTTTTTTATTTTTTTTTGCCATATTCTGATCATATATTATGTATTACGAGTACACAAGGGGTTTAATAATTATAGACCAATGATTTCGTAGAAGGGCTATCTATCACAAAAATAATAAATCATTATGTGATCATTTGCAGCGTTTTTGGATTCTACACATCTTGAAACGTAAACCAAAAAATTTTCAGGGGGTATTAAAAAAAAATGTTTTCTTGGTCGATTACAAAGGTTCATTAGGTAATAAAAATAATAAACCAAAATCGAATTTAAAAAAATATCCGTCCGTCCGCGGCTTTTCTCCGAAAATACTACTCTCCAAACTATATGAAACTTGTGTTAAAAAATCAAATTTGGGGTCTAGATGTTCCTAGAAGCTCGGCATCAATTTTCATCAGCCCTAAAGGGCTGTATTAAAGGGCTAAACATTCAAAAATCGAGATGAAAACTTTCTACGTAACAATAATAATTTTTTTGCCTATAAATGATAAATTTAATCCCGAGGAATCGATTAAAACCACCCTCAACACTGCACATCGAATGATTCGCTTTCTCTAAGTGCTTGAACATCGAAAAAAACCTTCGAATTTCTAAGCGCCAGAAGATAGAGAAATCATGTACTGCTAGCGAATCTTTTGATTTGCCAGTCAAGCTCTAAATTCCACGAATGATCGCTAGATAGTGAGACCGGGATACAAAGACAATGCCTTATAAATATCAGCTGATATAATGCCAATAACGGAAACATCAGGTGATATTGTTCCAGTGGATTTATTCTAACTTTGCGAAATCGAGTTTATTAACAACTATTGTCCTTGCGGAAGTACCTATTAGTGAATCATTGGTACAATCTTTGAATTTGGCGGGTTACGCTGTAGATCCCTGCCAATTTCATTTTGACACGGATATGTCTTTGCTCTGGGGGGTCAACCAAAAATTTTCGTGACGCAAAAAATATGTCACAATTTCTAATGATGTTCACGTACAACCAATCCGTTGCTAGGGGAATGGAACTTCCGCAGTTTTCATCGCACAGAAATCGTTCGCCACTCGTTGGAAAGCGCTTGATTTATGTGATAAATAATGTTCACATCTCAAGCTACCAATCCCCCCCCCCCCCCTTACGTACCTGGCTACATTCCTAAACTAAGTTGATTGGACTATAAACAATTTTAATAAGCCGGTTACAATATTCTTAACGTAAAGCAATAGCATTTTAGCAATATGGTAGCTATTTACTCCACTCCATAGGAAACATTTTCATCATCTTGACAACAGTCGACTGTTAACAACAACTCATTGTAGTGGCTTCTCTCCTCAGTTATTTTCAACATTTCTATAAGTAAACCGTTGTTTTGTTGGAATTAGTCGGGATGCGGCCATGCGGCCCAGGGATTTGTTTAAAGTTGAAGGATTTGTTTACAACTCTCGAGGACAGCCGTTATGAAATCCCCAATCAAAGACATATCCATGTAACATGGTATCTGCTTGTAAAGCAGATAGTGGAACTCGTTTACGAGTTTTTACAATGTATGTATACGAAATTGAATTCTTACAAATCTAAAAGTTGAATTTAGATGTTATACTTTAGAATTTACTTTTTTCCAAATCATTACTCCATTCTGCGCATGCGCTATTGTAAATTACTTCAAGCATAATTTTCCCGTTTTTTCAAACTTCTATACCTAGTCATGGAACTGTAAAAGTGTGAACCCATATCGGAGGCACAATGAGCCATGTTCTTATCCTAAATTACATACGGGGTTTAATAATTATAGACCAATGATCTGCGTAGTAGGGCTATCTAAAACAGAAATAATAAACCATTGTGTAATAATTTGCAGCGTTTTAAAGTTTACCAATAAAATTTCCCTTGTATAGAATACTTATATATAGGGGGCATTTAGAGTTTTTGTTTGATGTTGTACTTTGCCTATTGGCTACATTAGATTAAAATACGTGTTGGCAGAGCTTATTTATAAGTTACGTACGACTAAGGTTTCACTTGTCTTCATCCATTGCGTAACCAGTCGGAGAGCTCCGTCGCTTTGATTTGAGTAGGTAAGGTATGCTGGCACGCTTGCTATCTCTCGAGTCGTGCGCCGGGTCGAGGCCTTGGGAAAATGCAGACAAGGGAACGCCCATATACCCCTAAAATATAAATGTTTTCACATACCAAAACACAAGTTACGTTTCAGGACCCGTAGAACACGATGGTGCCGTCAAAATCGCTGAAAGATGCTGTTTTCCCGGAAAAATCAGCGAAAGAATGCGGACAATGAAAAAAAAAAGCGTTTCCGCTACCGTTTTTTCCGCCTTAGACCAAGTAAAATTCGACGTTTTGTGCTCGGGTTGGTCTTAAAATGTTCGTTGAAGTTCCAATTTGATCCCAAGCGCGTTTCGAGACATGAAATTCTTTTTTCCGATTGTACTAGTAGTGCGAAAATGAATACGAAAACTTTGGTTTTTATACCTTATTCTGTAGTTGCTCTGAACTTTGTATTCGAAACCTCTTGAAGGAAGGAACATCTCTGTTTGAAAAACATTTCAACAGAATACCTAATAGACGGGGAAAAGGAGAGCCCTTCTACGCAGATAAAATAATGGCCTATCTTTATTGAATCTAATAAACTTTTCGTGGTTCCACATAGCTCCGTAAGATTTAATTTGTTAGTAAGTAATTTCCAACAGAAAAAAACGTCTGTCAAGTTGGGTGGGCAGTATAACTTCCTCACATATTGTAACATGGACGTATAGACTTAAAGATTAGAAATGTCCTTAAAACTATACTTTTCGTGGTCCCACATGAAAACGCAAAAAATTATTACACAGCAATAAATAATGGCCTATCTTTATCAAATCTTATAAACTTTTTGTGGTTCCACATAGTTTTATAAGATTTAATTTTTTTGCAAGTAATTTCCAACAAAAAAAAAACGTTACAGCAAGACACGTAATAGACAGTAGTTATCATGAGAAAATGATTGAAATCTAGCTACGTTAACAAAGTTCAGACAGCTTCTGCATGCCAAAGCTGCATTGCCGTTCACAGTTGAAGAATTTTATTTCCTTCCAACATAAGGCCTTTGTGGTACGGAAAATCCCATGTATTCTGACATATATGCCATTATTCGTTTAACAGTCGACTCTAGAAGCATAAAATTTCGCTAAATCCCCTCTTTCACTTGTAAGAATATTTAATTATTTTTTTACGCCGATTACGTGGATTCCGGCCTTATTCTTCTGTTGGCCTTGCCTAACAAATCCGACCCTGCCCACGGCTAGTGGGAGAATGGGGATGAAAGTTTGACTCCATCCCCGTTAGGTACCTACTTTACCTACGTTTCCACCGGTTTCATTCATTCTTTCCCATTCACACCTCAAAAGGCGGCCCAATGAATCGACCTATTAATTGCAAAGGTCTCCTCCGGTGGTACATTATACGCATATAACCGCACGCAATATATACCAGCAGACAAGAGCACAATACAACATCGAGGAGGTTTCCGGCCGTTACAATGCCCATTGCTTCCAGCTAACTACCTAACCTTTAGAAACTACCTGATTGTGTAATTTGGTTCATCAACAATCTTGACCTTTTCGCGAGATAATTATGTTGTTGCTGTTCCAATCTACCAGTTTTGTTTAGGAACAGGTAGGTATATTAGCCAAGGATTGCAGCGAGTGCGGCAGCGAACACTGAATTTTATAATTAGCCGAACAAAGTGGAGCTCCATTAGACACAATCTCCGTGCTGGCCTTCAGCAGATGTTCATATTGCTTCCGAGTCTACCTAAAGGTAGCGGAAGCATTGTTTTCACTTTCGGGAGGAAAACAATTTTTGGTCTCCAAAATCAAAATTTCCACGTTTTAGACCATGTGAAATCCTTGTAACGACCTTAATTTCCACTGTTTTCATCTGATGGATGAAATTTTCAGGGAATGTGCGGGCTAGGGGGTAGACGGTCCACAAACACACACACACACACATATATATATATATATATATATATATATATATATATATATATATATATATATATATATATATATATATATATATATATATATATACATATATAGAATTCAGGAAAATCTTCTTGACTAGTAAAAATTCGATATAAACAAGATTTTTTTGAGGTACCTAGTGACCAAGCTAGTCTTGTTTGAAACACAAGTCGGAAAACAAACAAAACTGACTTGGGATGACATTAAAACATGGCGGATGAGTAGTGGGTGGTGGTGGTGGTGGTGGTGGTGGTGGTGGTGGTGGTGGTGGTTCCATGTTTTAATGTCATCCCAAGTCAGTTTTGTTTGTTTTCCGAGTTGATGGGACCCAACATGTCTATTTGGTATCAACTAATTACTATGTATTATTAACAACTACATACCAGGCAATATGTAAGTAACTACTAAAATATTACATTATTACATAAGTTATGTAATAACAATCCGTCCTCCATCAACAATTGTCACCTAGAATAAGATTGTAAGTCCAACCATATCTAACGTATCCTTGTTTCTTCAATTCTCTAGATAAGCATGAATAGGGCTCGTATCAAGGGCCGAAACGTCGCTATAATGGAAAAATAAAATACATTGAAACACAAGACTAGCTTGGTCACTACCTCAAAAAAATCTCGTTTATATATATATATATATATATATATATATATATATATATATATATATATTATATTCATATGAAAAAATTCGTTTCACTCTAGGATTCGTTTCAGAATGTCTCAAAACTGATTTCAACGAAAAAACTTTTCCAAAATTTTGATTCTAAAATTTTTGGTGCCATTGCCATTTTTATCAAGCTTTATAAAAAGGCCTTCTATCTTTAACTCGGTTTTTTTTTTTTAAATTAAACTCTAACGTTTCTTTTCCCCAGGAACTGTGGCTTCTTCTGGGAGATTAATATTCAAAAATGTAAAATATTATCTACTTACTTATAGTTTTTTTATTTATTTATTTATTTATTTATTTTTTTATTTTATTTATTTATTTATTTTTATTTTTTTTTTTTTTTGTTAAAAATCAAATCTAAAGTTATGAGTTTTTTTGAAAATGAAATTTTGTTTTCAAAAAACTCATAACTATAAATTTAATTAAAAAAATAGAAAGAAAACTATAAGTAAGTAGATATTTTACATTTTTCAGTATTAATCTCCCTGAAGAAGCCCCAGTTCCTGGGGAGAAACGTTGGAGCTTAATTTTTAAAAACAATTTACGGACAGAAGGCCTTTTTTATAAAGCTTCTTATAATACTGGCCGAATAAAGAAACGTTATTGCCATTTTTACAAAAATTTGATGAAACTAAAGTAATTTATATAGTACAATAAACCACCAGGCTTCCATGTTTGGGGCCTCAAATCACCCCACCCTGAGAGTTTTCCTATACATCTGCATCTACATTTCTATAGACAGTGAAATCAATATTTTAATTATAAAGGTATGTATATGTTTTAGAAGTATCATTAGGAAAACTGTTAAAAACAGTTGGTTACCTACGATTAGATGATCGATGTAGATATATTAATTTGTGCTCATAATAGTATAGATTGATTATGTGATTGAATAAATCCTTGATTTTCTCCATGTTAACAACTCGATATCTGGTGTGCTCTGAAATGATAAGGAACAATATTCTCGTATCAACGTATAATATAAAATTTAATAAATTAGGTGAAATCCATACTTCGTGAGGGTATGATGTCATGTAATAAATGTGTAAGGTCCATTGTTTTGCTGCACTTTGCTGTACAGTAATATTTTCATTATCTTCACGATAACGCCTTCAAAATCATGTCCCGCAGTACCGCAAACCATCAATGTAATGCTAATATGTAAACTGAAGGCGCACCTCATCAAAGGACCGAACTTTATGTCTAATTTGACCAGTCAAATTATTCATGAACCTCAGGAAAGTATCTTCAAGATCTCCATAGATATCGCTAATTGAAAAATCAACGAAATACTTTTTCTGGATCACAACTTGCTTATTTCTTAGTTCTTGGATATCTAGGTATCTACCTACTCTACTCATTGTCAGAGTTGACCAAATCGTACTTGCAAGTACAAAGTACGAGTGCAAGTAATTGAAAAGTAATTGCAAGTACAAGTTCTCAAAAGTGCTTGTACTTGAAATAACACTGGCAAGTACAATTACAAGTACCTACTTTGTAATTGAATAGCCAAGACAAGTACAAGTAAAAGTAGGCCAATTTTTTTAGGACAAGTACACGAGTACTTGAAATCAGCAAGTACAAGTAGGTACTTTAAGCAACGCAAGTACCACCCCTGTCCCTCTCAAATCTTGAAAATATGTCGGTAATCACTGAATTTCTCTAACGATGAGCTAGTCGGCGATAATCATTGCATTTTTCAAGGAAAATATGAGCTATTTCAATGCTTCAAAATTTGATTTTAGGGAGCTTTCTCGTGACTTTAACTTTAATTTTAAGAAAAGATAAGGCTGCGATAAATTTCATTCGGAAACAGAAAGACGTTCCGAAGCGGAATATTATTGATTTTCAACAAAAAATTGTTTTGTACTTGCTGTATTTGAATTACAATTACAAATTACAAGTACTTGTAATTGTACAAGCGCAAGTACAAGTAATTGTAAATGAAACATGACCCCGACGAATACAAGTACTTGTAATTGTAATTCAAGTACTGCAAGTATATTACAATTTTTGCAAGTACTTGTACTTGTGTGGCTTGAAGTTGAAACAGGTAAACTAATTGTACTTGTACTTGGCAAGTACTTTCAAAGTACTTGAAGCTGTTGAATCACTAATTTCTTTTTGCGCCTCTCATTAACATGCCACTGAAGTGGAAAATTTAAGTTCTAACGATATTAATTGAAATAAGTACTTAAGTACTACCGTACTCTGCTCATTGTACGGACATTATTCTGTATTTCAGTTTGGTAGTGAAGAAAACGGGCACAACTGTCACCAAACCGAGATATGGGGCTTATCTCTATCCATGTGGAAGGTACCTATAGATTATAGATTAGGTACTCCCCGTAGTTTATCACACAACGAATAGTTCTACCAACCTACCTAGTTATTATGCACGATGCACTATATATATATATATATGAAGCATAGGCAGCATGTTTCCTTAAAAGTTGTCAATATTTTCTTAGAACTTTTTTTCTTAGCAATGAATTAACGAAACTTATTGTCCATTCCTGTAAATGCAATTAACAATATCTCAATAGTTTCAGCGTTTTCCCCAGACAACAATTTTTACGTTTGCCCATTTCAGTGGCCATTATTTTTGAATCTAAATGCTATAATAAACCGTCTTTAGACCATCCGTTTTTATCGGTTTTCAGCTTTTGACCAGGAGGATCGTGAAACACAGGTGTTTCTTGAAATTCATATTATCCTACTTGTATACGCTGAAATTGGTCATATGGGGATTCAATTTTACAGAGCCTAATCCAGATAACCCTGAAAATGTGAACAATATCGGACCACAGTATACCATATGCAGTTACCAATAGACAGTACAACTACACGCCAGACATTTTTCTCCAAATACATATAACTTGTCATTATTTGGGAAAACCAAAAATATCAATGAACTTGTTTGTCTGATAACATTGTTGTCTGATAGGAGACAAACCAGTCCATGAGGCACAACTTTATGTCTACCTATCAGTAGTAGTGAAGTAACTTCAATAACCAACTTTATAACTTTAGATTGTTGTATTTTTTAAGCTCATTATACACAATATTATGAAAATTGTGCCAGATGTATTTAAAATGGGTATCATAGTGCAATGTGTCCTAGCCTGTTCAATACCTACTGTACAGACAGCTAAGCAATGAAGACCTACTCATTTTCCTGCTCCACTACTAAGGTAGGTACTTGATTATTCAATAGTTTTTAAACCTCTTACTACAATTTTAAACTATCTACATTGTTATTATTATTAAATTTTATTCACGCTTTTCATTAGTAAGTCCCTACCTACCTACACAGTGTTTGTATATTGTGAAGTTTTACCGACTCTATGATCTAAAATATGGACCGAATCGTACCATCTTGTCATCCTCTGTGTTAATGTAGCCCTGAGGATGTTGTACAAATACAACGAAATATCGGCCTAGCAGAAAGTTTCAATTATTTACCAACCACAATACCATCAACGACAGCTCTATAAAGAACACCCATTCATGAGCAATTCCTTAACTGTGGAAGGGTCCATCTTGAGTTTTGAACATTGATAAGGTCACAATGCTCTCTGTGATCTATGACATCTATGTTTATCCGACCTATGTTTATTTATACTACGTTTCTGTACGTACACTAGTTGTACGTTATATACAACTAGCAAGAGTACTGTCACCAGAATGGCGATTGACTGAATTGTAACCTACAAAGGGGTTTCAGGAAAGTAGTAGCGGGACAGTGCTCTATAAGGGGAGAGGGGATGTGTGTTTTAGTCGTTATGCCAATAGGGCTCCGAACATGAGAAGCCCGAGATAGAGCGCAGAACTTATATAGTACCCTAACCTTTTTTCTCATCATTTATTACCTACGACCGCAGAAGTGTTGGACACAATGAATGTTCCGTATTGAGACTGGAAGTAGGTGTAATGATTAGGTACCTATAGTAACTTACTATGTAGTAAAAAAAGATTAGGTACTTATACTCTTACCTGTATTAAAACTTTCTTGTATGAAATCTGCAGGGCGAAAATGACTGCAGCACACTTTCGATAGTAGAGCGAAAAGGGGCGACGCAAGGTGCCGACAAGGGGAAATTCATGTCAAATGCCATTTTCTTTAGGGTAATGCCTCCCTAGCGCTCCTAGCGGTGGAGCTTGTTAATTCGGAGCCCCAACACAAAAAAAGAGAAAGCCGAATCTCGGTATCAGCATTTCGCCAACCCGGATAAAAACAACTTATTAGACCAAGTTATAATTGCGACAATATTTCTCCCATTTGCTAATTTTGTGTTCTATACGATTGTTCCAAGTTGATATTCTTTTCAAGCCGTAAGCATATTGAAGACTTAGAAAACTTGAACAACTCCAATTTCCACTGTCCAAGTTTCCTCATCCAGTGCGAAGAATATATTACGTACCAGACATATCATTCAAGAATTTCAAATATATATACCTGGCTAGGGCTTTTACTAATAGCAATTATAAGGAAGTACCTAGGTAGGTAATTTTCTGTTTAGGTGCGCGTCTACAATTACTATAACCAAGATTAACTTCTCAACTAAGTGACAACGAAACCAGCGGCATTGTTTACTATATTAATTTATAACATAAATAAATATGAAACTACGACATGAATGGAAGAACAAGTACCTACGAAATAAATGCGTTATAAATCGAGAGCTTTCCAACGAATGGAGAACGATTTTTGTCCCATAAACACTTAAGAAAATTTATTTCCCCAGCAACGGCTTGGTTGTACGTGAAAATCAAAAGAAAATTTCGTGACAATCTCGCGTAACGTTTTCGGGCAGTTAGCTCAAGGCTAAAGCATGTTCCATGCTAAAAACCATAGATTTATGTGTGTGTACGTGTGAAAAATTTCGTCAACGCTGTCTAGGCCACAATTCTCAACCGATTTCCGAGATTCTTCGTTTTTTCGATCTTAATTTCAGACAAGTTGTGCAAATCTTGGGAAATCCGGATTTGGTGTCGCGGTGGGGGGGTGGAGGGGATATTATTAACTAGCTCCAAATCTCGACCTTTCTCCATGATTCTTATTTTGTTATATTACGAATTTGATATTGTTTTAGATCATGATATGTCAGGATTTCCAAATTGTATCATGGTGTACTTACTTCTCTTGTGTGAATTCAAGGGGGTATTACAGATTAATCTTGATGTATCAACTATTCGCTTCCGATTTTCGTGATTCCTTTCATGTTCAACGACAAATTTAGTCCAGTTTTGGGAAGTATGTCGAGAGTTTCAAATTTCATAACGGAAGAAGGTAAATGGAGGGGGTAAAAGAGATAAATCTTGATATTTTTACTATAATCATTTGATTTCCGTGAGTTTTTATCATTTGTTCGAAACAGATTTTATACAAGTTATGCAACGTTGGAAGTTTCAAATTTACTGTCGGTGGATGGGGTAAATCGGGAAGAAGGGTAATTTTGAACAATCATGATATTTTTGTTTTATTATCTTATTTTAGTTTCTCAAAATTATATACAATCCATTCATAGGGACGTCCCTGTAATGTACGCATTAAGATAAAAGCACCAATTATTGTTGACATCTCTCTTAGATTCTGTGTTTTACCCACGGGTTCAAGAAAATGGAACTTCCAAGTAGGTATTACAAATTGTGAGTTCGTTGTGAATAGTTTGCATGTATTTTCTCCAAATAACTTTGTTGATCACTTTTTTGAAATTCAGCTTTTTTAACCAATTGTTGATACACATGCCTTCAGAAATTCCAAATGTTGACATTTTCAGTTCCTAAAGTTGACACTTAAGTTAAATATTAATGCTTCTTTTACCTGAAGTTGTCATTGTGGTAAATGGTCAAGAATTGTGAACTGTGAACACTTGAACTGTGAACAGAATTGTGAACACTTAGAAATACATTCTCTAAGAATATCTTAAAATGGAGTAGGCTTAGTAAGCCACCATTAGAAAATGGAGCAATACAATAAAGTACGGATTATGTTGGATTGTTTGGAAATATTATCTCTCTATATTTGCTTAGAAATATTATATCTCTATATTCGCCTTGATGATTTAAATCCAAATATCAACTTCACGAATGAAATTAAAAAGTCTTTCCTGACACATGGACACAAACTCGCTTTATGGAACCTAATGTTGACACCGAACAAAACCATATTTTCTGTTGAAACTTTAGGGTTTTCATGGTTACGCTTTCTTCCTCTTATTTCTTCGTACTCTAGCTGGTTCACCCGTGCGTTGCACAGGTTGAATTGAACATTATCAAATAGCCTGTGACCCAAGTTATAGTAATTCTGATAGATTCGCCCACTCAGATCCCCAGTTGGTTCAGTGACGTTCAAAACGCTTTAACATTCCCTCCCTCCCCTGCCGATTGGGTCAGATTTCAAAAATTTTAAAAAAGTAGTCTTTGACTTGAATTGGAGTAATCCAGACCTACTCGACAATCAAATACCCAGTTTGTTCAGTGATGGCAAAGATATTTATTATTTATTTTTATATTTATTTATTTTTATTATTTCACCACAAGGTACATTTTTCTTTAATTTTATTATAAACATCTTTTCTTCGTGAATTTTCACCTTTTTTTGGTTACCTTATTCCTTCTGTGTTTGCAAACAATGTGTGCAAACGGATAAAAACTTGATAAGGGAAAAAAGAAGGGGACAAACGAAGTAATGGATAGTGGTGCTCTAATTTTGAGCAGGAGTATATATAGATAAATCATCTGAATTTATATCATAATTTTTACTCATCTACTCGACCCGAAATATCCAAATTTGTAGACTCACCTCACTAAGCTGCAGAGCTGTGACATTGTCACTGGAGTGACAGATCACTGGAGTAAATTACATCACCCAGACGATTTATTACGTTCTTCATAATTTGCGGAATCGGTCAACCTTAACAATTACTTTCTTATCTTCCGAATGACGTCGATTTTGATAATCTACAGTGCCTCATTTTCTTATTTCCTGGATTTGAAATTAAAGTGTCAACATTTGGATAAGTGTCAACAATTGGTGCTTTTACCCTACTCACCAATATGTTTTTTTAATTTAAGATTTCAGCAGAACCTTAGAGCCGTTTAGTATAATTATCAGGACAAGGTCGTTAGAGGACGTAATTTAAATACGATTCACATCACCTAAGTACTTTCATTTCACATCCCTAATACATTAGCCATCTCATTCCTCTACCCGGATCGTTTCCATGGCTATTGTTCGGTAGCCGGAACTGAGTTAGTTCAACTTTTGAATATTCAGCCGGCCGGTTCAGTATTTACCTGCCCAGCTCTGCGACTGCAGCGCTCAGTCTCGCACAATGAAGTTCGTCATTCACACCTTCCTTCTTTTTTGCCTTCTAGGTAAGAACGATGTTGACCTGAGTGCAAAAATGTGCAGTTACAAAACTGTTTTACTAAACACACACCTGTAAACCCGTAGAATTGATGTTGACTGTTTTGACGAATCATCTCATTGAATATTCACAGATTTCGTTCTGTTATTGTGAACTCAAGCTTTGTATTTCTTTTTTGTGTTTCTCAATTACTTCGAATCGTAAACGCTGCAAATTATTACACAAAGGTTTGTTATTTATGTATTGAACAGCACTTTAGCGCAGATCACTAGTTTGTAATTTGAGCACACTGAGTGAAAAGAGATTTGTATCTGTAAATTTTAATGCAAAATTATTTTTTCTTAATAACTACTACCTACCTACTAATTGAACAAGTTTTAGGATTTTTAGCAATTTTTTCCATTTGTATCTATTTTTAGGACTTGTTAATGAAATTTAAGCGCCTTCATTGTTCAGTATAATGTTGTGCATAAATTGTTGAATGCAGTTCAATCTAGTTCAGGGTTGATAGAATTTTTTTGAGTAATAATAACAACTTCATCCGTTTTACCATTTTTAGAGAGTTTTTTTTAATCACTTTGGGAAAATTGGCAAATTTATTGGATTCGAAAAATGCCGCCTAACAAACTCATCATTTCTCTTGGAATAGTGTGTTTTTTTTTAAGGGGAGAGGGGAGAAATTATTTTTTAATCTTGGTCTTAAAGGGAGTTATCGATTTTAATGGCAACTATATGCACGAGATTGTAAGGAATGGTATAAGAAGTACATATGCTATACCCACACATTAGTATGAAAAAGCGTTGAAATCCAAGAATCGTTCAGATTTGCTCAAAACGAATTTCCATTAGGAAAATTGTGAAAAATTGCAAGATTTCTGATTAATTATTATCATTTTTTAAACATTTATATCAACCCATCAATTAAAAGTGTTGATCTTGAATTAGAAGCATCTTTTGAATGTATTGAAGTGATACCGAGGAATCAGTCCCAAAAAGGTTCCATAAGGAAGTGGTTTTCGATCGAAGTTTTATTTTCATTTGATGATTAATTTTTTCAGCACATTTTGACATTTGAACCAACACATTTTAAGGAGGGGGGGGGGGGGGATCCTCATTTATCTGCTCACCCTCGTTATCTCATTACGCACATGAATTGAAATGTTCAACAGATTCGAGCGATCATTTTTAGCGAATTTTCGTAGAAAATGAAGCTATTGCAATTTTTCTGATGATGCCCTATGATCATAATTCTGATGATCCCCTAATACAAAGCCTACATGTATGCTATTATGGGTTCAACCATAACTTTTATGTGGGTGCCGAGCCATGTGGGTATTTATGGCAATGAGTGCGCAGATGCCCTTGCAAGGAGAGTCATTGGTGATAACTCCATCGATATGTTGCTGATACGAATTGAGGATCAAATCTCCTTTATGCAACATAAAGCCAATTCCATGTGGCATGAGCAATGGAAGGGTGAGGCCACTGGTCTGCGTGGTGTCCTGCAGGACCTGTGCCCGGTGGGCCCTTTCGTAACCCAACTTCCAAGGAGCGATAGAATAGTGGTCAACCGGGTTGCCACTGGCCATACCCCTCTTACTCACAGACACCTGCTTAGAGCAGAAGCTCGAGATGTTGTGTGTGGGAAGTGTGTGTGTGTGTGGGGGGGGATCTGTCCATCCGCCACTTTCTGGAGGACTGCCCAGCCCTTGTGGACCTCCGATTCTAGCATCAGCCACCTCAGTGGGTAGATGTATTATCCGGACCAGACAAGGTCCGATCCCTGTTGTTGTACCTGAGAGCCACTGAGCTCTTCTACGAACTGTGATGTTATCTGATCTGTGATATATTTCTATAGTCATAGTTTTATTTCACTCTTTTCTGATTGTATATAGTAGCATGTATATAGTTATTAGCCAATTTTACATCTAGTCTTAGTTGTATCATTTTATTTTATTTTTTTTATTATTATTATTTTTTTTATAATTTTCATTTATTTATTTATTTATTTATTTATTTTACTTTATTTTTTTTGGTTTATCCACTATAACTGTGGTTATCACTGCACTCCTCATTTTTTCCCCTCTGATATGCCAGTGGAGTCCATGATGGCGCTCCTTTTTGGTCGAGGGTGGCAACATGGCTCTCCTTAGAATCGTGCCACTTCCAATGTCCCAGATTGTCATTGTATTCGGATATATACATCATAGGATGCTCATGCATATAAGTGAGAACCATACCATTCTCACTTTCTCACAATAAAAGAAAAGAAAACTTCGACATCGTGCAGGAGATCGACAATTTTGTCATGTTTCATGTCTTCAGGAGGGCCCATGATTTGAATTTTTGCAGGACCGCAGGACGAGCAAACGTAGTTGAACCACTTAACCAGGTTAAACCACTTATGAAAAAAAAAAAAGAAAAAATTAACCCCCCTCAAAATTTGATTGTTTACATTTCAAGATGCGTAGAATCCAAAAAATCGAATTGAAAAAAATCCTTCCGAAGCTGTACGCAGTACGAAGCTTTTTTCCAAAAAGTATTGGACCAAACTTTAAGAAATTTGACTTGAAAATCATTTTTATCGGCCGGGATGTGTTACCATACGACGAAATTTTTAGACATTATTTGGTTATTTCTCTATTGAGTCACTACAGCAAGTCTTGATTATTGAGCGTCTTAATGATTCTGAGGTCGATCATACAGGAATGACCTACAAGCCAAACTATGTACATCGCGGGCTAATCAGCTAGATTGGCTGCTAACATTATGTATACACTCAACTTGTGAATTTCAAAATTTCACTTTTATCGTACTTTTGCTTTCTCACTACCGAAAGGTAGGGAAGATTTGTGTTCGAGCAAATAGACGAAATAATGTTTGTCTTCCAAGATCAAAATATCCACATGCTTTTTGCGTTTCAGATTTTGCTGCTCAATTGACATGAATATATATAATATCACAGGGGGCCATTCTTAAAATTGAAGAGGAGCCATGCTAGTCCGTCAAATCAAAATTTTCAGATTTAAGAAAATCTGTTTGTGAAAATTTGTGAAAATCTGAAAATGTAAAGAAAAAACTGTTTCATAATGTTTTACAGATAAAATTTTGCGTATTTTTACTTCATTGTCTTGAGGGAAACTTTAGAAACTGAGTAGTATACTCGATTCAAATCATACTGCCACTAAAGTTGAAAAAATCCTAATTTTAGTTAGGACATGTGAGGTTTTGATTGATTTTTTCTTACTTGTGGGATTTCGGTGAAAACATATGGAGGACTTAAGGGGTTTTGGTCTTTCTCCAGAGGAAAAATTGAAACTAGGGGAAAGATAATATGACATTTTTAACGTTTAATGCTGAACCAAATTTTTTTATTGATAAAAAGGGAATGAAATTCAATTTGAGTCAATACTTGAATATAAAACTTGAGTAAATCATACGTGGAAGGAAACATTAAAACAAATAATTATGAATAGGTAGCCTGCAAAAAAAAAAAAAAAAAAAAAAAAAAAAAAAAAAAAAAAAAAAAAAAAAATTACTCATTGCATGTATCTGCTGACCATTTGATCCTGGAGTATCTTATCACGCAATCCATAGGTATTCTGGCTGAAATTTAAAGCATCCCCTGGCCGAATTTTGAAGCACTGGTAAGCTTTACTGTTGTGCTTACATGGTATGAATACGTTTGAACCAGATGGAAACGAATGCCTTTCTTTTTTAGCGATTTCACGCGAACTACTGGTTTTTGCCTTTCTCCTCGTACCTTGATTACCGTCTCTCACTGTCACTGTACCATCCATATCACTATCACCCATTTCGATAAACATATATGATCACTTGAAATAATATAAAAAATTCACTGATAAACGTACAGTTTAGCCGAACTTCACAGATAGCTAAAAAAGAAGCAACAGGAGGGTCACGTGAGGATTGGTATCTGGCTTCCCATTGATTGCTTGGAGTAGTGGGATTCTGCGTGATTCACAGCTCTGGTCATGTGTGGTTTTGGATGAAGTACAAGAATCTACTGTATTGTTTTGACGAGATCTGTGGGGTTTTGCTCGACATTGAGTGAAGATAATGGTACAGCTGATCACAAAAAACAACAAACCAATGCTAACTAAAAAAAATTGTTTTGTGACTTGTGGGGTTTCGCATGGCTCCTCCTCAATTCTGTACCCGTTCCGTTACCCAAAGTTTTACCACGTTTATTGTGATGATTTTCAATCACTACCAACGCGTTTCTAGGGAAATGTAACTCCTGTGGTTTTCATTCCACAAGAATCGTTCTCTATTGGTTAGAAAGCTATCGATTTATCTAACCGTACTACGTTGATCACAGCGCAGTACGTGGCTGACAATCTGAGGTAAGAGCGTAGTTGTGTAGATCATATAATATATATTGTTCAAATACAGCTGATCCTTCTCAATTAATTTTGTAAACATGATTGCAAACACTATTGGGACATGAAGAGACGATTAAAATGATGGACTTTATCTTGATCAGTTGAGTGGGTTAAATGCTCTCCTGATAGAATGACTCTCAAGAACATTAGGAGATCAAGCGAGTGAGCTAAATTCTCCCCTGTTCACCTTAGGAAGTTGAAATTTGATTGGGAGACTCTCTTTTCGTCCGATTTTGATGAATTTTTCAGGGATTGCGCGGGTTAGCTCTTAGATGGAACAATATAAATTTCTTTATCGAAGGATGAATAGTTACGTTCGAATTTTTTGAAACATCTATCTGTTTCACAACATTATTCTGCATGATGGACCAGCCAACCCTGTAAGGACAAAGAGGAAGAAGCAAGACTTTCAAGCCAGCCATTTTCCGTTTTGACCACATTTTATTGAGCCCAGTTTATATCCACAATCTTCCGTGTGATTATAAAGTAATCTCAACTAATGCCGACAACAAATCAGTGGAACTAGAACATACTTTCCTGAAAACCATTTGGGTCGCCATCAATTGGATGTATCACCATAAACTCAAACTTAGTTGCTAGCACCTTTCACAACCTTGTTTTCTGCTGCTTGATCACCAGCTCAAGATAACTGTGGCGAGTTCTTACCTATCTTTACCTACATCTATAACTTCATCTTCATCTTCTGGGCTTTTTCTGGCTATTGCATCGTTCCTCCTACCTACCTATCTGGAGTTGGCCTTCACCTTCTGCACTTATCTTTGGAACTGAACTTTGGGGAACAGGGCTTAGCTTCACCTTCTTTACTTCACATTTGTGCCTACCTTCACCTTTTCTCATTCAGACAGTGGCCACATAGGTAGGAAAACCAATATTTGTATATACGAATACCTATCCAAAGTTACCTCATTAATCAATAAACTAAGTGAACTTATCTATCTATCTATCTTCATTCATCATTCGTAGTCAAATTATCACTAATCTAGTCACTGATTCTCATAGTAAATTCCTATTTATCCATTAAAAATACAGTCCACTCAAAATATTAAATAGCTGAGCTTTGTAGGGCGTGCTAGTTAATTTGCCCTATCATTGCCTTGGTAGCACGGTGCACAAACTACCAAATATCAGAGCGACATGTATTGGACGGAGTTGGCGCTGTAACCAAATCAGCAGGCTCTTAGTCCTTTACAAAACAACGTTGTATTCGCACAACCCCTAACCTAACTATATCAAAAACTGTTACAGGGGCTGTTTTCAGCGTGGGGATTGACGTGGACCACTGCTCTGAACGAGGAACTCTCTACAGAATGGATCGAACGAAGATCTGCAACGACTGCTGCTGCATCAAGAAAAACGGCAAAGTGGACTACGTGCCCAAGTGCACCCCCAAGGCAGGCTGCCAAGTCCCCACCCCCATCGACTGGGCCAAAATGAAAAAAGTCTTCGCCAACAAGATTTGTGCTTGAGCCCTCGTTGGTAGTTCTGCAGGAATATAGTTGGGATTAGTAGTACTCTTGATTTCAGATGACGCAAATCTGTACATAGCATCTCGAATTTATTAAAGATTTTAATATTGCAAATAGTCGTTTCTATTATTTTCACCGCTTAACACAATGTGCATATTATATTCGTTATATTATTACATTACCTATTACACTGGCCATGTAATTTCAGAGTCCATCACTTTCTTTCAAATTTTAAGAAAATAATTCTTCTTTTTCACAATAATATTCTTGATACAAACAAACTTTCAGGATTTTGGTCGCTACTTTCGTTTTTAGCATTTCTTTTAGCACATATTTAACAGAGATTTTTAATCTCGAATTTACCGGGAGGTATCGTCTGGAATGATTTATTTATACAATTGTGTGGAAAATGGTAAACTCTAGGAACCTTTTCAGGATGTTCCAAAACAGATTTCTGCACTAATTTTTTTTTTTTTTTTTTTTGTTTTTAATATGAAGAAATTTAAAAAGCTCAATCTTCTACTAAAATTCACCAAAGCGGGTTTTGTATCCCCTTTATAAGGTTGATTGTGTACGGGAAGTCCAAAAAGCAATCGATTCATTAGAATAATGAATTATAGATTTTTTCAGAAATTCTATTTGAAAACTTGGTGACACAAGAATGAACTGCTACAGTTTTAATACTAGGTGGTATAAATTATGCCCATATTTTTATCTTTGGAGTAGGTAGATTCACTTTGTGGCATAATTATTGAGGGATCATATTGGGGAATTCCCCAGGTATTTCTCTATTTGACTGTCTAACTAATTTTTTTCTCTATTTATTGTTCAACTATTACCTAATTTCTCATTTCAGTGTTTTCCAACCTGTCCCCCCCCCCCCCCCGCTTCCATCTAGATTATTTTTCGTCAAAAATGAGACGTTAGCTAGGCATACGCGAACGGATTTTTTCGGCGGATCATGGATTATTCCGAAGAATTTCTGAAATCCGTCAGTTCGATTCGCTCGTTAGTGGGCAAGAACCGACCGAACGAAATCCGCCGATACGACATGGTGCCAAGAAAAATCCGCCGATCCCAACCTTAAGCGTATGGGGAAATCCGGCAACGGATGTTATCGACTGATCTGATTCGTCAACTCGGTCTGTAGCTGCAACATACACGAGCGGATCGTACAGTGGGATCGACAAGTGACAAGTAGAAAGTTTTTTCGAGAAAACCACGTTTTTTTAACATAAAAACCCACATTTCTCCCTTTTAAATCAACTTTTTCCTACATTTGACCACATGTTCGGGATCAGCGTCAAATTGTCTATAATAATAGATGTTACATTTATTTTAAACCATTTAGGGCCGGTTTAACAATCGCATTTATCCAATGAATAAGAGGGATTTATCTGAAGGACCCATCCCTAGTTAAACCCTATCTGGCGTTTCAATTTATCTGGTCCCCGGACGGCTGGATAACAATTATAACAGGAGGTTAATGTGATATCTAGACCTTTCTAACCTCGAACAAGTTTATTAATTTACAAAAATCTTATTTGAATCTCAAGTTTGATTGTCTTTATTTTTGTACCTTCCAATGGATATATTTGGGGATTTGTCTTCAAATAGCAGCAACGGCGAAGATTCTATCGTAGCATAATTCGTTGAATGGAAAAGAAGACCGTGTATACCTAGTAAGACCCCGTGTCCTACTAATACCTACTAATATGGGACGAGAGCGTATTTTTATTGAGGTTTCGGTAGGACAAAGATACCATTCTTTACATTCTAACATAAATCGAAGATGAAATTAAGTCCACAACTTACTGATCACAATAATTCATTCATAATAATTCAGGTTGCAATATCGCTATTCGTATAAGTATTTCTCTCTCTAGAAATGAAGCAAACAAACGGCAAAAATGTGGTCAGAAATAACATCAGACCCGGTCCGATCCATGAAGAAAATGTAGCTCCTACTCTACTCTGTGGTAGTAAGTACCTACCATGTGTAAATCGCCCTTATTCTGTCACCTACGGGCACCAATGAGGATGCTAACGGCGCTTTCTGCCAGACAGAATTTATCTGAGGGATAATTTTATCCGCCAGGTAATTCGGCATTGATAAACAACTCACATTCTTTATCTGGAGTATAGCGCTTTACTCGGTATAGCTATCCTGCAGTTAATGTAGATACTTGATAAACCGGCTCTTTAGACTCATTTATTAAAAACCAAAAGCTAATTCTTTGGACATTTGAAAAATGGGCGAGTCCCCAATGCCCAGTGTGACGTCACCAGTCCAGCAAAATTTGAAAAATCTTAGAAAGAAAACTAGCCATCGTAGGACGGTGCAGATGGTGTCAAATTCTATAGGTCTGAATCTACTTTCATTTAAAAGTACAAAATTAATACGAGGGTCACGCTCATTGAGAGCTGTACAAAAAAACACTAAGGTTGATTTGAAGATAGCTGGGCAACAACTGGAAATGCTGAAAACTATTTATAGAAGATAAATTAGAATGTAGAATTAGAAAATGATGCCATGAACTATCAGGATAAATTGGGACGCGAATATACAGGGAGGTACTCTTCAAAAGGTAATCAGTTGAATGGCGATATAGAGCAAAACTTTCACTCAAGTGATTTGATTCATGACTCAAGTAGAAAAGTTGGAAATTTATACATTTGGCGAAAGCAGACTCGTTGGAAAACCGTTAGTGACTTAAATCAGTCCCTAAGCGCAAGACTCGTAAATAATAGAAGTGGGTAGTGTTGGGAAGTGAAACTTAGTTACCATAGATGTACCCAACTTCGGCCACTTTTGGAGGTTTTTTTGGTTTATTCAAGGTCAAATGTATTAGTAAAAATCTGAAAACGATCATTTAGATAATAGCAGTTTTTATATACAGGATGTCATTATAATCATTTTTCGTGGCATAACAATTTATGCCTTTTTTAAAAACTCAAAGTGTAGCCCAGTTAGGTACCATTGTGCTCCAACTTCGGCCACCTAGAAAAAATGCATTCAACTGGAAGATGTAGTAATTATATCTGTACCTCAGAGGTCGATTATCGTAAGTGACATTTTGGCGATTTTACAGGAGAGCCAAAAGAAGTTGTGGGCACACCTATTTTGATCCCTATGGCCCATTCTGATGACTTTATCATGCTCAAATTAATTAATTTGAGCATGATAAAGTCATCAGAATGGGCCATAGGGATCAAAATAGGTGTGCCCACAACTTCTTTTGGCTCTCCTGTAAAATCGCCAAAATGTCACTTACGATAATCGACCTCTGAGGTACAGATATTGCAGCTTCGGCCGCCAAAAAAAGTTTTTTAAAAGCTTCTTTGAATTTTAGAATTTAAATTTTTAAAATTATAAAAACTATTAACCGACTGTTTTGAAACACCTTTAATAGAGTAAGAAACACTTTAGGAATATCACGGAAAACATCAAAATAAAGGGATCATACATTGGGAAAAGATTGATTAAACATAACGTTTATTCAAATAAAAACACAGGTTATTAGCCAAAGAACTTATTGACATTATCATGACAGCGCAAAAGTTTTTCTATCCAGCTTTGACAGGTCGATTATTCTTAAAATCTTTGAGTTTACCTAATCCCTCCTCGACCAAAACACATCTGCACAATCGAACGCAGGCCGATATTTTCATTTCAGTCAGTAGTTTCATTTCTGTTGGCATCGTAAAATCGATAGGGCGACCCAGCATGAGAGGATGATTATTTAACTTTTGTCTTGTAAAGTAGATCATGGAACAGCATATTTCTCAGATGCTTTGCGGGTAGATAATTTACCATCTTACTTCTTTCAAGGTATTTTCCAAGTAGACAGGATTGTATGGTAGTCCCGCTTGCCTATTGCTTCTGAGTCTACCTATACATAGGTAGTGGATGCTTTGTTTTACTTTCAGAAGATAAAAAAAGTTTCGTCTTCAAAATCAATTTCCACTCGCATTTTGCGTTTTAGACCATTTTGAACAACTATCGTTCCAATTTCCACGATTTCCAACTGATTTTGATGAAATTTTCGGGTAATGTACGAATGAGGGCGTGATTGTCCTTTATAAGTTTTCATTGTTCCCAGATCAATACTTCACTCTGCGCAGGTGCAAATGTAAAGTCTATCAAGCATCATTTTCTCACATCCTACTTAGTCATCCGATCTCACGCAAATTGAGAATTGTTGGGAGAAGACGAAACATACCAATTCAACATGATCGTATCATTAGTAGCTCCTGCTCACTCACTAAGGTAAAATCCTTGTAACAAGCTCAATTTCCACAGTTTCATACAATTTTGATGAAATTTTCTATACTAACCACCATGGCCGAAGTTAGGTACACTACATCAGTTTTTGAGACAAAGTCACCAGAAGTCACTCAAAGAACAAAGCAAAACAAATCTAACAATAAACTAAACTAGCAACATAAAATGGTAACAACAAGTTCTCAAGCTACCAGCTGCAGTATTTATAAGGTACACAAGCTGAAAAAACCTAAACTCCTTGTTTACATTTTGATTTTTATCATGGGAATGTGATAAGAGTAACAAGCCTGGGAGATATCATCTTTAAGCCTTGACGGCAGCTGATGACGTGGGGAACAGATTGAAAATTTTTGATAACCCCTGAAGCGTGCAGTATTGTCAATTCCACCAAACCTTGAAATGGCCGAAATTAGGGGACATGGCCGAAACTGGGTACATCTACGGTACTTCGTTTTGAATTTAGTCATCGATAAAATGGCCTGACTTGTTTGTGATCATAATGCGTGTAATTTATTTGAGTGTTTAAATACCATAAAAATATGTAATAGCTTCCTATCTATAGCACCTGAAGTCCTTGAACTGTCTCCTAAAACTTTTGGCTCACCAAATCCATTGTCAAAGTATATGATTATTACGTTATTTATTACAAATAGTGTTTTCTCATTTGTAAATCAGCAACATTAATACCAAAACTAAAACAGAGGGATTCGGAAATAGACTCTTATTAGCAAATAACAGAGCACGTGTGGAGCCCATGACAGCGTGAAGAGCCCGTGATAAAGGTTTATTCATGAACGTGTAACAAAATTGTGGAATCGGGAGAGCTGCCGGAGTATTTCTCTTCTGCACTCACGCGTGACCAGACAAATAAATAGAGTTAATTAACTTCTCCACATTATTATCAGTCCCTCAGGGTGACGGATATTTTAGTTCAAGATGAGGACGTTTTTGTAATGCGTTTGGTGTTTGCTTCTGAGTCAACCCTGGTGAGTTTTGCAATGGGGAGTTTCATCGTTATTTTTTATTTGCTCAATAGAAAGATCTGAACAAGAGCTTTCCAAAAAGGTGCCATAAAATGGGTAACTGGCCATACCTGTGAGGAACTCTCAGCTCGCTTTAAAAGTGTGAAATTCCCCATTACTAGGAAAGACGAAACATTAATTTATTGCCCACTGAAATCAAAATGACTATTCGCGTTTCGTGAGTCACAGCTTTCCCGTATATATCTACTAGCCGCTCCGGCTCGCTTCACTCGCCTCCACGTCCAGGGGGGGGGCAAGCCCCCCGGGCCCCCATTAAGTTGCTCGCTTTGCTCACAAGGTGTGGCTGTATACATGCGATGGTCTTTTACCCCCCATTCAGGTGTATTACAATTGAAACATGCAGGGGATGTTGCTCGCTTCTCTCACAACCGGCAGATCCCTAAGGGTAGGTTTAACGTGTGTAGGGGGTGTTGTTCGCTTTGCTCACTCGGTATGGCTGTATATGTGTAGGAAAACCCACGTTGAAATCCGATATAGGGAATTTTGCTCGCTTCGCTCGCTCGATGAAATGTCTTAAACGGAAAGGATCTTTCCTTCAAGAGGTTCCCCTTCAGGTAGAAAGGGCCTGCGTCTCAACATTCCTGATAAGGCAGGCTCAATTAACTTCTCATTTTAATCGCATCGCCTCCCTTTCCCTTCTCATTTTGTCCAACTTTCCTTCACTTTTTTCGAAATCCGATTTCGGATTCAGATTCGGCGGAATCAAAACTGTATTTCGCCCGCAAACACCGTCTCGAAAAACGTTTCTTTATGGGGTATATTTTAATGAGAAAAAAAAACGAAGTTTTTCGTCGGAATTTTCGAGAAAACGGGTCCGTACTCTTTCATATTTTTGACGCATTTCCCGATACTTTTTTCGCAATCCGATCGTGCTGTCCTCTTCCCTCGCCGTTTAGAGGGGTAGGGGAAGCGGGGAAGTAAAAAAGAACGGGAAAAAGCGCCCAAAAAACGTCAAAATGTAAGTAAAAAACGGAATTTTAAGGTCGAAAGAGTGGGGGGGGGGGGGAGAATAAAACATAGCCTATAGTCTGACGGGGAGATTTCCGGTCACGATAAAAAAAACCCTTTCGGATCCCTTCGTCCGTTCGGCCGTTTAAGCTACATAGACTCACTCACTCACAGACAGTTTCATTCTTATAATAGAGATAGAGATATAGATGTAAGAAGTGTCGCATCTATCTGTCGGTATGTATTCATGAAAACTTTGCTAACCGCATATCTCCCGCATGTGTCATCCGATTTTAGTTGAATTTTCAAGAATTGTGCAGGTCAGGCCATAATATGGTTCCTTAAAACTGCATTGCCTTGTATGAAGGTATCTACAACTACTTCGAATGTTTAATACGCATCATACACCTCTAATTTCTAAGGTATTTTTAGTTAAATTAATTATATGCGATTCACTGTTACTTTTGTGGGTCCATGTTGTTGTATGAGTCGGAGTACCTACCTAAGAAAACTACGAATTCAAGATCTGTTACCTCAATACCAATCATCAAGTTACACTATTTCAGTTATCATATATCAGTCATTATATCTGTAGTGTACCTTGCTCTCCCTGCCTCTGTATCCCGAAACGGATTAGTATACAAGAAGTCCCAAAAGTCGGAAAAATAAGGCGTCACTCGGCAAAAAAAGGGGAAAAAATTTCCAAGTACCCTCTTTGGGTTGGCCAAAAACTTTGGATTTTTTTTCTGATTTTTATTTGCCTAAAATTTAGTAGGGATCAGGCCCCCCAAAAGCTCTCTCCAAGTTTCACTTTGATACTTCAAAAATGGTGCAAAAAAGTGGGGGAAGAGGTTTACTTTTGGGACACCAAGTATAAGGCCAGGAAGGACGATCAATAAATAACTGAAGCAACCAAACTCGTTGCCCATTCATTCTCCCGTGATCTCTCGCACTATAATATCATAAACTTTCGAATATTTCAATAAGATTTTCCTATGTTTAGTTCTTTCTCCGTTCAGTTATGTTGCTCCATCTGCAAAGTTATGTAAAATGAATGAAAGATCATAGTCTTTTGAAGCTTCCAATTTAAGCAATGTTTCTAGTAAATCCTTAAGAGTCAATTCCAGTAAAGAAATGTGTTAAAGTCCTTGGGCTCTTCCGTTTCTGTCGATGTTTTCTTGGTTTCTAGGTGAGATATTTGGTCAGTTTCATGATTTAATGATGTGACAGATGTAGTGAATGGTTCCCATCAAAATGCTGCCCCATCACATTACTTCCGTCGGTCTACATTCATTTCCATAATATTTTCTGGGATCTCGTTTGTGATTGCTCCGAAAAATGAAAATTGGCTTCGTAAAGCGGGAGCTGCAGGTAGGTAGATCCTTTACCCAAATGGACCCCTCAGGATACAGGCAGAAAAAATATAGAGGTGATCAGGTAGACGTGCTCCAATGGAAATTCCCGGGATACAGGGTTGGCCCAGAGGATTCCCACGCGAAAATAAAATGACAGTTTAAAAGTCAACATTCGCACGAGCTCCACAGATTTAGACCCTTTTGAAGACAATTCACGAGCAACATATAGGACGATATAAAACAAGGCTTACTTCAGAACAATCATAGTTTTTGCTTCCTCGCCTCGAGGTAGAAAAACTTTGTACACGTTTAGGACTTTGAAACAATTATTTATTCTTGAAAATTACAATTTCGACTTCCTTTGCCCAGTTCCTTCAAATTGACAGTTCTTATTCCTTAATAACACTAATCCCGAACGTTTGTACATATTAATGTAAACGTGAAGTAGGCACATCAACTACCACACGCCGAAAATCGAAACATTTTGCCTATTTACCATGAATGTGTTTTTGGGCTGGGGTAAGGTGAAATTTTCCATCACAGTTTTTTTTTTTTTCCAGAGCAATAATTGCTAAGGGGCTTAGGAATCATTGCAAAGAATAGAAGGCATTTCATGGCTGGGTACTAGTGAATTGCAGCTACTATACAGGATGTCTACAGTAGTTATAAGACAAACTCAACGAATCGATTCAACAGCTTATTTCTGATCGAAAGTTCCTCTTGGAGATTTTTTTGTAACGCATAGTTTTCGAGTAATTCAAATTTAAGTTTTTTTTTCGTGTTTTCGACTTTTGTCACTAAAACGATCATAACTCCCTTAATTTGCTGTGTAAATTCAAATTTGAGGATACCGTTGGAAAGAGTATCAAATGAAGAGCATTTTATGAATTAAGGTTTGGGACAGGAAAGCCCTCTGAAAAGAAAATGTTACCTAATTTGAGGAACCACGAGCTTTTTCAATCGGAACTTAAACTATGATAACTAGGGCTGGGATCGATATGCTCGATAAAATCTCCAGATATGCTCGAAAACCATGTGTTTTATGCTCGATAGATATGCTCCAAAAACCCATTTAATGCGGTTAAATATGCAGAATATGCTCGAAAAACACCGTTAAAAACTATAGAAAGGAAAGTGAAACGAAAAAACCAATAACTTATCTTTATATTCGAGCCTTATTTTATAATTGTATGTGATACACTGCGATATACTCGCACTCAATTTTCAAGTATTGTATATCAGAAGTTTTCTTATAAAAGATACAGTTTACAAGTTAATTTACAAAATGATCATAGAATTACGCGAGTCAATGAAGTAGATCTACATTGGTCTGTACAACAAGAATTTTTTCTATGTTTTCAGTTGTAAATGATTTTCTTAAATCAGTCAATAAACGTTTCAATGACGAGAAGGATCTTTCGACGTCAACTGACACGAGAGGTAAATACTTCAATGATGCTGCTTCTTGTGCAGAATAGTTCAGAAAATCCTCTGACTTTGCACACTCGCCATGCAGCTTCCTCTCCAAGTCCAACGCTGCACTCCTACCGGGATTTTGAGCCAGCACGAACTCCAACTTTTGTTTAACGGTTTTCCAAGTCTCTACAGGCCACGAGTCGGCGTTTTGGATGACTCCTTGTATTGTAGCGACCACTTCAACCAACTCCATCCCTCGCGATTCCAACTTTAAGATGGCCTCAGGTATGACGATCATGTAGGCGAGTACCGCACTCTAATCCGGCAGAAGGTTCTACTACTCTCACCAGATAACATTTTAATAATTATTATTCCTTTTTTCGAACCTTATGGATGGTCAGGACCCGAATTCGGTTGGGGAATTCGAAGAAAAACAAAGTATTTAGACGAAAACCACAAGAATATCCATTTATATGCTTCTATTCTGAAAACCGCGGTTTTATGCATTTATATGCTCGATAAATTTAAATTATGTTGGTCCCAGACAGGTGAAAATACCACCGAAAGGCTTCTTTCAGTGTGTACTATTCAGGAAAAAAATATGCAAATATGCTCGAATCCCAGCCCTAATTATAAACAATATTTTTTTCAGGATGCAAGAACGGTAAAAACTGCTTCGAGATCTCATCTTTCTAATGGTGTAGACAATTTTACTTTTACTTTGCTAATTAGGGGAAAAAACTATGTTTTAGTGTTGAAAAACTTTTTTTTTTCAATGAAATCAAGGTTTTCTTGAAAATTTACCTTCTATTTGAAAATTTCATTTTCCCTGTTGTCATTTTGAACCTGTTCATTGGAAATTTCATAAAAAATCGGCCCATTAATTAGTCTCGGGGTTTAGTCTGTCTCTCAATTTTAGTTTTGTACATGCGCACAGACTACTATTTATGTGACGACAATGAAAGTAATAGGAGACCGTCTAGAAGCTATACCGCACAATTCCAGAATTTGCATCAAAATCGTTCCATTGGATATTATTTTCGCGCAAGAGCAATGGTTATTACTCAACCAATCGTAATATAACTTATAGGGAATTTTCCTAGAACATATATCCAATTACCTACCGAGTTTGAACGAAATCGGGCCAACAGATGATGAGCAATCGACGTTATGAGAAACGCATGTACGCGCATGCGCACAGGCTACTGTTGATTCGAAGGCATTGCAAATTATAGGGGACCGTCTCGGAGCCAGCCCGCACAATCCCTGAAATTTTAATCGGAATCGGTTGAAACTTGGTATAGTTCTGGGCGTGACAAGAATTTACCACAGACAGACAGACAGAAACGGATCCAAAATTGATCAGCACCTTGGTCTTGATTCTGGTGTTGTGTTGAAACACTCAACAATAATTCTCTCCGAACACCTCCTGTCCTACTGATTAGCCACTCCCACAGAACACTCCCGAGCATCATGGATACTTCCAGGGTCTATTCATGCGCGTATCACGAGCATCCATGTGGGAACCAGTCAGCTGACTGCAAGGTCCCTTGAGAGGGAGAGAACCCACTGGACCCGTCACGTAGAGGGGGCACCTCGGCAGGCAACAGCCAAGATAACGCCTACTTGGGCCCCGTCCAAACTCAACAGTCAGAAGCACTGGCAAACCCTCCTTCAGTCGATCACGTGAATACTCCGGGATCCGACGACACACCAGGGGCAATCGAGTGATATCATTCCCCCCCTACTCTTTTTTTCCCAAAAAGCCCAAATCCTCGCCGGCACCGCCAGTCGAAACTCGGCCGGTGTTTTTCCCATTCTGTTCTCCTGATTTCGCTTGGAAACTCGAAACGAAAATGTCGGGCGTGAAGACCGAAGCAGAGAAAAGGAAGCAGATCAGCGTGCGGGCGATCGCCGACGTCGAGGACGTGACGTCGATGAAAAAGAGTTTCAATCGGCATCTTCACTACACTCTAGTCAAAGACCGCAATATCGCGACAACCCGCGACTATTTCTTCGCACTCGCTCATACGGTCAAAGACAACCTCGTATCGCGATGGATCCGAACTCAGCAGCACTACTACGAAAAAGACCCCAAGGTAAACTATTTGCACTCAATATTTTATCATTAACAGAGAAACTTTGCAACTTCCTAACATCCCTTGCTTATTACAATATACCCAAATAAAATTATAATATATTTCAATGTCGATTTGTATCCCTTGAACAGTGTGTAACAAGTAGCTACATAAGCAACATTTTAACATTGAAGGGCAAAGTCCTTGGAGTACAAAGTTCACTGTAAACCACGTGTGATCACACACACACACACACACACACACACACACACACACACACACACACACACACACACACACATATATTTATATATATATATTAGTTTATTCAAAAATAGGTATTTAATCTTCATAGCATACTATGTGTTTCAGGTATAGTATAACGTAGTCCTAACATTCCTATTAAAAATCTCATTGTTCTTGCCCGTTTACATCTTTTAAATTGCATCGAAGCAGCTTTATTACGTCTAGTAATTGCTTATGATAATACATACACGTACCTATATATTCTTTGAAATGCTTTGAGTTAATCAAATTATACTCCCAAATACAAGCTCATGTGTTGAAGCCAAGGCTCTCCTTTTTAAATTAATTTACGATCTACTGAAAGTAGAAGGTTGAAGGAAGATAAAAAATATGAAACGTAAAAGCGCCCGAAGGAAACCACCCCGCCACAAAAAAGCAATTACTGACAGCAAAAAAATAAATAACATTTTTAAATGCTGATTGCAACGTAGAACAACTTGCTCCTCGTATTTATTGATGACCTCATTATAAAATTCCATCAACCGAATCGCGATGATATAAAGTGATTTGTTTTTCTCTTGTGTAATGAATCTTTTTTCTCTTTGGATTAATTAGGTACCTACTATTATTTTTGCGCAGTAAGTAATAAAAGTTACAAGACATTGTCTAGAAATTAAACTGGCATAGGTAGGTACCTACATCAGGCATCATATTGGTTGTTGACACAAGATCTGAAGTGTTTGGAACATTGATGATCAAGGCAAAACTCTTAGTCTACTTGAGAGCTTAGTCTAATTGAGGTTCAAATCCTCTGACTGCTGTAACTCCAGATCTGTTCGAATTGATGAAAAATTGACAGCTTCTTGAAATGATCTTTAATTTGGTTCAATTTGTTACCGCACCTAGTACACTTTAAGGCACACTGAATCGTCACTAAAATATATGTACTCAAGTCAGCATTAGCAAACTAAATATCAGGGAGGGAATATCATATTCCAATTGCTTCAAATTATTATTTATGATTAATTTTATTTATTAGTTTATTATTGACATACCTACGTCTTCCTGCTTAGATAACTGGGCCCTATTTAATTGGTTATATAGGTACTCGTAAGTTGTAATTGGAAGTATTATGCGTATTCTGAATTCTAATAATAATAATTATAATTATTCCCGAAGATATGGTAAATTGTAAAAAAGTCACTTTTGTATTGACCATATTAAAATTTGCTGTGCTTATAAATTATATTTAAATAGGAACATTACTTTAAATCCAAGAACAGAATTATATACACAATTATTTAAACCAAGAACAGAATAATATATTCAATCCATATCATGTGATTACAGGAACATCTAGGTATGGATAAATATCAACAAGTGGTCACAACTTGCCAATCTTAATAGACCAGCGTTTCCCAATCCACTCATGAACTTGAAATTATGATATTCACATCGCTGTTTCTTTTTAGCTAATCGGGCTCACAGACTTTCAATATGCATGGGTTAAATTTTTTAACGAGAATCCCAATTTTCATTATGTATAATAGGTATGTACACTATATAATTAACAAAAAAATACATACTGCACTTCAAAATACAAAATGTTTTCCTACGAGGAAGACGACGGCGCGATCGGATCGCGAAAAAAGTATCGGGAAATGCGTAAAAAAAATGCGAGAGTACGGACCCGTTTTCTCGAAAAGTCCGCCGAAAAACTTGGTTTTTTCCGATTAAAATATACCCCATAAAGGTACGTTTTTCGGAACGGTTTTCGCGGGCGAAATACAGCTTTGGGTCCGCCGAATCTGAATCCGAAATCGGATATCGAAAAAAGTGACGTTAAGTTGGTCAAATCGCGAGCGGAATTGCGAGGGAAGCGTTTAACATCAGAAATTAATTTTGCCGTGTTCGCGAGAAGGCTCTGGGAAGACAGAGGTCTTTGGGGTTCAATAACTCAGGTACAGGTTTCGGTGTTTGGGTGTTGCGAGCAGGTACCTTGCGAGCGAAGCGAGAGCCATTTCAACAGAATAAATTCGGATTTTTTCCTACAAATATACAGCAATACCTTGCGAGCAACATCCCCGAATAAACTTTTCGTGGTTCCACGTAGTTTTATAAGATTTGATTTGTTTGTAAGAATTCCCAACTGAAAAAAACGTCTGCCAAGTTGGGTGGGCAGTATAACTTCCTCAAGGATATACAGGTATACCTTGCGAGCGAAGCGAGCAACATCCCCTAATAAAATTTTCGTGGTTCCACGTAGTTATATAAGATTTATATTGTTTGTAAGAATTTCCAACAAAAAAAAAACGTCTGCCAAGTTGGGTGGGCAGTATAACTTCCTCAAGCGAGCGGAGCGAGCAACATCCCCTACAGAAGTTAAAACTACCCTTAGAGATCTACCGTTTGCGAGCAACATCCCCTACACGTTTCAATTGTAATACATCGCATGTATACAGCCACACTTTGCGAGCGAAGCGAGCAACGTTCCCTACATGCCACACTTTGCGAGCGAAGCGAGCAACATTCCTTACATGCCACACTTTGCGAGCGAAGCGAGCAATATTCCCTACATGCCACACTTTGCGAGCGAAGCGAGCAATTTAATGGGGGGTCCGGGGGGCTTGCCCCCGGCTGGACGTGGAGGCGAGCGTAGCGAGCCGGAGCGGCTAGTATATCTATACTATTAATAAGAATGAAACTCCGTCTGTCTGTCTGTTTGTCGTGTCTATGCACGTCCAAACTGCTGAGTGGGCCGGATCTACGAGTGGGGGGATCTTCTTGGGATTTTCCGATAGGGTGTATAAGCGAATTTAAAATTTTCTAATCCCACACGAACCATGGGCCGTAGGGCGGGAGGGGGGTCGAAGTAATAATTAATGTGCGCTTTTTGGACTTCCCCGCTTCCCCAACCTCTCTAAACGGCCGTCGAAAATTCCGGAAAAATACCGGTTTCGTAGGTTTTGAAACGAGAAAGACGACGGCGAGATCGGATCGCGAAAAAAGTATCGGGAAATGCGTCAAAAAAATGCGAAAGTACGGACCGTGTTTTCTCGAAAAGTCCTACAAAAACTACGTTTTTTCTGATTAAAATATACCCCATAAAGGTACGTTTTTCGGAACGGTTTTCGCGGGCGAAATACAGCTTTGGGTCCGCCGAATCTGAATCCGAAATCGGATATCGAAAAAAGTGACGAGAACTCGGTCGAATTGCCAGCGGAAGCGAGGGGAACCGTTTAATATGAGAAATTAATCGACCCGGGCCGCCCGTTTCACAACGTTGCTTACCAGAAGGGACCCACAGGGACCTCACAGGGGGGTTCCCATTTGCACTTCTACGCAATACCTTGCGAGGCGAGCAGGTATACATAGGTACCTACCTTGCGAGCGAAGCGAGAGCCATTTCAACAGAATAAATACGGACTTTGTCCTACACATATACAGGTATACCTTGCGAGCGAAGCGAGCAACATCCCCGAATAAACTTTTCGTGGTTCCACGTAGTTTAATAAGATTTAATTTGTTTGTAAGACGTCTGCCAAGTTGGGTGGGCAGTATAACTTCCTCAAGCGAGCGGAGCGAGCAACATCCCCTACAGAAGTTAAAACTACCCTTAGAGATCTACCGTTTGCGAGCGAAGCGAGCAACATCCCCTACACGTTGCAATTGTAATACATCGCATTTATACAGCCACACTTTGCGAGCGAAGCGAGCAACATTCCCTACATGCCACACTTTGCGAGCGAAGCGAGCAACATTCCCTACATGCCACACTTTGCGAGCGAAGCGAGCAATATTCCCTACATGCCACACTTTGCGAGCGAAGCGAGCAATTTAATGGGGGGTCCGGGGGGCTTGCGACGTGGAGGCGAGCGTAGCGAGCCGGAGCGGCTAGTAAATTATAATAATGTCTGTCTGGTGGCAAAAAAAAAAAAAAAAAAAAAAAAAAAACAACCGACAAATTATGTAAGTGAAGTTTACTGAGGAGAATAATGTTAGAACGAAAAAATGGAATAAATAAATAATTATAGATAATAGGGCTTTTGGTTCCTCATTACCTACCGAAGATAGGAAAACTGTAAAAAGCCGTCATGCGAGAAGTCGAAATAAATTTTGTCTTCCGAAATCAAAAATTTGACTTGATTTTGGTTCTTTACGTTCAATAATAAACCTTTGTAATTGACCAAGAAAAAACATTTTCAACACCCCCTGAAAATTTTTTGGTTTACGTTTCAAGTTGCAAAATGCAAATAAAAATGCAACTGTAATGCGTAGAATTTAAAACCAATCCGTCCGTCCGCCGTCCAAGGTATTTTCTCCGAAAATACTAGACCAAACTATGTGTAACTTCTGTTTTAAAAATCTCATTTGGGGTCTAGATGGTCGGCATCAATTTTTATCAGCCCTAAAGGGTTGTATTAAAGTGCTAAACATTTAAAAAATCGAGATCTCGACAACTTTGTAAGTAAGAGTTATAATTGTTTGCATGTCAATTATAAATTTAATCCCAAAGAATAGATTAAAACCACCCCCAACGCTGAACGCAGAATAGTTCGCTTTCCCTAATGGCTTGAACATAAAAAAATAAAAATAGAAAAAAACCTTCGAATTTCTAAGCGCGAGAAGATGAAGAAGTCAGTCACGAGCTGCTGCGGATCTATTGATTAGACGGTCAAGCTTGAAATTCCATCGAAAAACGCTAAATAGTGATACTGGAATACATAAAAATTGCCTTGTAAATATCAGCTGATATAATGCCAATATTGGAATTATCAGGTGATATAGTTTCAATTGAATTCATTATAACGTTGCGAAATCGAGTTTATTAACTATTGTCCGTGCGATGTACCTACTAGTGAAGTGATTGGTACCTAAATGCTAAATTTTGTCTCTTAAATTGCTCTCAAGTTTAGGTACCTATAGGTAGCTGAAGCATTGTTTTCACTTTCGAGAGGTTTGAAAGTTGTGGCCTCCACTAAAATCTCTCTAAGTCTGTTGTTTTTGCTTCAGAGACTGCAAGGCAGCAGAAGCTTTGTTTTCACTTTCGAAATGAAAAAATTTTTTTGCTCCAAAATCAAAATTTCCACTCGCATTTTGCGTTTCAGAGCCTCCTGAACAAATTTGGTTCCGTGTCTGTCTGTCTGTCCATCCACATTTCCTTGTAACAGCCATAACTTCCAAAATTTTGATCCGATTCTAACCAAATTTTCAGGGATAGTGAGGGTTAAGCTCTAGATGTTTCTCTATCAACTTCATCATGATCGAATTAACGGTAGCTTCTACGCAGGCGCTAACGTGAATTCCTTGTGACGGTCATAACTCGGTCAATGTTGAACGGATTTCGGTCAGATTTTCAGGGATGATGTGGTCCCTTGAGGTCCCATAATACAATCATCATAATTGCATTAGCGGTACGCTCTGCGCATGCGTGAACGAAATATTCTTGTTACGGTCCTTGCAACAGCCGTAATTTTCACAATTTTGATGCGATTTTCTTCAAATTTTTTGGTATCGTGCGGGTATAGCTCTAAATAGTCCCCTATCAGTTCCTTCATGATCGAATCAACGGTAGCCTCTGCGCAGGCGCAAACAAAATGTTCTTGTTTCGGTCATAACTCAGGCAATTGTGAACGGATTTCGGTCAGATTTTCAGGGGTGATGCGGGCAAGGTTTCTTGAGGTCCCGTATCACGTTCTTTGCGATCATCAGCAGCGGCACACTAGGCGCATGCGCGAAAGTGATGTTTTTGTTACGGTCACAGCTTAGTTATGAGGAACATGCGGACTACATCCTGGATGGTCCCATATTAAAATCAAAATTTTCCTTATTAATTTCATTTATTATATGTACCATTCAGCTTCCAATTTCCCACCTTATGATTTCCCTGATGCCAGAACCTGTCGTTTCTAGTTTTCTGGAATTTAATGGTGACGTACTGTGAAGGTCACGAGGAAGCTCATGTGCCATTTCCTTGGCAGTGTATTTTACAGTAGTAAAATTTCCACTCGCATTTTACGAATTAGTACGTGAAAAACAGTTGAAAAACTCTCGTTCCGTGTCTTTCGGTGTGTGTGTGTGTGTCTGCTGTGTATCCTCAAATCCTTGTAACAAGCTTAATTTCCACAATATTCAACCGATTTTTATGAAATGTTCATGGGATGTGCGGGTTAGGGTGTTGATGGTCCCCTATCAGTTTCTTCGATCCCAAATCAATACTTTACTCAGCGCATGCGCAAACGTAAATGCCATTAAGCATCATGAGTAATCTAAGTATCAAAGTATAGTGGGACTCAGATCAGCTTCGAAACTTCTGAAGCTAATTTCTTTCCTAATCTACTCACGGTGCTGTTATTTATAGCATTCGCACTTTGAATTAAACCTTTCGCGAATTGAATTAGACTTTCCGCAAAATGAATTAAACTTTTCGCAAATTGAATTAAACTTTTCCCAAATTGAATTAAACTTTTCGCAAATTGAATTAAACCTACATACGTGAAAAAATCAATAACATTAAGAAACCCTTCCGGTTGAGAAGCGGCTCAAGTTTAAAAGAAAAAAGAACAAACATCAAGAAAGGAAGACTGATCCCTCCCTGTTGCTAGGTACCAAAGTTATCCTCATAGGACGGCTCAGCATTTGTGCAAACGTGATGGATATGTTTCTGCTGCTCCCAACTGCTGCTCTGGGACGACCTCTCCATTACCTTTGTTTTTAGAAGTCTTCTTGCTAATGCCTATAAATTATATAAAATGTCAACTATAAATGGATAAGTTGCGAGCTTAGTTTTGTCATTAACGAATAAATCATTTACCTTCAGATTAACTTCATGAGGTGCTGGGTTATGTTTAAATCTACAATTTGTGTGCTCGTTCCATCACTTGCATGATTTGTTACAATAGGTATATACATTTTGTTAAAGTTTTACATTTTGTTTTGATTAAAACAACAGATTCGCCTAAGGTCAATTTGCAGAAAGTTTAATTCAATTTGCGGAAAGTTTAATTCAATTTGCGAAAAGTTTAATTCAATTCGTGGAAAGTTTAATTCAATTCTCGAAAGGTTTAATTCAAAGTGCGAATGCTATAGATGGAGATCCTTTGGGAACCCTCGGAAACAATTACGAGGTATAGAGATCAGTACTGATCAGTAGAGCGGCCTCTTTCCTTACATATCGACCTTTTTTAACATTTACTGTGAAGCGAAAAATTGCGGGGTTTTGGAACCGTAAAGGTGGTGACCTTTTTGGGAGGTACGATGCGCCATGTTCTGATCATATATTACATGCGGGGTTTAATAATTTTAGACCAATGTCCTGTGAAGAAGGGCTATCTAACACAGAAATAATAAACCATTGTGTAATAATTTGCAGCGTTTTTGTCAGTTCCGTGTCAGTGGTAACTCCTTGTCGTACCTAAAACAATACCAAATTTTACACCGATTCTGATGAAATTTTATGGGATTGTACGGGTTAGCTCCTAGGCAATTTCCACACCTTTCATTGTCGTTGGATCAATATTAGCCTTTGCGCATGCGCAAACGTGAATTTTTTATAATTTTCTTATAAGGGGATTCATTCATTGATATTAAGTTTAACAAAAACCAAAGAAAAATTACTGGAGGTGTTTGGAATAAGTAGTGATTTTTGAACAAATCAAACCCTGAAATTCCAGGCACACCCTTGGTCATTTATTAGGTATTTTTTCGTAGCTTGGGAGAAAAGCAACGGATGGCGGTGTGGTGGGTTTGTTGGAATCAACCGTCCATACACCGAGATATTTTTCAGGAGGGTTTATTATTATCCTTCCATTATCGAAAATAGTTTATCAAAACGATCTCGCTCTCGATTTTGAAATAATCTAACACAAAGAATTAAATGACGAATAAACACTAAATTACAGTCCCTCCTCGCTCGGTAATCCAAACAATACCTATTATGCAGCTGACTTTAATAATTTTGATAAAATATTACAATATTTCTACTAAAAGGGTAATATAATTTAGGTAATTGATTGGATATAAGAAACCAAAATCTATGTAAAATGACCAGTTATTCATAAAATTATGAACTCGCCTTTTAAACTTTATGTTTGAATAATTATCAAGGGAACGTAATAATTCAATATGGTAAGTTCATACACTCACCTACTCCGTATTATATGGTGCACTTAATGATGTTGTTTGATTATAAGTGGATCGTCTCCTGGAATAGCTCTGTCTCCTGCTCTCTGGTTGTATTGCGACCTTGGAAACGATCCGCGTGCCCCACGTTACGACATTGTTATCAACAATACGAAATTAGTTGACGAAAGAATGAAACATTAATCCACTGAACGTCTTTGAAGTTATAAATAAGATAAAACCTAACAATTCTTATTGAGCGGTATTTTTATTAGTCAATTTTTAAAGAACATAAGGTGTTTAGGTCGTCCAAAACTTGGAAAAGTTGTCCGATTTGACACTTTTGGAATATATTTAAAACATATATTGTCATGCAATAATATAAATTTGCAACCACTCCCTTGAATCATTGCAAAGCTGTTGATTCTTATCTCTCTTATAAAATGTAGGTAAGGTAAACGTGTTTTATCCAGACAGATTCATTGGAAATCAGTCGGTAAATAAGATTCGCTAAGGAATTCTGTCGAACATTCTCAGCATGTAGACCATGGATTGATAAATATAAAACTCAATTGTGTGTAAAGTACTTCTATCAAATAGTATAAAGACAAAGCAAAATATTCGACCTAGTGGAGGGAGCACTCCTCGTATTATAGTCCAGAAGGCCACGGCCAAAAGCATGACTGATTTGAATATTTCTACGTATAGTAAAATTAAAATATCTAATCACCCGAGTTAATTAATCGTCGTCTGCAATGGCGAATCAATTGGAATACAAATTTTGACCTCACTAATATGGCTAATATTTAAGATTTCAATTTTCCTCCTACAATAACTTCAAAACCATACGTCCATCTCAAAATTTTATTCGTATCAAAGTGTAGTAGATAATGAAAAACAAAATAATGTCCCCATAACTTTGAATTATCTCTGGAAATAAGAGAGTTACAAAATGAAAATTGGGGTAATTATGGGCGAGGCTTCTCCTACCCAATCTAGACTTTTGCCCTTTAAAACTACATAGACACTTTAAAATGTTGTTCGAATTGAACTGTTCCAAAGCTCATTGACTCAGGGTTAATAAAGGGAAGTACAATGCCTTGAAAAAGTTGCCTGCGGAACCTTAGGATAACTGGAGAATTTCATTAAAATCCGAATTCAGTATAGTTTGGGGGTCAGAACGAAGATTTCCCAGAACAGACCGACATGGAACCCAAATTGCTCGAGAAGCTTAAAAACGCAAAAAGCTAGTTGAGGTTATTATTTCTAAGAACAACAAAACATGTCAAAACAAAAACTTCTGCCAAGTTGGGCGTGGCACATAGCTTCCTCGTTTACGTATCATGACTGTATGGACCATAGCTAATACAGTAAATCAAAAAGTAGCGTGAAACGTCATACTTAATTGGTCAATTAAGAAACGAAAAAATGATACTCAATGTAATTGACGTTAACGCATGCGCAGAACGAACCGATGAGTTCAGAACAATGAGATAGGTACGGCACCTTCTACTACCCAATCTGGGCACTCACTGACAATTTGTTCAAAATCGGATGAAAACTTTGGAAATTAAGGTCGTTACAATTATTTCACATTGGCGCATGCGCAGTAGCTATTAATGATACAATAATGTTGAAATTGATATGGGATGATAAAATGGTCCTCCCCCAACTATCATCCATATTTGAGCGAGATCGAACAACTAGGGCGTGAGAAAATGATGCTTGGTAGAATTTACGTTTGCGCATGCGCAGAGTGAAATATTGAATCAGAAACGATGAAACTGATAGGGGACCGTCTTCCCCCAAGACCGCACATCCCCTGAATGTTTCATCCAAATCAGATGAAAACTGTGGGAAATTAGCTCGTTACAAGGATTTGAGGATACACGGCAGACAAACACACACACACACACCGAAAGACACGGAACGAGAGTTTTTTAGGTGCTTTTCACGTTCTAATTCGTAAAATGCGAGTGGAAATTTTACTACTGTAAAAAAACAACAGCCGTCTGATTTTAGTGGAGGCCACAACTTAAACCTCTCGAAAGTAAAAACAATGCTTCCGCTACCTAAAGGTACCTAAACTTGAGAGCAATTTAAGAGATGAAATTTAGCATTTAGGTACCAATACTTCACTAGTAGGTACATCCGCACGGACAATAGTTAATAAACTCTATCTCGCAACGTTATAATAAATACCATTGGAATTATATAACCTGATAATTTCAATACTGGCATTATATCAGCTGATATTTACAAGGCAATTTTTATGTATTCCAGTATCACTATCTAGCGTTTTTCGATGGAATTTAAAGCTTGATCGTCTATTCAATAGAACCGCGAGCAGCGCATGATTTTTCTATCTTCTCGTGCTTAGAAATTAGGTTTTTTTTTTTTTTTTTTTTTTTTTTGGATGTTCAAGCCATTAGGGAAAGCGAACTATTCGGCGTTCAGCGTTGCGGGTGGTTTTAATCGATTCTTTGCGATTAAATTTATCATTGACAAGCAAACAATTATAAGTCTTACTTAGAAAGTTTTCGAGTTATTAATAGTAATTATAACTCTTACATTTGCGCTTGCGCAGTAGCTATTAATGATATAATCATGTTGAAATTGATATGGGATGATAAAATGGTCCTCCCCAACTATCATCCAAATTTGAGCGAGATCGGACGACTAGGGCGTAAGAAAATTATGCTTGGTAGAATTTACGTTTGCGCATGCGCAGAATCAAATATTGAATCAGGATCGATGAAACTAATAGGAGTGCGTCTCCGCCCTGGCCCGCACATTCCCTGAAAATTTCATCCAAATCGGATGAAAACTGTGGGAAATAAGCTTGTTACAAGGATTTTACATTGGCGCTTGCGCAGTAGCTATTAATGATACAATCATTTTGAAATTGATATGGGATGATAAAATGGTCCTCCTCCAACTATCATCCAAATTTGAGCGAGATCGGACGAAAGAAAATGATGCTTGGTAGAATTTACGTTTGCGCATGCTCAGAGTGAAGTATTGAGTCAGGAGCGATGAAACTGATAGGGAACCCTTGTCCGCACATTTCCTGAAAATTTCATCCAAATCGGATGAAAACTGTGTAAAATCAGCTTGTTAGGATTTTCGGACACACGACGGACACAAAGACACACACACGCGCGTGCGCGCGGAACTAAATTTGTTCAGAATGGTCTAAAACGTAAAATGCAAGTGGAAATTTTGATTTTGGAGACAACAAATTTTTCTACATTTAGGTAGACTCGGAAGCAAAATGCCTTTTCCAGGTACTTGTCCAATTTGAAATCAAGTAACATACCTACGTCATTACCAAATACAAGTCATAACGATAACCTATTTTTACTTTATGGGTACTTCGTTCATATCGTTTTTGAAACCTTTATATTGAAGTATATCAATCCTCCAGTGTTGAAGTCAATCGAATTTGCTGATTAAAGCGGAGAGGTCTTGAAACATTCCAATTATTGCGCTGAAGGTGACTGGTAGCTGGGCGAAAGTGACTGCATATTATTTCTCTTTGTCGAAACATTCGAGTAATCGTTTGGAGCGTTTTTGAAGTGATCGCAAAACTTGGTGAGAATTTGAAGCGAAATTTATCTTAATCTGACTGGATTCTGCCCGTAGAGGGAATCAAATCGTTCGTTTACTACCAAACCACGCTCAAGGATGTGCGAAATTACCACGTGGCAAAGTTCGTAATCTCTTAATGTAATAATCGGAAAATTTTTGGCAGGAAGCCGAAGTCCCGATGGATCTTCGCCAAATTAGTGCCCATTCATGCTGGTTTTAGAACGATTGTGAACTGTCGACATCCTCGCAACAAGAAATCGACTTTGATCCCATATTTAGGACTACCTACTCAAGTTGAGCAAATTCAACAAGCTTGTGGGGCTCCAGTAATTCATGATCCGCCCCCCCCCCTCCCCCCCCCTTTCGTTAATTTACCTAATAGTCCTAAAGGAGAATAATAAAAATATTTCGGTACTTTTGGTAGTAGTGGAAAAACGAAATTTCAGAGCTTGGGGTTCTCTAGACCATGGATTCCCAAACTGGGGGGCGTGAAGACGGGTTAGGGGGGGCGTGAGACTATTCGACCATTCTTTGGGGCAACATTTAGCAAACTCCAGAAGCTACTCTTTTCAACAGAGCTGGAGACTATTACAAAAGCTGTTGATGTGATGAAAGCCGTGTCAGTTTTTTTTTTTTTTTTTTTTTTTTTTTACAATCATGGAATCTTGTGACAATAATTAATGGGCGTATGCACTGATGGCGCCCCTTCAGTGCTTGGTTGCTTGGTTCTCGCTCAGGCTTCGAGCAGTTAGTCACAGAAAAAAAACTCTGATGTGACTGGGATTCATTGCTTTAAACACTGACAAGCCTTGGCAGCCAAAACTCTTCCAAACGACCTCAATGCCGTCTTTAAATTATGTATTAAAATAGTGAACTACACAAAAAACAGTGCACTAAATACCCGACTGATTAAAATTCTTTGTAAAGATTTAGGAACTGACCACAAAACACTGCTATTTCACACACAAGTACGCTGGCTCTCAAAAGGCAACATGTTGGCAAGACAGAAGAAGATGAAGTTCGTTCTTGGAAAACCAGAAGCAAAATGAGCTAAGCATTAACTTCAGCAAACTTAGTTCTCAAGTAATGTTGGCATATTTCTTAGACTTCTCTGATTCGTTAAACAGCCAGAACTTAAAACTGCGGGGTGGAGACTGAAATATCATAACTCATCGTGATGCCATCAAGACCTATGTTGAGAAACAACAACTTTGGAGACGGAAAGTACCAGCAAACCCCTGCAACGTTTCAAATTTCCCAAAACTAGTATCAATCTCAGAAGAAGCACGCTTCAAGGAGGTTTTTGAAGGATCACACCTGTCAAAACAGGTGTCAAACCATTTGGAGACGCTCACTGATGAATTCGGGAAATAGGTACTTCCCTAACACTGCTGACGAACATATTTACAGAATTACAGACATTCAACAGATCTTTTCTATGTCAACGTTGAACATGTTCCAGAAGCCCTACAAGAAGAATTTTTGGAAATAAAAAATGATTCTTCTGCCAAATATGACTTCGAAAAAATGGAAAAGTCAACATTTTGGATCAAATACTTCCAAGTGTATCGCAGTGTCACAGGAAGCTCTTCGGTTGTTTTTGCCTTTTTCAACCAATTACTTGTGTGAAAAAGCATTCTGAACACTCGAATCAATAAAAACAAAGAATCGGAACAAACTTGATGTTTCTAGTGACTTTCGTTGTGCCTTTGTCAAAACTTCACCAAGAATTATTCCAGTAAAATTAGGGATGGGGGTTGCAATAATTTCCGGCAAGCTGGAAATTGTTTTAATACCTTCATTCCATGTAGAAAACATGTAATCTGAGTTTGCACCATCGCAGGAGGTGAGCTTAACTTTTGGCTGCCAAAAAACCGCAAAATTTTCGGACTTTTTTCGGTTTTTTGCGTATAACTCAAAAACTATGGGCCGTACAGAAAATTTTATACATTTCTTTTTTAAAGAACATAAAATTCTGCGTCAAATGATCCCCCCAACTTCAAATTTTGATGAGAATTTAAGGGAGTAATCTCTGTTCGAAGTTAGGTGTTTTTCCTATCTTGGCCAAAAAACTGCAAAAGTTTCGGACTGTTTTCGGTTCTTAGCGTATAACACAAAAACTATGGGTAGCACAGAAAATTTTATACGTTCTTTTTTTAAAGAGCATAAAATTCTGCGTCAAATTATTCCCCAACTTTAAATTTTGATGAGAATTTGAGGGAGTAATCCCCGTTCGAAGTTAGGGTTTTCCTATCTTGGCGAACATACCGATTTCCTCGACTTTCAGTTGCCTCTTGCACCTGAACGGCTGTTGGAGTTCAAAAACTCATTAAATGAAAGTTGTGAATAATCGAATTTTGCATTCTGAGAGCACTTCAGTTTGAACGGACAGTGATTGACTCTTTTTTTCTCTCTTAATTCAAATTGTGAGCTGCTGTTCGCTTTTTAGGGAATCAGGATTGAAGAAGAAAAATAATTACCATATACCAAATGTATTTGTATAACCAATTCGTGTCTTAAAATTTAATAATATAAGTAATAAGGTATGTAAAATAAATGAAAAATGAAAGGATCTGTACATTTAGACAATGGGCCCGCTTCTGGATCCTCGGACGCAGGTATCCTTGTGTGTGAGTGCACTGAAGTACGAGGAGTTATGCACTGAAGACCTTCCATGGCATGGAATGTTTTATTGCCGTCCAGTGTGTCCGTGTTGGCATCAGCGTTGTCCCATGCAAATTGGCTGAAAGATCCTTCCAGCAAGACCTTGGGTGGTTCCTCAATGCAAGAAGCTTCTTGTAGCTGTACTTCTTGTAGATGATTGTACCAACTAAGACCTGTGAGAATTGGAGAGATGAACGATCGAGGTCTTGTGGCACTGATTATGGCATGTGCAATGCAAGTAACTTTGGTTTTCAGTTGAGGTGGCTTCGCCTTCTTTTGGTTTTTTGATGTGACGATTCCCTTTAGGAGCACCTGTAACGATTGTGGTATGTCTTTATCCACATCTCCCAAGAAATTATCCAGTTTGGGGTAGGACTCCAAGTTATAAGCAATTGATCTGATATCCTCTCGAATTATAGCTGCAGCTGCTTCCACAATACGAAGCCGTTCTTCTACATCATTCTTCTTGGAATTGTACCAGTTGTCCGTCAATATCTTGTGCCCTGTGTTTCGAAAGCATAACACTACGGGCCTGCCGGGTAGACCGCGGAATATGATGCCCTCACCATACTTCTTCATTAATCTGGATTTCAGGGTTCTGCTATCTGGAACTGTTCCTTTGAAGTCTTTCAGAATCTCCGACAACGTGAATTGGCATTCATCATCATTATCCTCAATGTATTTACAAATGTAATCGAAGGCCTCACTCACATGCTCATCTTCACTACGTCCTACTTTGTGGCCCTTCCCAACGCGACCCAGGAACTTCTTACCACAAGATCTGTGGTACCTGGCCTCCTCAGCAACCAAATCCGAGACACTCGTGAGTCTGGCAAGGACCTGTTCATCTTCTCTCTTAGTAGCAGCTGCAATGAGAGAATCCTTCAATTCCAGTGTCATTACATGTTGCACAGATTCTCGTCTGCTTGTTGGCTTCTTTTTTTCTTTTGCCACGAAATCGGCTGACGCATCTCCCTCTCAGATTATGCACTTATTTTGATAATCAAATCGCTGCACATTGCGCTTGGAGCCGCGACTTGCTGTGGGTTCACCTTCCCCACTCCTGCGTTTCAAATACAGTTTCCTGCATCTTTCATGAACAGAGATGGAGGAACGACCCCTAAGCAGAAGGTGTTTATTGTCTTTCTTTGCTTTGCTGTGAGTGATTAACGACTGTATTCCTCGTTCAAGCACTGTTGTTGTTTCCTCAACAAACAGGCCTCTGTCACATATAAAACAGTTGTTACTATCCATCTTGAGCATGAGTAGATTGTGGCATAACCACGACTCACGTAACTCGCGAGATCTGTCGAAATCAGTATGTTCGCCAAGATAGGAAAACCCTAACTTCGAACGGGGATTTCTCCCTCAAATTCTCATCAAAATTTAAAGTTGGGGGGATAATTTGACGCAGAATTTTATGCTCTTTAAAAAAGGAACGTATAAAATTTTCTGTGCTACCCATAGTTTTTGTGTTATACGCTAAGAACCGAAAACAGTCCGAAACTTTTGCAGTTTTTTGGCCAAGATAGGAAAAACACCTAACTTCGAACAGAGATTACTCCCTCAAATTCTCATCAAAATTTAAAGTTGGGGGGGGGGGGGGATCATTTGACGCAGAATTTCATGCTCTTTAAAAAAGGAATGTATAATATTTCCTGTACGGCCCATAGTTTTTGAGTTATACGCAAAAAACCGAAAAAGTCCAAAAATTTTGCGGTTTTTTTGGCCGCCAAAAGTTAAGCTCACCTCCTGCGATGGTGCAAACTCAGATTACATGTTTTCTACACGGAATGAAGGTATTAAAACCATTTCCAGCTTGCCGGAAATTATTGCAAGGTACCCCCCTTTTTTCCCTAATTTTACTGGACTAAATACCAGCGCTAGTAAAGAAAATGCAAGCCCATCCATCTCATCAAGATTAACTTATTTTTATCTTAAAGGCTACTTCATAAAAGCTACGTGTTATCTATCAAATCATGTTTTGTATAAATAGCAAATACAGCAGTGCAAAACTTGCATTTTTTTCACATCCATTCATTAGTTATGTAAGGGGGGCGTGGGAGGCTTTCATTTTACCACAAAGGGGCACGGTACAAAAAAGTTTGGGAACCCCTGCTCTAGACGGTTCATGGGTTTCGCCACTATTGGTCGGAACACAAGAATACTGCGCATGCGCGTAAGTAAATTTCCTAAAACCATAGCAATTGCCCAAATTTTACACAAATTGGAGAGCGTTCAAGATTAGATTCAAGATGGCTGATCATTAATTTAATGGCCACACTGTATTTGCTTAAACATGAATTTAGGTTTTGGAGCAGTGCTATCATCTATGGGGATTTTTAAGGACTCTTAGAGCCCTTCGGGGATGAAGTCTGTGGGGGGGATTCCTTAGGGATTTTCGGGCTTTACTGTCAATCCTTGATTTCTATTAGTTTTCGACTGCCATACATATGAATCACAGTTGAATTTCACCATAATTACAAATGAAAACATGATCCCTCCATTAGATCGTATTCTCAGAACTACACGTCCACACACGCTGTCAGGCACGTCAGTTTGCCAAACCAAATGAGACGAGGGTTAGAGACTGGGTAGGAGAAGATGTAAGGAAAGGGGAGGAGTTTAAACCCCCCAAGACAAATTTTGTTCACCAAAATTTTGGGGAAAAAATGGATCTCTATGTACTGTAGGTAGATAGTACTGTTGGTGTAATTTTATTTTTTCCTGTTACTTACTAGTCATAACTGAAGATTTACTTTTTTTTTTTGTGATCTATTTTATGTTGATGTTAACGATTCAAATTTATTACTCGTGTGAAAGAAGTCAGGTACCCATCAAGTTTTTCTTTTATTGACAACATGATTTACCATAAGTAACTAAGTAGGTACCTACTGTTGGTAATGGAGTTTCTCCGTTTTCTTGTGGTAATAAACTGTTCTTTAATTTCTTTCACATTCTTTCAATTTATTTTATTACTTAATAATTCAATTTGTGATCATCATTGTATCCGAAATTGCTTTTATCGGTACCTTAAATTTGGGAGGGAGGAGGGGGTTTCTGGTTCATCCTGGGGGATTTTGGGGATTTTTTCGTGAATTTGGGGGAATTTTTGCCCTGTTTTGGAGGTAAAACGCCAAAACTATTTTGCCTATTTTGACTTAATTTTGCAGATTAATGCACTAGCGCATGGCAGGTTCCCTATCGAAAACACCGCCAACTGACCAGTTGAGTTACGACAGGCACGCACTTCAGTGAACAATAATTCATTAATATACTCATCAATTCATTCATCATTATTCATTGATATAAACTTCCAATTAAAAAAAATCATCCCTTAATTTTTTAACATGAGGAAGTCCGCCTTACTTGGCAGACGTAGTTTTCTGTCGTTCTAGGATATTGTAATGATTTTTAGCAGATACAGACAGACTTACTCAACTTCCTTTTAGCCCTTTGGGTGGGAGGAAAGTAATTATGTGTTTAAGTTCGTCCTACTTGAGGTCCGTCCTTGTAGAAAAGATACAAACTGATATTCCATTTGTCTGAAGTAGTGTTTTGAACGTTTGCCATCCAGGGGCAGTAAATGCGTTAGGAAGTGACCAATAGAAGCATGTGGGCGTTTATTGTGGTGCAGCCCGGATCAACAGCTGATCATTGTTCGTTGCCCCTCTTGACCTTCGAGATGGTCATCACACCATCACAAGCAGTCTCCAGAATGCACAGATCATTGACGGAACAGATAATGCACACTTTCATCTTCTGGAATTTCGCACTTTTGACCTCAGATTCCTATTTAGCTCACTTGAAAATCCCGTAGTAGCAAGTTTCAGCTCAGAAGACCGTTTAGATTGGCCAATAAACGGGGAGGAATGTCACGCATGACGTAGCAAGGCAAGGGAGCTGAGGGTTTCCCTTTAGGGGGGGGGGGGGGTGACGCCATCGTGCAAATTACGTTCAAGAGCCGTTTTACCGGTTAGATACCCCTCATATAGCACATTTTTGGAAAGCTCACGCGTAGATCCTTTTAAAGAGCAAATAAAAAATAACAATGAAAATTCCCCATTGACTGATACGCTAAGATTAACACCTTAATTCATTTATTCATTGACATTAGTTCAGTCGTTAACCCGCGAGATGTGACAGCATCTTCACGGACCCCAAAACTATTTTTTTGTGTAAAATCCCATATTAGACACCTAAGGCGTTGATCTCCATGTATGTATACTATGTTGACGACACAATAATGATGGAATTATCCCCAGTTTACGCCACTTACCTTAGAGAGGGGGAGGGGTCAGGTGAGAGAAAATCCCTCGTGTCACCTTCGGCTTGAAGCTGGGTTCACATCCATCGGAAAATGTGGCAATCCATCAATGCACAAACCTATTTCCTCCAGCATTTTCCCCTACCTATTAAACTTTTAATGAACATAGAAGATCTCCTTACACGATGATGATGTTTGAATAATACACTCATATTTCAAGTCATGAGAGAATAGATAAGACATTGCTATACTGTACATTTTAACCTTCCGTTAGTTGCACCCTTTTCTCTCTCATTCACAGTCGCGCTGCACCAGTGAGGTGCTTTCATAATTGTTCAAAGTAGGAAAACCTCTTAGAAATTCTGGGGGCATTAAAAGCCCTTGTCTGAAGTAGGATACAATAAAGTGCACGTAAATAATAAACTTTATTGCATTTGAAAATGTAAAAACACATTAGTAAATTACTAAGAATAAGTACCTAGGTCTACTTAGTTCAGTCTTAGTTTCACTTATATAATTTTCACAATGAAATAAAAGGTATTAACTAATGGCCAAATTCGAACTATGATATAATGGAATGGATCAACTAGATACAGTTTTTTGAAATTCCCCATCAACAAAAAAATTATTTCTATCACAAAATATAGGCATAACTAAACTGAAATTTGATCTAAATACCTATGATGATTAGAAATTTGAGAGTAATGTAAGTATTTATCGTGTAAAATTAGTAATAATACACATATCATAATCTTAATAAATGAATTAGCAAAGTTAAGTTAAATACTACAAAAAAATAAAATAAAGTCGTTGGAATATTCAGTCCCCCTACAAAGTTGTGATGGTGCGACGGCGAGTTCATCCATCGGATATTGGAATGTAACCACTTCATCGTAACACATTAATTTAAATTAGGTTGAATATGAATACTGAAGACATTGTGATTTTCATCTTCGTATAGCGTCAGATAATTCAGAAGAAAGATTTAGTTCTACCTACTCTTTCAAGACAAAGCTCGTGCAACTGACACGTAGCAATGAATTTTATAATGGAGATACTGTTAAGTAAGTAATACGTATTTTAATCTACAGAATCTCAAAAGACATAATACAGTTGTATCATCAACAGTGCCATTTTCTAGCTCTAATTCAATTCTCTTCAATTGAATGAATAGATCGTTTACAAATCTTGTTGAGCCAAACTAATCTTTTGAGAGTAAAGTTCCTAACTTAATGTAAATAAATACGGTATTTGGACATCATTCATTTCATCATTCATTTATACTCTGATTTAAGCTGCAGTACTAAAATTTGAAATTTGGCTCCTCTTGAAGTCTACTAGGTACCAATTACAAGACGAAAACCATTATTGATCGGCTAAAAACCTGTGCCTTACGAAACTATCGCAGAGTAGTCCAGCAATCCAATCTGCCGGATCAAAATTATTTTATTGGCTCTTCTTATAGGAAATGTTTAGGAAATTGTTGTTAACTGTTCGGAAAGGTCCCCCAGATGAAAAAAATTTTAATTTCCAGGTTCTGTTATGTTCTGAGTGAACAGCAAAGTGTGAAAGTTGAAAAAGCGTGTTCGATGAAGCTTAAAAACACCACATAACCCCTCATTTGCATGATATTTTGAAATTTTTGGTGACCTTTAGATTGGTGACGTAGAATTTGATTTGCGACAATTTTTCTTATTTAAGGAACTCGATTTAATGTCAAGTTTGATGTGCTAGTAAGCAATATTTCCCGGGTTTTGTAAAACTTTAAAATTCAACATCTTCCTTATTTTCGGTGCTTTTTACTTTTTCTGGTGGCCATTCGACGCGAAATTTCATTCTCTACAACTTTTTCCTTGAACACTAGTTAATTTGAACGTTATTTATAGCTGCTAGAACAAAAACATGTAGAAAAACGTGTTTTAAACGGTTTTTTGAAAATAATTACGTAAAAGAGCAGTTTTAGTTTTAGGAACCTGTGGTACGAGTATATTCCGAATCAACTCAAAATTTCCTTTAAGAATAGCAATTAAAATAATTTTGATCCGACAAAAGTGGTTTGGTAGTCTTCAGTTAGTTAGTCCTAATTTAATGTAAATAAATACGGTATTTGGACCCATGTAACGACTCATCTATATCTGATTCAAGCTACAGTACCAAAATCTCAAATTTGGCTCCTCTTGAAGTCCACTACTTAGCAATTACAATACAAAAACCAATACCGAATAATTAATCTATGTTTCACTTTTAAATTGTTAATTGGCTCATGATCATTAAAATTTTCTTAATAATCTTAAAAGATTCCACAGCGAGTTCCTATAGTTAGGGGGAAATAGAAAAGACAAAGCGTAAAATGTGAGCCTAGTGATTTTTTTAAATTTTTTACGTGGAACACGTTTTTGCCATCATAACCCGACCAAAAATGAGACAATAAATGAATAAAATAAAATAAAAAATTTAGCCTTAAGCGCTAAATATTGACAGAACATGGAACATGTTCCTTGGGAGAACAGGAGAAAATTTAACTCACTCAGCTGATTAGGAAAAATCTCTTCATTTCAATCATCTCCTAATGTCTCAGAGAGTCACCCTATCAAATTTCAACTTCCAAGTTTCCATACCTTAGATTATTGGCCACGTAATGCGCTGTGGTTAGTTAACATAATATGGTTAGGTATATCGATAACTTTCCAACAACTGGCGAACGATTTTTGTACGATGATAAATGCGCAAGATACAGTTCCGTAGCAACGATTTGGTTGTAAGCGATAATCATGGGAAAATAGGAGCGTAACGCACTAAATGTCACGTAGCGGCAATTCTGTCTTATTTTTGGCCGAGCTAAACCAGCAAAAACATGTTCCATGTTTTTTCACATTAGCGACATAGTACAAGGTGTCGAAAGGGACAGTCCAAGGGACACGATTCTTCTGAGCCCTCCGTCACAAATAGATTGCCATCATCGCCTCACTAGCAGATCGGAGTGTGTGTTGCCGTAATTTTGCAACCATTGGCAGCTATTTGTCTGTTGACTTTCATTAATCTCTTTATTCCAATTTAGACCGCGAAATCCTCTAAATGTAGGTGCGATAATTTTTTCCGCGTTCATTCATTTGTCACGGTCTGAGTTTTGTGAGAATCAATAACATTTATGTATTCCTAATCTATGTAGAAAACGAAGTTAATAATTATTGCACAATTTTAGTAGTGATTTATTATTGGATAGGAAAGTTGTGTGTTATCTAAGGATAAGAAATTGACGTTTAGAGATTATTTTTCATGGAAATACGAATGGAAGGAACGTTTGGTTGATAACCTCAATTGTATCGATGATCACTTTCCATCCTGGAAATGTTGAAATGGGTCAGAGATAAGATGCTAGTGTGGAAGATTTGTCATTAACCGCCTAAATAGATATGTAAGGGTTTTAACGGCTGTTGAAATTGAATAGCCATGGGTTCACTTCTACAGGACATAATTCCAACACGTACACCGGAGCATGATAAGACATTGACCTCATAATACCTTCCGATCTCGATAATGAAACTCTTTCTTGTTCGACACAAACTATATATAAATAGAAAACGGGTCCGCCTATTTTCGGTCACAATTGACAGATACAGGTAATGATATGCTCAAAAACTCCTTTAAGAAATATATTTCTAGCTACTTCAGTATATTAAATAAAGTATTCCGTAACGTTAGTGAATTCTATACAATAAAACTGCGCTGCGAGAATGATGAGGATCAAAAAGGTCGCCCATTTCGGCTCAACAGAACCCTAACATTTGTACTCAAATTCAAGCCCTGGATCTCCTGACCAACAGTAAAATTTTCCAAAATTTAAAACCATGTTCGTTTAAATAGCGAAAGTGTGTAAAAAAGCGTGTTTTTTTGTTTGAAGAGAGGGATTTTTGCGACCTTCTTCCTTCTCTCCGAATCTGTCAGAGCGCAATGGGCGGCTAATGGAAATAAACTCTCTTTTGGGTAGCTGAGTTCTGTAATTATTCGTTCGTTTTTAATATCACCTGTGGTGTAGTGAATACGGTATCGCACTTCCAAGTTCGATCCCAAGCTCGGGACAAAATATTTTTGCATTCGAATTCAACCTCCGAAACATATTTTTAAACGTTATTATTCTAAATGTTTTAAATTACACTTTAAAACGTCTTTTTGACCTATCTACATAATTTTGTTCGATTATGGGCATTTTTCACCTAAAAATCTATTTTTCTGCCTTACTACGAGTATTTGTGAATCTTGGAGATCCAAAAATGGTCGCAAAAGGCTCAGCGCTGGAAAATACTTCAACTGCGACATCCCCACATGCCCTATGGTTTTAAAAAACTACACCATTTCAGTCAATTATGGGCATTCTTCACCTAAAAATGTATTTTCCTCATTCATTATGAATCTTAGAGATGTGTGTTCGGAATCGGCTTAGCATTGAAAAATACTTCAACTGAGACGATGCCCTATTGTCAAAAACCCGATTTTTAAAGCATTTTTTGAGCGACTAAATTGTAAATTTGAACCTGAAATTCTCGGGCGATCGGGCTGGCGAACCTTGACTTGTCTTTTGCCAAGACGGATTTGTCTGCGTTGGAACGAATTTTTTGCGTTGTATTTTAAGGGAGTTATCGTCTGGAAATGCACCCTATAAATAAATGAATATACGACGTTAAAATCTCCGAATACATAGCTCATTTTTTCTTTGAAAATTCGCTAAAGACGCAGCTTAAAGATGAAACTATTAACATACAATACTATGATAAAACAGATTTGGTGTTACGGAGGAGGAAGGGTATATGGTCATTCGAGTCTGACTCCCAAATCAATCACACCCAAATTCAGAAAAACCGCGCTTTACGGTTAATCACGGGCGCAGATTGGTATATAAAAAATTATGAAATTCACAAGGACTTCCCCACGATAAAAGATGCCCTCATCGCTGCATTCCACGCCTTGTACCAAAAAACGTCATTTCATCCGAATCATTTCATAAATTGCCCGGTGGGCCTTTTCGAAACCCAACTTCCAAGGAGGGACCAAGTAGTGATCAACCGGGTTGCCTCTGGCCATACCCGTCTTACAGACACCTGCTTAGCGCAGGAGCTCGAGATGTTGTGAGCGGAAGGTGTGGGGGAGATCAGTAAATCCGCCACTGCCTGGAGGACTGCCCAGGAGCCATCATGGACCTCCGAGTCCAACATCGGCCCCCTTAGTGGGTTGACGTTTTATCTGTACCAGACAAGGTTCAGTCCCTGTTGTCGTACCTGAGAGCCGCTGAGCTCTACTATGAACTGTGATATCTGATATGTGATATATTGTTGTACAATCTAGTCATAGTTTTATTTCACTTTGGTGATTATTATATAGTAACATCTATCTATCTAGATCTAGTCTTAGTTGTATTATTTTATTTTTGAGGTTTTTTATCCGCTCTAGGGGCTAAAACTGTACCCCTTATTTTATCCTCCTCCGATTTGCCAGTGGAGTCCGTGATGGCACTCCGTTGGGTGGTGGAGGGTAGGCCTCCCTTGGAATCGTGCCACTTGCAGTGTCCCTTTGGACACCTTGTTCAATGCCGCTAATGACCCTTATGGTTGAGGTGCGGCTTAAACCACTAAATAAAAAAAATTACTTCATCAGCGTTTTGCGAAAATATTATTCGTTGATGAACATTTTAGTAATCTTTTGAGTTGTACTGTGATTTCGTAGGCGAAAATGTATTTGTAGTGGATTTATATATGTTTTACTTGGTGTAGGTAGACCAAGTGGGACATTTATATTCTGGTTATGCGGGTTAGTCCCTGGGTTATTCCTGTAAGGAATGTGAGCGAAATCGCCAAGGTCAGCTTGCTTGGCAGGAGGAACTGAGGGGTAGTTCGTGTCGCAGCCGCATGGAGCACTGGGCTCGCATAGTGGGTGCTGGGTTCGATCAGTTGGTGCTGAGCCGTTGTGTAATATTCCGGTCTAAGATTTATATCTGTAGGAGGAATATGTTGGGCTTGGTTGAGGTACTGAAAAGTATCCTTTGTTTTTAGCACATTTGGAGTGTATTTGACACTCGGATCGGCCGGGTAGCCTTGTGTAGAATATCGTGGATATTCGGAAATCTTTGTCGAATCATGATGATTGACTTCAGAGCGGGTCTGAAAGGTATCCTCGAACTTTTGTGTGTGTGAGGCTTGGTCTAACGTTTCCTTCATGAATACGTTAGGTGAGAAGGCGATCTCTTCGCGAGGATCGAGCCTTGGGCCGTCGCTAGGAACAGCAGACGAGTCGAGCAGCGGGTAGGGAGCGCTGCGTGGGCTAAGGGGCCCGGCCGCGCCGTGTTCCGCCTCCCCTTGCATGAGGAAGTAGGACGGGCGGCGCTCCATCGAAATATCCGAGTTTGTTAACTCGTTTTCGATACCTCTACGTATAGAATAGAGGGTTTGGAAGGTGGACTCGCTTGACAGAGCTTCTTTCCTTTGCTCGGATGTCAGGGTCCTACCTTGTAGTCTTGAAAAAGACTTCCTTGGACGATAAATTAGAGCGGATGAGCTGAGTAATTTATCGGCGTGCCCCAGCGGTCGGTGACGAGCCTAGTGCTACGAAACCCGGGCGACACGTCTCGGAACGTCCCAGCGGGCGTACGATCTAATGAGAATATCAATAGATGTACCGGGTGGCGTCCTGACAGAAGAACTACGTTGGGCAATGAGCAGGATAAATAATCACTGGACTCGTAGATGCCAATGCGAGATCTGTGTGGAGAGAAGGTATGCCTTGTAGAAAGCAGTAGGAAGCCGTTCTGAGATGAACTCAAGAGCAGAAGGATCGTCAGCGTAGAGCGTGTAGAATCTTCGTACTTCAGAGTGTAGTCGTCGAGAGCGGTGAGTGGAATGAATTTCGGAGGGCTCCGAGCGGGGTAATTATAGGGAGGTGGCCGCCTCCTGCCGCCTCCTGATTGGTCCGCTTAATTTCATTAATTCAACTGTGTAATCTCATTGGCTCGCACATTGTTTTCTCAGAATCTGCGAGTATGATAGCTGAGTTGGTCCTCCGGGGTGGCTTCCCCCCGTCCGTCGCTGCGACGGGGTCCCCAGAGGTGGCTTACGCGCGTCCGTTGCGGAGAGAAAGACCTTGAGGTGTCTTCCCTGCGTCCGTCGTTTAGACGGGGTCCTCGGGTGGTTTCCCTGCGTCCGTTGTTCAGACGGGATCCCCGGGGTGGCTGCTGGACCAGAGGTGGTTGCTTGCCGCCTCCTGGTTGGTTCGCCTATTGTCTCTCGTGTAATCGTTGTTTCTGATTGGCGAGTAGGCTTGCTAGAACTGTCCTTGTTAGTTTTAGAGGACGTTTGCTTGTCTGTTTGAGTTTTCTCATTCAAGGCGACTTGGTTCGAGATACTTGTCGCGTCTCTCTCGCCCAGTAAGTGTTTAGGGAGGTCGCCTTGTATGTTATTAGTTAATATTTCACTTTTGAGAGAGAATTTCGTATTTTCTCTCTGGTGAAATATTTTGTTTGACGGAGTTATAACTCGACGTCTTATAAATATTTGTGTGTCGTGTCTACCTCTTTTTGGTAGCCCTGAAAAGGGCTGTTGACAAGAGGGGGTGGTTTTCACCACAGGCGCCCCCCCAAGACGTCGTGTTATAAATGACGACGCCGGTTGGGGTGTTTTGAGCGCAGTCACCCACCTCTCGTCGAATTTGGTAGAGGGAACGTGTCTTCTGGCGGATTTTCGGGGAGTTTCCTCCTTATTTTCTGCCTGATTTTTGCTTAGTGACACAGCTTCGTCTGTTTTTAGAGTGTAAGCTGGTTTTATTTGCTGTTTGGGAACTTTTTTTGTGTGTTCGCCAATTTGTACTGTAACCGAAAACTTATCTCTTTTAACAACTTTGAATGGTCCCGTGTAAGGACATTGCAAAGAGGAGAGCTGTGTGGGCACTCTGATATAGACATGTGTACATGTATCCAAATTTTTGGGCATGTTGACGGCATATTTTGTATTATTATGTTTAATATGCGTAGGTCGGAAGAAGAGAGGCTCAGAAAGGTTTGTAGAAGTTACGAAAATGTCGCCTGGGAGCGGCACGTCAATTCCATAAACTTTTTGGAAGGGTGTAGTTTCCGTTGCTGGGTCTACTGCCGTACGCATGGCGAGTAGTACTTTTGGAAGAGCGTCGAGCCAATTTTCGTTTTGTGCTTTGAGAGCCTCTTTCAAGGATCTATTTCTGCGTTCCACCATTCCGTTTGTTGACGGTTTGTATGGTAACGTGTGAGTATGTTTTACTCCGAGACGTTCCATAATGGAATGAAATAGATCTGATTCGAATTGTGTGCCTTGGTCACTTGTGATGTATTTAGGTACGCCTTTTGAGGCTACCCAAATATTGATAAAGGCGTTTGTGATCGTGGATGTTTCGATGTTGTTAAGAGGGACTGCCTCTAGCCAACCCGTTGCTCTATCGACCATCATTAGAATGTAACGTTTCCCTCCTTTAGCTAAAGGTAAGGGTCCGGTAATGTCAACGTGTACATGTGAGAATTTGTTAGCCGTTTCAAATTCGGAGTAAGGGAGCTTCACGGAGCGAGTGATTTTTGCTCGTTGGCAAGTCTCGCATGCTCGGACCCAGTTGGAGACATCTGCACGAAGTCCGTGCCAAAAATATCTTTGTTTTACTTTATACACTGTAGAGTGTATGCCTGGGTGTCCCAAATTGTGAATTTGGCTGATTATTTCATGCCTTATTTCGTTTGGAATATAAGGTCTTGGGTGTCCTAGGTCTAGGTTACACCAAATCTCTCCTTGAGGGAATTCAACTCGTGTGAGTTTCAATTTGTCCTCTGCGTTAGGAGGAGAATGAATTTGTGCATTTGAGATGTGCAGTAGAAGATTGCACTCTATTGCGGCCGTAATTTGTGAAATTTCGGCTATGGGCGGACCCTCGTCAGTTTGGGTTGAAATTGACTTTTTTTGAATTTCAACTGGATCGAAGGGTCTGGAGAGTGCGTCGGCGACGACGTTGTCTTCTCCGGGTATATGTCGAATGTCACTTGTCATTTGGGAGATGTATGTTAGCCATCTCAATCGCATTTTAGAAAAATGTGCGTTTTTCTTAAGCATCGTGCCTAGCAGAGGCTTGTGATCTGAGCAAATATGAAAAGAGCGGCCGTCCAAGTCATTGTGCCAATGAATGCAAGCTTGGTAAGCGGCGAACATCTCTTTGTCGAACGAGGCTTTATTCTTCCATTGTTCCGGAATTTCTTTACTGAAAAATCCCAATGGTTGGTAAGATTTCGAGCCGTGTTTGTCTGTAATTTCCTGCTCCAGTGCCGCTCCGATGTGTGTATCGGATGCGTCGCAAACTATTCTCCACTCTGCTGTAGGGTGTGGATGAGCAATATTATGCAATGTAGCTTTTATCATTGCTTGTTTTAAGCTGTTGAAAGCTTTTTCCCTCTCTGATGTCCATTCGATAGGTGTTTTGTCATTTTTTTTGTTTGACTGAATGGAGTCATACAGAGGTTGCGCTGTGTGAGCGAATTTACTTGAGCAAGCTCGGTAGAAACCACACATACCTAGGAATCTACGTAGGCTTCGTACGTCTATTGGCCTAGGAAATTGCTCTATGGCTTCTATTTTATCTCGTTTAGGAATTATCCCTTCTTTCGAGATAGTGAAACCTAGGAAATCGACGGTAGGTTTTGAAAAAACGCATTTATTAAAACCTACTCGAAGTCCGTGTTCTCCAAGCTTGTCGAAAATTTGTTTGAGGTGGTTCATGTGTTCTTTATAATTTTTAGAAGCCACCAGTATGTCATCTAGGTATACAAATGCGAAATCAAATTTTCGCATGATGCTGTCCATGTACCTTTGCCATGTTTGAGCCGCTCCGGCCAAACCCATGCTCATTTTTTTAAACTCATAAAGGCCGAAAGGTGTAATAATTGCTGTTTTATGAGCGTCATCTGGGTGCATCGGGATATGGTAATATGCCGATTTTAAATCTATTGTCGAATAGATTTGTGTATTATGTAAATTCGCTTGGAAAGAGCGAATGTGAGGAGGAGGGTAGGCGTCTTTCTTCGTTTTCGCGTTCAGGAAACGGTAGTCGCCGGTGATCCTCCATGACCCGTCTTTTTTTGGCACACAGTGCAACGGGGACGCCCATTCGGAATCTGATGGTGCAATTATGCCATCGGAGAGCATTTTGTCAAAAGTACTTTTGACTTGAGCCCGTTTTTCTCCTGCCATGGGTCTTGCACGGAAGTGTACTGGTGTTCCTTCCGTGGTTATACGGTGGTAAACCCCGTTGTTTTTCCACTTTCCTTGAAGTTTGCTCATTTTATCATTGTATTTCTCAATGATAGAGCGTATGTTTTCGTCCTCCGTGAGCTGTATGTCCTCTGGTTGAGGGCTGTTGTCACGATGAGGGATAGTAGCTGCTATTTGTTCGTCAGTGAATTTTTTGTTCATGACTGCAGCGATGTTTTGATCGGCATAGCTCTTTATTTTATCTTTATAGATATATTTGTGTTTGACCCGTATTCCGATATCCCAAGACTCGAGGAATGGTATACCGAGGATCGCTAGATCAACTTTCGTGATCATGAAATCGGTGGTCATGTCTCCGAGGCCGATGTTAATTGTCGTGTCAGCACGCCCTAGTGTGTCTATAGGGGCGCCGTTAGCTGCTGTGAGCTTTACGTTGGACTTACGAATTTTTAAGCCCAATTTTTTGGTGACATTGTGGGGCAGAATGTTCACTTCTGCTCCCGTGTCAATGAGAAATTCAGTGCCATTTAGTTTGCACCTGAAAAAAAGCCTTTTATACTCTTTAGTCTGCCGGTGTATAGGCTCAGATACACTGGCAGTTATTCGTTTTCCGAACTCTCTGCGTCGGAGGTTGGAACGGTACTTTCTTGTACCGATCTCTGAGTATTTTCGCTTGAAACCAAGGTTTTAGGCTGGCTTATAGGCGCTGCCTTTCTGATAGGTTTGGAGGCAGTATTTGCCTTCCAAGTGCAGTATTCTGGGTCTGCACACTTGCGAGTTTCGCTACCGAAACGTGCGTGGTTTCGACAGACATAGGCCGTCGGTTTGTGAGGCTTACTCTCTACTTGCTGAGGTTTGAACTCAGCTTTTTGTGAGAGGGCCTTTTTGAAACCAGTCTTCGTGGGTTTCGAAGTAGATTCTACTCCTCGTATGTTGAGAGAAGGGTTCGCTGTTTTGTACGCGTGTAGCGTGTCAGCTAGGTCGAGCCGGGCGGTCGTGGTAGGCTGTGCTGCGACCATGCCTCGGGCTTCGATAGGCAGAGTTTCGATCCACTTTTGAGTGATCAGAGCCTCTGAGAAGTACCCAACAGCCTTAGAGTACATTTCATGGTACTTGGTGCTGGGTTTTTTGGCGAGAGATGCGGGGTCCTCGAGCGCGAGGAGCCTGTCCTGTAAGGACAACCCGTATTCTCGTTGTAGGCGCTGTTTGGCCTCTTCATAAGGTGCGTGGGGTGCCGTGAGGTAAGCTGAGTCTATAGCTTCCCGCATTTCTTCCGGTACCCACTTGTAGATAGCTGAGAAACATTCGTTCTGTGTTCTCAGGTGTTTTCGCACGCAGTATTGATCGAACTCGGCGAGTGCACGATCGATATTCTTCTTTTGGAAGATAGGTCTTTGATAATCTCCCATTTCCTCCAAAAGTGCTCGAAAGCCACTTTGTGTAGAGGGTTGTTGTGTGAGATGTGGGGCGTATAGGCCCGGCGGGGGTCGCACGCCCGCAGTGGTTCCCTGAAATCCACTAGCTTCATAAGAGGGAACGAAATGCTCCGTGTTAAGCCTGTTCAAAGGCGGGGTCACCATTTGTAGTGGATTTATATATGTTTTACTTGGTGTAGGTAGACCAAGTGGGACATTTATATTCTGGTTATGCGGGTTAGTCCCTGAGGTATTCCTGTAAGGAATGTGAGCGAAATCGCCAAGGTCAGCTTGCTTGGCGGGAGGAACTGAGGGGTAGTTCGTGTCGCAGCCGCGTGGAGCACTGGGCTCGCATAGTGGGTGCTGGGTTCGATCAGTTTGGTGCTGAGCCGTTGTGTAATATTCCGGTCTAAGATTTATATCTGTAGGAGGAATATGTTGGGCTTGGTTGAGGTACTGAAAAGTATCCTTTGTTTTTAGCACATTTGGAGTGTATTTGACACTCGGATCGGCCGGGTAGCCTTGTGTAGAATATCGTGGATATTCGGAAATCTTTGTCGAATCATGATGATTGACTTCAGAGCGGGTCTGAAAGGTATCCTCGAACTTTTGTGTGTGTGAGGCTTGGTCTAACGTTTCCTTCATGAATACGTTAGGTGAGAAGGCGATCTCTTCGCGAGGATCGAGCCTTGGGCCGTCGCTAGGAACAGCAGACGAGTCGAGCAGCGGGTAGGGAGCGCTGCGTGGGCTAAGGGGCCCGGCCGCGCCGTGTTCCGCCTCCCCTTGCATGAGGAAGTAGGACGGGCGGCGCTCCATCGAAATATCCGAGTTTGTTAACTCGTTTTCGATACCTCTACGTATAGAATAGAGGGTTTGGAAGGTGGACTCGCTTGACAGAGCTTCTTTCCTTTGCTCGGATGTCAGGGTCCTACCTTGTAGTCTTGAAAAAGACTTCCTTGGACGATAAATTAGAGCGGATGAGCTGAGTAATTTATCGGCGTGCCCCAGCGGTCGGTGACGAGCCTAGTGCTACGAAACCCGGGCGACACGTCTCGGAACGTCCCAGCGGGCGTACGATCTAATGAGAATATCAATAGATGTACCGGGTGGCGTCCTGACAGAAGAACTACGTTGGGCAATGAGCAGGATAAATAATCACTGGACTCGTAGATGCCAATGCGAGATCTGTGTGGAGAGAAGGTATGCCTTGTAGAAAGCAGTAGGAAGCCGTTCTGAGATGAACTCAAGAGCAGAAGGATCGTCAGCGTAGAGCGTGTAGAATCTTCGTACTTCAGAGTGTAGTCGTCGAGAGCGGTGAGTGGAATGAATTTCGGAGGGCTCCGAGCGGGGTAATTATAGGGAGGTGGCCGCCTCCTGCCGCCTCCTGATTGGTCCGCTTAATTTCATTAATTCAACTGTGTAATCTCATTGGCTCGCACATTGTTTTCTCAGAATCTGCGAGTATGATAGCTGAGTTGGTCCTCCGGGTGGCTTCCCCCCGTCCGTCGCTGCGACGGGTCCCCAGAGGTGGCTTACGCGCGTCCGTTGCGGAGAGAAAGACCTTGAGGTGTCTTCCCTGCGTCCGTCGTTTAGACGGGGTCCTCGGGTGGTTTCCCTGCGTCCGTTGTTCAGACGGGATCCCCGGGGTGGCTGCTGGACCAGAGGTGGTTGCTTGCCGCCTCCTGGTTGGTTCGCCTATTGTCTCTCGTGTAATCGTTGTTTCTGATTGGCGAGTAGGCTTGCTAGAACTGTCCTTGTTAGTTTTAGAGGACGTTTGCTTGTCTGTTTGAGTTTTCTCATTCAAGGCGACTTGGTTCGAGATACTTGTCGCGTCTCTCTCGCCCAGTAAGTGTTTAGGGAGGTCGCCTTGTATGTTATTAGTTAATATTTCACTTTTGAGAGAGAATTTCGTATTTTCTCTCTGGTGAAATATTTTGTTTGACGGAGTTATAACTCGACGTCTTATAAATATTTGTGTGTCGTGTCTACCTCTTTTTGGTAGCCCTGAAAAGGGCTGTTGACAAGAGGGGGTGGTTTTCACCACAGTATTGTTCACTACCAGGCTGTCGTTGGACGCTACCAAAGTGTAATGTTAAAACCGCATAATATCTTTTTACAACCATTATTAATGAGAATACTATATTATAATGCTTTGCACAAGAATGTTGCTAATAATTTTTTTTTTAACAACAATTTGGATTGTTGCAGCAATGTTAACAAACGTTTTGAAATTGTATACCAATCTCAAACGACGATGTTTTTGCCGGTTTTTTACTGGTATTGTGATTTAGTAATGTATGACGAGCAACCACTGCCACGTACGCAATAGCCATGACCAATATTACCCTGACCATGACCAGCGGAATATTTCGTTTCTTTCCGCTGATCTATTTCTGCATTTCTGCTGTAGATAATCAATAATCGCGCTGTGCGTTCTGAATAATCTGAAAACTATTCATGACAGTTGCATTATCTGATGACAACGATAGTAGGATGACCCCTGTGCCCTTTTACTCGTATCTGTGTATGAAATGACAATCTGCATTGTGGTATTATCCATCGAGTATCTAAATATATTCATCACCACGTAACTATAACTAAATTTGGAAAAATTGTCTAATGGAAACTAGTGCTTATCATAGAAAAACCACTATGGAGTGAAATTTCTAGGGTTGAAACTTACATTCATTAAAACAATATGAAGCTCATATAAAAGGTTCATAAAGCTCACTAGACGATAACAGGTCGTGATGTTTGGGGGGCATTTTGTTGAAAATGCAAAACCGCTTAATTCATTTTATTAAGGTTAATTTCTTAACCTTCCGAATTCAGCTAGTGAAGGTAACTTAACGACCGGGAAAGTAATCAAGGATGGATTTTGGGCTCTTTCCATTCGGTCGGAGTCGAATGTGGACGATGACTCAAATGCAATATCATATAATATACGAGGGTTATTCAAATGTAAACGGGCCTTTTGTTGTGGATGGATTTGAAATCTTCGGCAGGGTCCCAAGGCTGGTAGTCGGAATGCGAAATGCCAATGAGTACTGGAGCAGACCAATTTACGTAGAAAGTCAAAAAGTGTTCAAATTGGCTCTTGACCGTCGAAACTACCAATTTTTTACACAATTTATTATTCATTGTATACTTCGGTAATTTAGTAAAACCACTCGTCTCAAATTTTTAAGAAAATGGGGTTATTGCGTATTCCCCACCAGTTTTTCATGTACCTACACACGGGAAAAACCTTGAAGTTTCTACCTGAAAAATTAGGATATAAGGGATTTCGCAAGGAAAGCGCTTCAGCAAAAACATAAAATAAAAATAAATAAATAAACTTAAAAAAAATAATAATAAAATAAATGAATAAATAAACTTATAAAATGTCGATAGGAAATTATTCAAAACACCTTTCATGAAATACGTCAATATTTCATGTGCCTATTTGACATTTCATCCCGTTTGATTAATTGGGAATCGACTACTCAATACCCAAAAGAATGAAGTTTCTATCATCATTTGGAAGGAAATAAGATAGGGCAAAAAACGGTGATAGTCTCTCCTGACAAGCTCGCTGTCGGATGAGTTATTTTATTACGTAATCACGGCAGGTCACTATTCTTTGCCGATCGCGAATTCGTAATGTATTTTTCTAGTCCAGATATTGGACAGAAGTGACAGTACTAATTCGAGACAAGACGTAAACTACAATATAAGAAGAGGGTAAGGAGGAGAAAGAAAGAAATTATGACTCTCTTGGGCAGGTTTAAGCGTATTAGACAAGGTCAGTTACCTGTAAACGTATATTTGTGGAGAAGGGTGTAGTTCTTCGTTGTGGATACCCAACTCCCAGTAGGGCCTGGCGTTCATTCTTTTCATCGGGGGACAGTAGTAGGGTCATTGGAAGGCGTTCGACGCCCAGCCACCCTCACAGACATTTTTTCCGAGAGGGAAGTTCTCCCTGCTGTTGCGCAACGTGTAGTAATCAAATCAAATTTCCAACGAATGAAGGTGTCCAACCCGCCGAAATTAGGGAGCGTTTGCAAGCCCAGTTTGGGGAACCAACCATTTCATGGAGTGAAATAAAATTTTGGTGTGCCGAATTCAGTAGAGGATGGGAGTAAGTTGAGAACCAGAGCCATGCATGACGTCCCAGCACCGTCATCACGCCAGAAAATGTTGAAGCAGATCGGAAGCGGCGCACAGTGACCGGCGCACAGTGGGACGAAACGCGAATCCTGTTCAAATGTCGAAGTTTTAATCTCAGAGAGAGCAGAACAGATAATCATAACTGGGGAAGTGAACCTTGAGCCGTACTTATGAGTAAACAATGTACATTATGTCGAACCAACACAGCCTATGGATGTCTCGTCTCAGTCGTTTGGTAAATCGTTACCTGAAAAAAACTTCTAGCGCTCCGTGAAAGTGGTTTTAACAAAATATTCGTGATGGAGATCACAGAAGGAGGTATGTGGACCATTTTCATGAATGAAAAAAAAAAACGTATATCCTATTATACCTATCATTATTGCTTCCGAGTCTACCCAAAGGTAGCGGAAGCATTGTTTTCACTTTCGGTAGAAAAAAAATTTGTGGTCTTCAAAATCAAAATTCCCTCTCCCATTTTACGTTTTAGACCATTCTGAACAACTTTGGTTCCATGTCTGTCTGTCTGTCGTTTGTCCGCAAATCCTTGTGACAAGCTGATTTTCCAGTTTTCATCCGATCTGGATGAAATTTTTTGGAAATGTGCGGGCAAGGGTGTAGACGGTCCCCTATCAGTTTCATCGTTCTTGACTCAATCCCTCACTCTGCGCTGGATGATGAGATGATTCGGGAACTAGGAAACTCATCAAAACAATCGCAGAACCCCATTTTTGATCAGTTTTTCACGTGGGATGGAAACTCGTCAAATCTTCATGAACTCATCGAAAAATGGAATCCATCAAATTTATCCGTTTAATTCAGTTATGAGTCAGTTTACATTTTTTTCTAGTAGAATCCAGCACTGTCGAGACACTCCTCAAAAACTACCTTGAAGGAAACTCATCAAAAAGGAGCTGACGGGAAACTCGTCAAAAATGGTGGTAGTAGTGGACGGATATTGGTCTACTTTGAGTCAACTACCTGCCATTGTTACAGTTCAACTCAATACCAAACGATTTAGACAATATTCGTAGACATGTTTTTAGTACAGTAGACCTACTGTACATCACAAAGTGATAGGTACCGTACTTTCTCGTTACTTTTGAATTATGATATTTTTGAAACAACTTCGGTCCGAGAATCGTTGACCCAAACGTATTTGTTATTTGTGAACTGGAGGGCGGGCCATTTCCCCTTAAATGATGCAGGCTGAGATTTACTTCACTAATGCTGTACAAATGCCAATTATCTATTCTAAGAAAATCACCAACCAAACTACCATTCAAGGTTGAGTTTACCTGGCCTGGGGTATGAAGGCCTCCAAATCCGGTTACTTCCTTCACTTATAACGGTTAGGTCTGGCACACGGTGAAGCCTTCCAAAGGTTTGGTTTGATGACTTTCCTTTTGATGAGTTTCCCCATAGGAGCGTTTGACCAGTTTCCACGGGGAACAGGAAAAAGTCATACAAAATAATTGTCAGCTACTTTTCATCTTCCAAATTTATATCTGATTTCTATTTGAAATTGTTTTTGACGACTTTCCCTTCCATTGAGTTTTGACCAGTGTCCCACCCAAAGGGGAAACTCCTCAAAAAGCCTCGACCTCACGTTTTTGATGAGTTTCCGTTTGATGAGTTTGTAGGGACCCGATGATTTTACCAAGCATCATTTTCTCACGCCCTAGTCCGATCTCGCTCAAATTTGGATGATAGTTGGGGGATGACAATTTTATCGCATTGCTTACGAATCAAGAAACTTCTGTGCATTGCAGGATAAGTATCCAGTTCTGGAGGGTTTGAATTTTCTTGATTTGTGTGTTAGATGCTGAGTTCCATATTTCATATGCGTATTTAGCAAGTTGGATCATAAAAGAGAAGAGATAAAATATTCTTTAGATATAGAAAAGAATGCAATGGCTGGCCAAGAGATATTTCAATTGTTTTATCTATAGTAAATTATGACACTTAAGGTTTTATTGTGGTTTTTCCAATTCAATTTGTTATCTAGAGTGACCCCGAGGTACTGAACTGAACCGTACTTTTTCACTGGAAGGCCGTTGAGTATTACGTCAGGAACATTGACGTCGAGTTTTTTATAGGTGAAACATACCAAGTTAGTTTTAGTGGCGTTCTGCTGTATTTCCCATTCAGTTGTCTACTGGATAAGTCGATTGACGTACAAACTGATGTTCAAATGTAGCCTTGCCCGAAATGTAGTAGAATATTACGTAATACGCATACAAACTTTTTAGGATATTTTGATAGGTACTCAGTTGATAACTTTTATGCACACAATCTTCAAATTTCAAAACAATTTGCACAAATAGGTACATTAGTAAAAAAGCCAAGAACGTTTGCTAATATTGTCATGCTGCATGACTGGAAGTTTTTAATACTTGTAATACCAATAATTTTATTTATTTATTTGTTTATAACTTTTTTTTTATGAATGGAGATATTTTTTGACATCAAAGGTTCCCTCTAATTTGATCTTGAAATGAGAGCGTGGAAGTGAATCCCAGTCCAGTGACCAAGACGTTAATGATGAAGGTGTTAATTTTCGGAATCTCATTATTCATCTACTTGAAAGGCGGTAGATTTGGAATACACAATACCGAGAGACAATTTCTCTATGTAACAAGACACATTTGCTGAGTGTAACTGAGAAATCCAGAATCGATACCCTGAGTTTGCAGGGAGGTGTCACGTTATCGCGATCGGTGTTGCATCGACTCTTTCTGGCAGGTAGTGAGGTGCTATGGGAGTAGGTAACAGTGGAGTGTTCACCAGAGCATGTGTACACATAGCGGAGCGATCAGGTGTTAGTAACTACGTCTCGTAAAAATTTAAAATGCTCGCCTCTTACGTAACCTCGTTGAGTTAGTCCATTGGGCCTGGTCTCTTCGACCGCAAACTTCTCTCCGACTCTCCGTATTTGCCTCAATAGGTCGTCGTTTCGTACACCTCAAAAAATATTATGTACTTTTACATAATAAAATGAGTATATTTTATCCTCCGTCCTTTGTGACCGAGTGATCTAAGGCACGACCTAAGCCCACTCGGTTGATCGATTCAAAACGGAAGCATAATTTTCACTTCAGAGAGTTGAAAAGTCTTCTGTCTCCAAAATCAAAATTTATATTCGCATTATACGTTTTAGACCATTTTGGAAAACTTTGGTTTCGTGTGTGTGTGTGTGTGTTTGTATGTGTGTGTCAGTTTGACTGTCCGTGTGTCCAAAAATCCTTGCAAGACGCATAACATCTACAGATGTCATCCGATTTGGATGAAATTGATAGGGGATAGTCTGTAAATGGTCCCCTATCAGTTTCACATCTCACAAATCAAATCTTCACTCTGCGCATGCGCAAAAGTAAATTCCATCAAGCATCATTTCACAACGGAAGCTAGTGAAGAACGTTGTCTATTTCCACGAAAAATGAAGAGTTACAATGTTATTGTGATGTGAACACCATACCTGTGGAGCCTGTAATTGTAAACCTTGCCCGGCTGGGGGGGGGGGGGCTAACCCCTTTCGGGCAGACTGTATATAAATGAGCCCAGGGGGCCTAATAAATCATTACATGTACATCAAAACTGGGAGTTCTCATTCACTCCTGCATCACTGTCACAGTTATTAACCCCCCGCCCAAAACGGTATTTTCACGAAAAAAACAAGAGTTAAAATGTTAAATGTTATTATTAACATTGTAACTTTTTATTTTTTCGTGGAAATATACACCATTCTTCCGTGTTTTTCCGAGGAGTGCCATTCCAAAATAGTGTATTAAAATAGTTCCATCATTCAGCATGACCATATGAACTGATTTTCGTAAATTATCTTATATTATATTGTTAAATTGTTTTGGATTTGAGCTTCTTGAGTGCAAGGAAATTGTTAACTATTAATCTTATGGTAGAAACGTATTAAATTTGCTATTCAAAAAGTGGTTTTGAATTTTCAATTTTTTTGCTGTTTTTATCGATTTTTTAGCAAATGTTAATAAATATTAAGTACATGTTTTTGCATAATTGTATACAACAATTTTTGAATTTTCTATTTTATAGTAACAAAACTTTATTTGAGCAATACTCCGCTAAAAATATAAAATTACCAATTTTTAGCCATTTTTAGTGTTTTTTTTTTTTTTTTTTTTTAGCACATTTTTTTGAAATCTTACCTATTTAATGGGTTCAAAAAGTGCTGGTAAATGAACTCATTCATTCGTTTAGAAATTTTGATTTTTTGGCGCCAGAACAGAATTTTTAACTCATTCCTAAGGAGAGTTATCGTCTAGAATGACATATATATATATATATATATATATATATATGTATGTATGAAAAAGCGTTAAACTCTAGGATTCGCTTCCGAATGCCTCAAAATGGATTTCAATGAAGAAATTTTTTCAAACATTTTGATTTTAAACTTTTTTCCTACATATTTTCCCTACGTTCGGTCATGAGGAAGCAAAACCAATAAATCAACAGTTTAGTGTCTCATTTATCTTTGAATTGAAGAAGTACGTGTGGAGTTTAAACGGGGCTCGAGCCACTCAAGCGTTTGTTTACAACATTTGGCTCTGGCAAGCAGAGGCAGGTACTCTCCAATGGCGACCAACGGCTTTCACTTGGGGGTCGGGCCGCCAAAGGTTCGTCCAAATATATCTCAATTGTAGGTCAACCAGATCGAAAAATAACGCCGCCTTCTTCCAAATTTTCTTTTACGTATTAGAACAATGGGATGGGAGGGGGATTCCTGTGAGTTGAATCGGTTAGGGCGCCGGGTCATTGGCCGCAGACTGGTTAGGGTCAGGGTTATTTCTTTTCAGAGTATTTTATATTATAGGCACAACACTCAGACACTTTCTAGCGAATTTTCGTAGGAAATAAAGCCTTTGCAATAGGACCAACACTTCCTAAATAGGTTGGCTGAGAAATCATACATCGGCCGGGTATGTGCCAGTAACATCGGCATCAATTTTGATCAACACTGAAGGGTAGTAATGAAGAGCTGAACTATTGAAAAATTGAGATCTCGAAAACTTTCAAGGTTGTCATATCTCGATTCAAGGTTTGATGACGATGATTTTTTTTTTTCTTTTTTTTTTCTCATCTACATTCATTAATGACCGCTAGATAGTGATAGAGTAAAAAGTATCGGGAAATCCGTTAAAAAAAACGCTGCAAATTATTTCACAAAGGTTTATTATTTTTTCAATTGAGTATGATCGTAGTTTTAGTTGGCTAGCATACGTCATAAGGCCCGTCCAGACAACTCGGCGTGTCCTACTTCGAGTTACCACAACCTATACTTCTATAATTATATACGCATGTTTATATTTCTCGATTTGAGCTCCTATCTATTCAAATAGTTATTGCCTTAATAATATCATTATCTAAGTACGTACGAAAAGTCGAGAGGATATATTATTTAATATGCGTAGGAAAAGCTTTGGTATTAACACACAAATATGACCTTGAAAAAAACATATTCATGCCTCGAACGAACGCCGGCGCCGTACCCACCACAAGCCGCGGCGCCGGCGCCTCCTCTCACTCCACCCTCACCCCCCGCTCCCCCCCTCACCACCCACCGTGACCCCCTGCCAAGCGTGCCAGGCGTGCGCGCGTCGAAAAAGACACTTTTTTGTCCGTTTTTGGCCCATAGCATCTATGCGAGTAAAGCGATCGGGATGGTTAAACGTTAGGACCTATTAGACCTCAAATGGAGTCTATGTGCGAAAGAACGGGTTTTTTAAGTCAATTCTTAGGCCTTTTATGGCCCGGACGGCGAACGGCGGACGGACATTTCAAATTTGGATTCTACGCACCTTGAAACGTAAAGTGACAAAGTTTGAGGGGGGGTTATAAAAATTTTTTGCTACACGATCACATAGGCTTATTATTGGAAATAATAAACCAAAATGAAAGAGTACGGACCCATTTTCTCGAAAATTCCAACGAAAAACTTCGTTTTTTCTCATTAAAATTGACTCCATGAAGAGACATTTTTCTGGACGGTGTTCAAGAGCGAAATACAGTTTTGAATCCGCCGAATCTGAATCCGAAATCGGATATCGAACAAAGCTACGGGAAGTTGAAGAATTGCGAGGGGAATGGAGGAGGGTTCCAATAATTTGTCCTCACATGGTCGGGGGGGGGGGGGGGGGGGGTTACAAGCGAAGCGAGCAACATCCCCTACACACGTTAAACCTACCCTGAGTGATCTACCGTTTCCAATCATTCTACAAGTCCCACTCGACAGTAAGTTCCAAGGGAAATTTAGCTCCGTCAGTTCTTATCCGACGGAAATTGTTCACCACTCGTTGGAAACATCTAAATTTATTTTTAATCTTATGTTGCCTACACCACTCTGAAAATAAAAGCAGCTGACACGCAAAGTTATTGGCGAACTGTTAAGTAAACAATCCTCGAGGTACGAGTATTCGGTAAGTAGTTACCGAGTAGGCTTAGGTACTACTCGGTATTTCATTAACCAAATGAAAAATGAAGGCGAATGTTTTTGATCGTTTTCCAAAGGGGCTATTCATTTTGTGCTACACTTGATAGTGGAAAAAGTTTTGTAAAACACGAAAAAAAAAAATCACCAAGAAAAACTTGAAAGTTGTTGTCAATTGGTCAATCTGAAATGATAACATAACCTACCAAAACATAAACATTGCCGCCTAATTGTATTTGGCAGCTTTCATTTTGATGTCGGAATGGAGATGGTGGCGGACAAAAAATACTTTATCTCCAGTTTTATCAGCTGTTGTTCACCAATTTTTGGTCTGAGGACAGTAACTCGGATGCTAACTGATTGTACACGGATCGGCTAATCTAGGATTGAAAATGTAAGTATGGTGGAACAGTAAAAATACTGCTCGCGGTTGTTATCTAGATCCTGTGTTAATAGACTCGGGAGTTAACCCTCGTTGGTGGAACTGGCCTTAAGGGTATTATTGCCACCTCCCAAATTTTCCCAACTTCCCCCAAGTTGGTGAAAACTGAAGGGGGAGGATCTACCCCCCCCCCCCCCCCCCCTCATAGCGAAGCCCCTGCTCTGAGGACTCCGATCGGAGACGCAGAGGACGTGAGTGAACTGACTGAGTTTATAGACCCAGTAATTTTGAGTAATTTGAAATTTCAATTTGTTGAAAGTTCATTTTCTATCTATAAGAATACTAGAGGCCTGTTAGGGCTTGAAAAGCCCTAATCTAGAACACAATCAAGTTAAGGACAGAGACGAACGGCGACACTTAGGGCCGTCTAACACTGAAATCGGTCCGCGAAGTTCTTCACAATTTCAAAGATCGTTCAGAAATAACTCTCCTAGATGTTAGTAACTACACTACGTTTCTTACTTACCGTGAATTGATGGCAACTGTTGTTACCGCCACAGCCTAATAAACAACTCTCGTTGATAAGGACCGCCTAGAACACGATCAAGGCGGGTATAGAGGCGAACGGCGACACTTTTGCAACAAACTTGGGGCCGTGCTGATTCGAATGAGCAGTCTAACACTAAAATCGGACCGCGAAGTTCTTCACGATTTCAAAGACCGTTCGGAATTATATATAAAGATCCTCTCTGATCGCAGACACATCTTTGTACACAAATTTGTTCATTTCGTGAAATTAAAAAAAATAATATTTCGTAAAAATGAAATCTATTTATTTTTGCTAACATAAACTAAGAAAACCAGGCGCATGTTCAGTTAGGGAAACACCTGTTTGCATTGAGCTGGTAATTATTAAGCATTTTGTAAAAACCATATACCTACCTACATACCTGATATTAAGCAACATTCATTCAGAATTATATTCGTTCAGAATTTTTTCTTTTGAATTGTTGAATTTTATCTCCCGAATTTTACTTGGGCATATTTGCTGCATAAAAATCTGGTATGTAGTTATAGCAACTGCGGAGGGTACCTAGGAAAGAATGTACAGAATATTTCATCAATTGTAGGTACTATTTTTACTATTTTTGTAGGTACTATATCTCGAAAAAACATAGGTAATAAATGTTTACGAAATATGAAATCGGATAAAATCCTTTCAGTACGGTGTTCGACCGTCGACTCACCCCTATTTATACAATAGCGGTGACGAGACAAGTGAAGCGGGGGCAGAGCGCCAAACTCTGTACGATATTCACACGTGCGGAGAGTCAGAATTCGGCCCTCGATCTCGATAAATTTATCTCTTGCGTCTATTTCTTCTTTTGCCTTTAAAATAATAAAAAAGTATATGAGTTTATTGAACTCTCTCTTTTAGCCAGAAACTCACAAATCGCCGGGGAATTTCCATTCTCTTCCAAGATTCACGGTGAGAACCAGGATAACGGAGAATGGAGTCAGCTGTATTGTACTGCTACGACTTTTACCTAATTTTCAAAAATATTCCAGATTGGTCAAGATGCAAGAGCTTTAGAATAATTTCCATATGTAGAACAAGGAATTTTAGAATAGAAACTTTTAAGAATAATTAAATTTATACTTATTAGCAGATAATTACTATATAAAGTTTATCAACTCCGAAATCAAAACATTATAAAAAATATGTGCACAGAATTAAGCTGAAAAATGTACTTAAATTTCATTAGTGTTCTTGTCGCCGACGACGACAATCGTCGACAAATCTACTCAATTACTGATTGAGAACTTAGGGACCTTAAATACCTACGAAATTTGATATAATTTTACCATCTAAATCTATATAGGTAATCGATGTACCTAACTAATTAAGATACATACCCGTGCTGGGCCACAGTATTTTTCAATCCAGCACGGTCATCAGCAATCATTATATATCTTTTTACCTATATGGAATTGATTGTATACCAAATACTTTAGGTACCCCCCCCCCCCCCCTTCAACACGCCCGCCCCATGTTTCTAGGAGTTTCTTCTTACTTAGATTACATATTTACGTAGAACTGGTAACAATTTAAAGCTGTGGGAAAAAATTATATTATTTAAAAAAAAGGAAAAAAAGAATGGCCGTGTTTTCAGAAGTTGCCGATGTCGGTGAGGATTTGTTGAAACAAATCGGCGTGGTTGTGGTTTGATTGCCTCCACATGAATCCGCACAAGTAGAATGCACATGAATTCGCACAAATATATCAGAATGCTGTGTATAGGTTGGTGGTCTGGATGCTCGCAAGCTCGCATCTCAAAATTACATAACATCAAGTAGTGAATCCCTTAGTAAAAATACAGATTAGTTGGACATGTAGGTCAGAATGATGTGTATACTTTGGCGGTCTGGATGCTCGCAAGCTCGCATCTCAAAAATACATAACATAATCTAAGTAAGAAATAATGCCTAGAAACATCGGGCGGGCGTGTTGAAGACAAATTGACTGAGGGAGGGGGGGGGGGGAGTATAACGGAAAAGTACCATACTTTTAATGCCGATCCATGTAAAATCAAGTGCATATAATATCCTATTTCAGTATATTCATGCAGCATGTAGGTATCGTGAGGAGGATCAAGGATGTTGAATGACAAATACTGAACGTGCTGGGCCACTGTGTTTTACTCTTCAGCTCGGTCATTAACATTTTTTAATATACCTTTATACCTACATAAAACTGATTGTGTACCAAATACCCACTTTTAGAGCCGATCCATTTAAAATCAAGTGTATTACATTTTATTTTCGTGAGTGTACATAGATTCGGTGATATTCATGCAGTGTGCAGGTGCTACCTTGTGAATGATGTTAGTTGACTTACTGAAGGAGAGTAGCAGATTAAGTCGAGGTGATGCTACGAAACAATTCACAAACACTTTTCTCACCGTTAACGCGTACCGAGTACGAAGCAAGATCACTTAGTTTCAACGAAATTATCAGTATTGAAGCTGCCGAGGATTGGAATCTTGTAGCAGGGAGAGCAGCCAGGTATTCCTCTTCTCCCGGGCTTCCCACCAAGCAACGGAATAATGGAACAACCTAAAACAAACAGCGTTTGGAGAAGACTGAAAAATTTGTTTTGTGCAGCCCTTATCACTGGTGAAAAGTTCTTCGAAATTGAGTTCCCCGAATTGTAGAGGTGCAGGGCGTGTTAGGTATTATTTGATTCCGAGAAGATGGGTAGGACTGTCTGCCACTAAGGGCGCTTACAAGAGAAATTTGGCGTATAGGGTTCCAAGGTAGTTCCAGGATATATGGCCAAAGAGCACTTACGTTTGTTTTACTTCTTAGAATATGCCGCCGCAGGCAGACCATCTTACTGCAACAAACAAGTAAATTCATGGTATTGGTTTTTTTTTCCTTTTACGTTTAGAATCTCTCTTATTATGAAGGCCTGTCAACTTATGTGCAAGACTAGGTTCCTGTTCCTAGAGTTGAGGTTGCAACGCAAGTGTTGTTTCACATTCTCCGAATTCGGGTAGGGCAGTAGACCAGGTTCAGTCTAAACTGCGAGTATTGAATGAACTAGAGCTGCTTTCGTAGGGTACCTAGGTACTGGTGCTGGATATATCACGCTCCTCCCAACTGGGGATCAAACCTGCCGACATACCCACCCCAGGGCCTAGATTTGCTTGCTTTTTGTAATTTCGCGATGGATTTTCGTGTGTTCGACAACGTTTGTTAGTAAATCTGTGTAGGCAATGAGTGACCTATGGCGGCTACAGCAACTGAAAAAATAAAATAAAACAGCAGAAGTCGAAACAACAGTTTTGAATGTCAAACTCAAAAGCGACCTCAGCCATTACTCAAACAAGCTCCTCATACAACGCATAAATTTGACTTCTTCTGAACTCATCTCGCTAAATACTTGATCGTAGAAAGCATAGAAAAACACTATTTGAGTTTTAGAATTAAAAGTGGTACCTACCTACTTCAGAATAAACAAATTCAAGGAAAAAGAAAAAAACTTGAAAAAATTATTGTTTTCAAAGGTGTGCACGATAAAAACGAGTGCTATATACATATAGCAAAAATTTGATACTAAATAAATAATATTGGTATGATACAAACTGAAAATAATTATACCTAGTTCATTTAAATAGTACCTATTTGGTTTTTGGAATTCAATTTTAGTACTAGATACCTATTCATTATATTATCCTTTAGTTTGAAACTTTAACGTAGTATTAACTGTCTAGTTGAATTTAGATTATAATTTATCTTGTTTGTATTACCTACGTTAAAACTACAAAGGCGTTGTAATTTTTAAATGAGATTGTTGGGTAATTATTCGGTCCTTTTATCAACTACCTATCCTAATATAACATTATGATTTTACCCGAGTATCATGTGTAGGTAGGCGCATTTCAAATCATTATTCATTGATGCACCATCCCTAGTAGGTCTATTTTGTATAATTATTTTTATTGAGCTAAGTTTAAGGAGGTCTTAAGTATAATGGGTTATTATTACTATTATATTAATGTATCAAATATATATAGATTTTTTTTGTTCCGTTTCAGAGGGTCTACTATCTGTCGCTCGAGTACTACATGGGGCGTACCCTCACCAACACTATGATCAACCTCGGCATCCAGGGTGCCTGCGATGAAGCCCTCTATCAGGCAAGTATTAAATTTATGCTCCTGTAAAATTATTAACACATCCAGGATTGTTTCTGAACCTTCTGTGGCGGCCTCCGTCACGAAACGGATTCGCTAAATACATTTTCAATATCCTTAGAGGAAAATATGATGCTACAGCGCCATATTCAGCATCAGTTTTTAAGGTACTGCAGACGAAGAAAGTCCAATTAAAGCAGACCCAGACGATGGGAAATTCAATCGAGCTCAACTGCAGATGTTCACCAATAGGTTGGTGTCAGACAGTTATCCGATTACATTTCTTAGATAAACAAGGCCATTAGAACCTCCCTTCTCATTTTTAAAAAAATTACTAAGCCAGTGATTCCACTTCCCATGAACTTCCTATATATACCCAAGTTGGGTATCATCCATTATAAATGCAGAATATTTAGTTTTATCATAGAATTGCTTAAAAGCTGGTTGAAAATAAATTATACTTTGTAATTTATGTAGGTAGTTACCAGCTATATTACTTGGTCCCAAAGCCAGGAAGATCTTGAGGTTATAGGACGTTGAAACATTGGATAATTGTCCTCCTTTATTTTATGTGAGGGTATGCATTTCGAGTAGAAAAGGAACCTCCGCTGTTCATCTATAAATGACAGGTAAATGACATATTATATACTCGTATTATTAAATGACATAGAAATGACAGGTTCAAAGTAATTTGTACTTGGATGCAATTCAGGGGTCTTGGGAAACACTCAAGTATGTATGTTAAGTACTCGAGAGGGAGGATATTACTACTTAGTGGTGTTGGGATATCGAGTGGTTATCCAATACACGAGTATCACAAACATTAATAAAATTCTGTGTAAGGAAGTACAATTTTCTCCTCTCCGACTAGGGGTACATAATAGTTGGGCTTATGGCCTCAAGAGGCGGCAACATGTCGGGATTTTGATTACTAACTGAATATAGTTTTGTGATAAACTAGGATCAATAGTAAAAACCGACAATATTATGAAAAATAATTGAAAAAATGTAAAACATTGATGAAAGCAGAATGTGGAGCGTTAGAACAAAGAAAACAAAGAACCTTTTTTCTGGTTTTCTGATCAAATGGCTTCCCTTTTTAGGACGTCCCTCAGAATCTAGGTCATACTGGCACGGCTTCTTATTTATGAGGAAACGACCTATTGGAATTGATCCAGGGGGGTAGGGGACAACCCAAGCATGAGAAAAAATAACACTTACAAATCCGTTTCAGACCATTCTAAGAACGAATCCGTGAAAAAACCATAGGAGTAAGTCAGTGTGTGACAAATTTTGTCGACGCCACCCAGGCCATAATTCTCAACTGATTTTCGAGATTCTTTCTTTGTTCGATCCCAATTTTAGTCTAGTTTTGCAACAAACCTCGGGAATTTTGAATTCCGAGATGGAAGAGGGGGAATGGAGGGGGAGAGCTGGCGGTTGTCTCATGTGATGCAGAGTTCCTTCCTCTACCGCTTTTCTTTTGTTCAAAAAAGGTAGGTTAGTTTCAAAGGTTACAAAGTGAGAAAAATAGTCAAAAATCGATTTATTAGGTCAAAGAAGCTATTTTAGGTACTTATAGGGACATGGGGTAAATGCAGAAACTCCGCGAAATTTCCTATAAGAATTGGGCTGGAATTGTTCAAGATTAGAGTAATGTTTCTTTGGTTGTCATTCCTAAGGGCTAACACTGTGACAGGGGGGCCATCAACACAATCCCAATCTGAACCTGCAAAACGAGACAAATCATTACAAAGGTTTATTATTTCTGTATTGGATAACCCTTCTAAGCAGGCACTTGTCTATAATTATTATAGGAAGTGTAGGTGTTATTATTCATTGTATCTAAATATAACTGCATATACATGGACGCCTACCCAGTAGAAATTTTATTATAAATTAAATAATTCACCTGCACATTACGGGGCCCTTCTGTATTTAACAAGAGCTGATCTGCCAATTAAAAATTAGGTAAACTAAATCACTTGCCTACGCTTCATTAGTCCATCTATAGGTGACAAAAGTTGTAGGTAATAAACTCGATTTCGTGAAGTCAGGATTCCATTGAAATTATCCCTATTACCGATATGATTGTCGTTGTTCATAAGGCAATTTTTACTATGTTTCACCCGCTGCGATTCACTCCCGTGTGTAAGTTCCAGCCCTTAGGGAGAGCAAAAGAATGAACGTACAGCGATCCGGGTTGTTTCGTTCGATTCTGTTAGATGTCATCTACAAGTCACACCCAAAAAAGCATTATTGTTACCTTGAAAGTTTTTGAGATCTCTTTCAGGCCTTAAATCCTACCCTATAGAGATGATCGAAATTTATGCCGAGCTCCTAGGACCAACCATCACTCCATATGTGATATTTGATCCAAGTTTTATAAACTTTGGTCCAGTAGTTTCGAAGAAAAGCTCTGGATGGCGCACGGCCACAAAATACTATATTAGACAATTTTTCATAACACCAAGCGCACAAATTTCAAATAGTATTAAAATGAAAACGCTCATATGGCGATGCTGCATGACTGGAACTTCTGTATTTTATATTTATTTAAGCAACGTTGAATGTAATAAACACTGAAGGTAGTCCATCTTTGATTGGTGAGTTACAATGACAAGATCACGCTGATTGAATTAACGAGCTTTGTGCCTAAATTGAGGTCCATATCAACTAGCCTCATTTAGTCTTACGAAGGAATAAATTGGTGTTTAGCGGTCTATTGAAGGAGGCATCTCCTATGATTTTACCTCAACTCGGTTTTGCGATGTCGTAGTCCCTCCGGGCCCGCCGAAGCTCGAGATGGCGACCCTGCAACAAGAAGAGCCAGTCAGTGCGAAACTGGTTTGAGGAGAGTCGCCTTTTATAGATCAGCTTTCCTTCCCTTCTATTTGCAACTGAACATCTTGTACCTGTACAAGCTAAGTATGAGTAGGTAACTGAATGCACGGGACAGCCGAAAACCCAATTTAAGCGCTCTTTCACTTCCATCACATACAGAATCTGTATGTTTCCTTAATGAATCTGTATTTTCCTTAATTTTTCTTATTTTTATTTATTTATTATTATTATTTTAATATATAATTATTAATGTTTCAAAACATTCTCATGGTCACTCCATCCGAATTCGGTTCAGTCCGGACCATTAAAATAAGATTTAAAAATTATTATACAATCATTTTTGGTGTTAAAAATTTAGCAGTCTTTGGGGTAATATTCCGTTGTTACTATCCGTTATTACTTTCAAATTTCCACTCGTTATTCTTGATACTATTAGAAAGTGTGTAGGTATACTAGTGCTCATAACAGTTTCAGGAGTCGTCAAGTTTTAGGGTCAATTTGACATTGTTGTAAATATCCAACTTTTTTTTACGTTCAGAATAATATGTAGAAAAATAAAACCTTAAAAACCGAACATTGATTTTTTAAATTTATTTATTTGTACCTATATTTATTATTATTATTTTTTTTTTCCTTCATTTTTGTCGCAAATTCATCTTAAGGAATCCATAGGAGAAAATCCCACGACTCGAAGATAACTACAACCTCATATGGGTGAATTATAAGTTTATGTAAATAGTAAACATGTATCTGCATAGGTAACAATACTTCATTTAAACCATTTTTTCAAGAAGGAATGAAGGATGCCGAAATTGAAGTTTGTCAGCGAATCATCGGAATCAGCGTAAAATTTCCTATAAGAATATGTATCAAGTTTTCAAAAATTTCAAAGTTGAAAAATCAGTCAAAAATCGAAATAATGCCGTTCGCTAGTTGTAAAAATCGGTAATATTCTTCAAAAATTCGCTCATGGGGTCATGCTGCATGACTGGACTTTTTTTTTGTATGTATTTTGGGTCCCAAAAATTATCTCTTTCCCCAATAATCATCAAAACTTGAATTTTCTACATTTTTAATTGTATTTATAGTAGCTAGTCTGCTGAAAATCTGCTGAAACTTGCTAAAAAATTGCAATTTTCAGACCCGCTTTTTTGAAAAACTTTGATAAATCATAAATAATGTTCATTGAAAAATGATAGAAAAATTTCAATGAAGAAATTCCCCAAGAATTTCTATTTTAAAATTTCCCTAGCCATTGCATGAGCTTAACTTTCCACGGAAATCCGCTAAAAGCTTTAAAATCCGTAATGGATTTACATGAAGAAAATTGTGCATATCATTTATCTTGATATTTTTGGAGGCATTGCAATAAACAAATTATACAAATCGAAAAGAAAAGAAAACATGTCGGCTCGCGCTGAATTTCGCTCAATTTCAAACAAAAACTAAACATATCCATGTTAAAAGCGTTAAAATCACCTAAACGACATTGACTTGAACGCTTGCATACGAGTCTGCAACACATTGGGACATTTCATGTCTTTAGTTGCAGACTGGTATGTGTTGCAGACTCGTATGTGTTGCAGACTCGTATGCAAGCTCTAAGAGCCACTCAGCTGATCCGGATTGGGCATCGTCAAGTAAATTTCCTAAAGAGGCTACATACAAAATTACAGCTTCAAACAAAATTACAGCTCAATGAAATCATCAGAAATTAGCAAGCGGTTGCTATCATGTTCACAATATCAATTATTGAGAATGATCACCTGTGTGTTAACAATTATTCATATAACCATGCTCATAACTCAGCTTGTTTGCCACGCACTTTGCAGTAGTTAACATAATATGGTTGGATAAATCGAGAGCTTTCGAACGAATGGTCAACGAATTTTGTGGGATGAAAAACGACGAAGTACCATTTCCCTAGCAACGACTCGGTTGTAAGCGGAAATTATCAGAAATTGAGCATATTTCGTTACGTAACGTAACGTGACATAACGAAAATTTGGTTGTGTGCCATAGCGAAGACATGAAATGTCAAAACTGGATTCTAGAGCCACTCAGCTGATCTGGGATCGGTCAGTTGTGTTCAAAAGTCCCTCAAGGGCCCACATACCAAATCTCAGAATCGTGGGATCATTAGGGAAAAAACTGGATTCTAGAGCCACTCAGCTGATCTGGGATCGGTCAGTTGTGTTCAGAAGTCCCTCAAGGGCCCACGTACCAAATCTCAGAATCGTGGGATCATTAGGGGAAAAAACTGGATTCTAGAGCAACTCAGCTGATCTGGGATCGGTCAGTTGTGTTCAGAAGTCCCTCAAGGGCCCACATACCAAATCTCAGAATCGTGGGATCATTAAAGAAAAAACTGGATTCTAGAGCCACTCAGCTGATCTGGAATCGGTCAGTTGTGTTCAGAAGTCCCTCAAGGGCCCACATACCAAATCTCAGAACCGTGGGATCATTAGGGAAAAAACTGGATTCTAGAGCCACTCATCTGATCTGGGATCGGTCGGTTGTGTTCAGAAGTCCCTCAAGGGCCCACATACCAAATCTCAGAATCGTGGGATCATTAAAGAAAAAAACTGGATTCTAGAGCCACTCAGCTGATCTGGGATCGGTCAGTTGTGTTCAGAAGTCCCTCAAGGGCCCACATACCAAATCTCAGAACCGTGGGATCATTAGGGAAAAAACTGGATTCTAGAGCCACTCAGCTGATCTGTAATCGGTCAGTTGTGTTCAGAAGTCCCTCAAGGGCCCACATACCAAATCTCAGAATCGTGGGATCATTAGGGAAAAAACTGGATCCTAGAGCCACTCAGCTGATCTGGGATCGGTCAGTTGTGTTCAAAAGTCCCTCAAGGGCCCACATACCAAATCTCAGAATTGTGGGATCATTAGGGAAAAACCTGGATTCTAGAGCCACTCAGCTGATCTGGGATCGGTCAGTTGTGTTCAGAAGTCCCTCAAGGGCCCACATACCAAATCTCAGAATCGTGGGATCATTAGGGAATCTCCGCGTAACGCTCTCCGCGTTTCGCTCCCCGCGTGACGCTCCCCGCGTGACGCTCCCCCGCGTGACGCTTTTTCATTTATGTGCCATAGTAAAGACATAAAATGTCAAAAATGATATAGCCAAATTTCAGCTATAATCATATAGGTACCTACCTACCTCACTTCTACGAATCATAATAATCATTGAGCATATTTCGTTACGTAACATAACGAAAATTTGGTTGTGTGCCATAGCAAAGACATGAAATGTAAAAACGGTTCAAAGTACACGATAGGATGTTTATCGTACATGACTAAGTGTAATGATTGGAAGACAGACATATTATAAACTGAAAAGTGGAAAAATATGTGTTTGATTTCGACTTATCTGATGGCTGGCATAATCGGATTTTTCCTCTTCATTTAGCGGAAATCATTAATCTATTCATCAAGTCTTAATGCTGCTGGGTTAGGAATGTCATGTGTAACTTCGAAATTATCTTCACTTTGTTCTTCAGTGATAAGGAGAGCCTCGATACCCGATCAGGGAAAATTGGTCAGGGTCACGCAGCATTTGAATCATTGGGTCTTGAAAGGAATCCTAAATCTCTCGTTAAACTCGAAAATACCCACGAAAAAAGCGTTTATTCATGACCGAAAAAATCGTTGGCGTCTTCTAGGCTGAATGCTTCTTTCTTGTCTGTAATCTTCAGCAAAACATGATTCCCACATATTAAACACCGAAAAATGGTCAACTCACAATGCTGGAAAATAACGAGTTTACAGGTGAATGGATAGAGGTTAAAAATCGGCCATTTTTTACAACTGTAAAACAATGTCTTGTACAAAATGATGGGGAAACACTTGTAACTTGTCCAAATTCGCCTGTACAGTTGTCAATTTTGACAGTGCATTACAAGTCTACACTTGCACCTTTATGAAACGCTCGCACACTCATTTTTTATAACTTGTACATAAAATCGGCTTGTAACTTGTCACTTATTGCTTTATGAAATAGGCCCCAGGTAATAAATTGCTGCACTAAATATGAAAAGGAAAGATAGCTGTAAACTTGTTTCAAGAACTTTCACTCCTTAGTCTGTCGTGAATTAGCAGGCAGGCGAGTTATTGGTAATGATTGTATGTGTAAGGGCCCGGTCCGCCACGGAGAATTACGAACTAATCCAGTTAGCTCACTGCTGATTTGAGGGATAACTCTCAACTCTAGATTAACTCTACTTTAGTCCTCTTTGGTTACGGGCCCTTAGTGTCTACCTTCTTGAGTGCTATGTTTGCGTCCTGAACTTAGGTTTTGTGTTTTGATTTCTGTCCATGGTTCTTCAGATTGTCTTATAAATATCTAGAAATAAGAAGTGGAGCGGTTTCGATGTTAAGAAGAGAGCGGCGAAAAGACTGAATGATGAAATAGAACTGTTTTAAAGAAAGTACCTACCAAAAATTGTTTCTTTTATAAACTCCTTCCTCCAGCGTCCCGAATCCAACTGTAAGTACTCTTATTGAAAAAACCTGTTATATTACCTCTACTTCTGCTAGCAGTGAAAATACTTCCTATTTCATCATTCACCATGACTATTAGGCACAACTTCATCGTGTATTTTACTTACTAGGGGGGAGTGTTGGGGTGTATTTATCATCATTATGTAGGTATGCATGTATTATTTAAGGAGCAGAATGGGGAGGGGTGCCAAAGCTGAGTGCTGCCCAGGGCGTGATTATTTTGAAACCCGGGCATGATGATCGTAAATAAAATTATACCAGAGTAATGTAGTAAAACCCGAATCCGTAATAAGAGAGTGAAATTGTTAATTTAATTAATTAACGAACTTTATCGCTCACCACCACGTTTCCTCACCACAGAAGATAGAAAGTTTGTACAAAAGCAGGTAGTTGAAAATTTTGTAGATCTTCAAAATTTGAATTTCCCTCTTGATTTATGAGTCCCACAATGTCTTTTGAATCATTTTGATTCCGTGTCTAATATCAATTCCTTGCCCCGGATAAAACTATACAAAAAACTCTGTCAATTAGGTTTATTGTTTCTGTATTAGCTACTACCTAGCCCCTTCTGTGAACATCATTTGTCTATAATAAATTATTATTATACTATATAGTAAATGATCAAAACTTGGCTACTCGTGCCTCCCAAAATGGTTCACACCTTTACAGCTCCAGAACCCCAAAATTTTACGGTTTATCGTAAATGTCGGAAAATTTATAAAATGTAAAAAAAGGCAGGTGGAAAAGGGAAGAAATTAGCCTCAGAGACACCTTAGCCTCTGTATCTCGCAATTGTTTTTGAGGTGTCCCAAAAGAACTTCATCTAAATTTCAGGGCGCCGGTTCAATAGGCGCCCCACAGAGCCCGAGCGCCCCACGCTGAAACTGTGTGCGCCCCACAGTAGCCTCACTCTTTCCTGTCCAGAAGTAAACACCGTGTTGACAAATACTTCGCCAGTTAGTACAATCGATGAGTGTGGAAGGTGTTTCTTTATCGCAAATACAAAGGGCAACGAACTATCTACATCAACATAACTTCCATTCCTATAGGAGTGATCGGTTATCTTCTGAATTCAACCGGTCCGCTATGCTGCTCCGTGACTTTTACGAATATATAGGGAAAAACGATGATTGTGCGATTATTTTTTTACGTGAACACGATATTTTGGATTCGGAACCGGAAGGACCTTGTCATATGTGCGGTGGCGGAATGACGGAAGCACCTTGATTCAATTAGGAAAGAAATTAGCTTCACAGGTTCCGAAGCTGATCTGAGTCCCTCGATACTCAGTAATTGTATTATACAAATCCAAGGAGCTACGTTTCAGGTTTCAGCATCATAAGTCGATCAAGAAACAAATTAGGCTCAAATCCCCCTCAGCTGATCGGTGTGCACTGTTATTGAATTATAGATATCGCGAAGAAGATCTATGTCAAAATGCAGATCCATAGGTTGACATCAATATGCCTGCGTAGATACAGGCACCTGCATAGGGAAAATTGATGCATCAAATTATCTACACTTTACTAGTCCCCCTGATCAAAGTATAACGATATTTAAGTATCCATAGCGGAATTTAGTCAATCAAGATGTAGGTAACGTAAAAGGTCGAAATTGGTCATTTAGGAAACTTACAGGAAAATGATGATTAAAGTAATTTACGTTAGTACATGCGCAGAATCAAGTAATGATTTGAGAAAAATGAAATTTCTAGGGGGCAATATACAGTATAACCCACCATTCCCAGAAAATGTCATAAAAATATGATGAAACCTAGAACTGGAAGTTTTCGTTTTGGAGGCCAATAGTTGCTCTTCTCGCGCGAACACAATTGCTTTCCCTATCTTCGGTAGTGAGAAAGCAACATTTGGCTGATATTATATAGGTACGTTTATTTTTTAATGCAAAACATGATTTCTAAAAAGATCGTTTTCCATAAATCCGAACATTAACCATTTTTGTGCAGAACTGCTTGGTCGAATCCCAATAAAAACTGTGTACCTATAACCCAAAAACGGCTAGACGGGTCAAAATGGTTAAAATTCTTTAAATTTGCCTATAATGGATGTGGGGACCTACCTACAGCAAGATCAATCAATATTTAATACTATTTTATTCTTCAGTTCTGATTTCATCATCTAATTACAACCAGTGACCATGCCGTCATACTAGGGATATTCAAACAATACAAAATTATTCGCTTCCCAGATCTCGTTAGAGTAATTTGTCCTAATTAAGAAATCTATTTTATTCCAATTTAATATCATTCTACTTTTTTTTTCTCATTTAACAGTTTATTTTATTTTTTTAATTTCAACAATAATTTATTAAAACCATAATTGTTAAACATAAACAAACAATATTAACTTGCGACATATAAAACAAAAACAAAAATTCGACGTAACTAAAACCAACAAAATGACAAAAATTAAAAGAAAAAAGTCCAGTCATGCAGCATGACCCCATGAGCGAATTTTTGAAGTACATACGTACATAAATAGAACTTCTTCGTAATTTCATGGCTGATATTTTCTAAGCCACAGTCAGCATTAAAGCTACATCAAGTCCTAAAACACTTGAGCGTAAAACATTAAAGAGAGCGACCGAGAGAATCGGAGGACGGAATATTTCAGAGTAAACTCATCAGTTGTGATTACATTTTTTTTTTTTTTTTTTTTTTTTTTTTTTTTTTTTTTTAACAAGCACCTACACCTACGTTTTAAACAGCATGGTTCTAGGATTGGTTATACAGGGATACTTCCATAAGAGTAGTTCAATCTGAATTTGGACATTGTTTCATGGAAATATTATCAATTTTTACAACTAGCGAACGGCATTATTTTGATTTTTGACTGATTTTTCAACTTTGAAATTTTTGAAAACTTGATACATATTCTTATAGGAAATTTTACGGTGATTCCGAATATACCACATGTTAGTATGCTGAAAAAAATTATTTCGCACAACAAATCGCAAAAAACAGGCTATTTTGAAATTTTTGACTACCTTTTTGAAAATTTCAACCCGAAGATGTAATCCGACCATGCTGGCCAACGAACTTGAACTTTCGTTTTGAGTCCTTAACATCTTAAAATTTGTTTGAAGTTTCTAGCACAATTCTACGGACAGTTATCGTCTGGAATGACACATACATACATACATGCATACATAGGTACCTATATACATACATACATAAAAAAATACGTTAAACTTCAGAATATGATTCGGAATAGCCTGAAACGGATTTCTGCATAAATTTTTTTCAAAAATTCACATTCTACAAATTTTGAGGCGAGAGCAATAGCTTAATTTTCTTCAAAAATTCGCTTACAAGGGTCTTTTAGCGAATTTTTGAAGAAAATTAAGCTATTGCTCTCGCCTCAAAATTTGTAGAATGTGAATTTTTGAAAAAATTTTATGCAGAAATCCGTTTCAGGCTATTCTGAATCATATTCTGAAGTTTAACGCATTTTTTTATGTATGTATATATGTATATATGTATGTATATATGTATGTATGTATATATGTATGTATGTATGTATGTGTCATTCCAGACGATAACTGTCCGTAGAATTGTGCTAGAAACTTCAAACAAATTTTAAAATGTTAAGGACACAAAACGAAAGTTCAAGTTCGTTGGCCAGCATGATCGGATTACATCTTCGGGTTGAAATTTTCAAAAATGTAGTCAAAAATTTCAAAATAGCCCGTTTTTTGCGATTTGTCGTGCGAAATAATTTTTTCAGCATACTAACATGTGGTATATTCGGAATCAGCGTAAAATTTCCTATAAGAATATGTATCAAGTTTTCGAAAATTTCAAAGTTGAAAAATCAGTCAAAAATCGAAATAATGCCGTTCGCTAGTTGTAAAAATCGGTAATATTTGCATGAAACATTGTCCAAATTCAGATTGAACTACTCTTATGGAAGTATCCCAGTATAACTAATCCTAGAACCATGCTGTTTAAAACGTAGGTAGTAGGTGCTTGTTAAAAAAAAAAAAAAAAAACGGCGCTCCGCGCCTCGCCAGGGGGCAAGCCCCCTGGACCCCCGGTTACCTCTATTTACATACTTCGGACGAAATTATTGAAACACAGAATGTGTTTGCGTTGTCGCGCAACCAAGTGACAACCAAACAAGCGTCATTGTTTACTATTCATTTATAACATCAATTTATATAGTTATAGTATGAAACTACGAAAAAAATACGAAATAAATTCGTGATAAATCAAGAGCGATTTATCAAGTAAATGTCCTAAAGAGGCTACATACGAAATTACAGCTTCCTAGAGTGTAAAGTATAGAAATTAGCTTTAAAAGCCACTCATCTGATCCGGACCCTGGACATCGTCAAGTAAATGTCCTAAAGAGGCTACATACGAAATTACAGCTTCCTAGAGTGTAAAGCATAGAAATTAGCTTTAAGAGCCACACATCTGATCCGGACCCTGAGCATCGTCAAGTAAATGTCCTAAAGAGGCTACATACGAAATTACAGCTTCCTAGAGTGTAAAGCATAGAAATTATCTTTAAGAGCCACACATCTGATCCGGACCCTGAGCATCGTCAAGTAAATCTCCTAAAGAGGCTACAAACGAAATTACAGCTTCCTAGAGTTTAAAGTATAGAAATTACCTATTCAAATTATTTAACCTCCGCTTCACAAATCAAACCGTTTTCGTAATACTCAGATCACCTGCTATGAATCAAATCATCGAAACACAAGCTCAATGAAATCATCAGAAATTAACAAGCGGTTGCAATCATGTTCACAATATCAATTATTGAGAATGATCATCTTCAAAAATTCGCTCATACGATCATGCTGCATGACTGGAACTTTTTTTTTTTTTTTTAGTCGCGGAGAAGAGGCAAAGGTGCGCCATCCTCCATCCCAGGTCCCATTGATTCTTTATCCCTTACTCCGTAACTTCTCATATTTTTCCTGGCACCCCGGAGTCGTAAGGACAGTGATCTTATTACAGAGAACTGTATTTTTGTCCGAATCCAACCAGCTATCTGTGATTTAGGCTTGTTCCACTTTTCACACAAAACTACAATTAGGTAATCTTTTGGTGAATTGATGAAATTCTCAGTGAAGGACACCTTCACAAGAGCAAATTAGTGGTGTAAATGAACCTCTCAGATCTTCTGCGGCTGTATTGTACTTTTGGTGTTTCTCCCTGGAGGCGTGTTCAGCGACGTCGTGCCAGGTTTGGGCAAGGTAAGAGGGTGCGTTGGCATTGATTATGCGATTGTCGAAAAAATATCAGTCTACTTGTTCCTCAATTTTAATAGTTTTGCCTTCCAAATCTAATTCAAATTTGTGTGGTATATTTCCACAAGAGTTACTGGAGTGATACCCCACAGTGGAAAATATCGTATAGAAATAGTTTGTTCGCCGCAATGTTTTTAATTTTCTGAAATTCATTGCACAAAAAACGCTCAAAACCCAGAAAAACGTTTAATAAAAGATAAATATTACAAAATTAGAAAGAAAAAAATCACGAAAATTCACTCGTAATAACGTGCAGGCTGCACTACTGGTTTCATCTCCAGAAACTTCCTCCTCCTAAATTACCTTCCCTACATACTGGATTTGAAAGGAAATATAATCATGTTTTGGTTCTACGTGTTTTGTGCAAGCAACCACATAAGTTACACGTTGTTTTTTGTGCTAGTACTTACGAGTATATCGTTTCGTACTTACTGCCTCAGTGATTGTCTTCCTCCAAACAATAGAAAAGAGTGAGAACTGGATATGTTTGAGTCCCCGGTTGCGAAAAAATCGTCTCAAGCCAAAAAGGAAAACGGATCTCGGAGGTTTCCCTGTAGGTATTGTATTTTACGTTTTAGAGGGATCGTCGTAATTATCGCAACGTAGATCGCATGATTTTAAACTAAAATCATTGTTCTAAATTGCTACGGTTTTTATCGGTTTCCAGTCATCTATGGTTGCTTGATACCTTACTCCTCCGCAAATAATCGTTTCAATTTTGGACAGTTTAGGATAATAAATTGGGATGGAAGCTGCAGTGATTATCCGCTATGAAATGCAAGTTGCATTTTTTGGTCATTTGATACCTATTTATTGTGAAGATCTTCATTTCTTTCAAATGATTTTTGTATAGTCATGGATTGTTCGTCCTCCAAATTTATGCAGGTTTAAGATTCTCTGGAACTTCTTCCGCATTTGAGATAGTAACTTGATAGGATTTGGATATTCTTGACTTTTGTGTGAATTGGTACTTCTATGTTACATAGATATCTATCTATTCAATAATTAGCGGATAACTTTTTACATTTCCTCTACTCACTCATGGAAAATTAGTAGAATTGGCACATTTCAATAAGAAAACGGATCACGTCAGAAAGTTGTGTTATTTCCTCAAAGAAAAAAGTTATTTTGAATGTTAGGGCATTGTAGATTACGAAGGTTAGGTCATACTCAGAATAAACTCCTTCAATATCTTGGATCATCTCACTCATTGATTTTGACCTCCCGCCTCTCTTTACTTCATTTGGCAGGCTTAGGTCCACTTGGTATTTTTTCCCAATCTAGGTAAGAAACGCTCCAAATTATTACACAAAGGTTTATTATCTCTGTATTATAAAGCTCTTTAACTCAGATAAGTGGTCTGTCTGTATACATATATAAGTGAGGCACCACAAGTGTATTAAACAGTTTTAACGTATCAGAAAAACGGATACTATTGAGCCGAAACATAGCTCAGCGGCCGAATCAGCAGAAGTTCATCCTGCTCAAAAATTTTAAAGTTGCTTTGCGATTCTTGTGCGTGTTGACGATTATTTCCTTTTCAACACTTAAAAGCTTCTGCAGCGCGTACGGTTAGCCCTAAAATCCCCGGATGGTCCAATTCGATTCAGTGAACTTCATCAGTAAATTCTATGTAAATTTTAAAAAAACTTTATTTCAAAAGGTTTCGAGATTTTGATTTTTGCTTCCGTACTACAATGTTCGTGAAAGGAGTCGAAAAAATGTTTGTCCTCCGAAATGATAATTTCCACTTGCTTTTTTTGTACCAGAGCTTGCTGATCAATTTTGGTTCCATGACTGTCTAGTCTCTCTCTGTCTGATGTCTGTCTGTATGTGGTAAATGGGGACTTGTCACGCCTCAAACTATTCTAAGTTTTAGTCAGATTTTAATGAATTTTTCAGTGATTGAGCGGGTTAGCTCCCCTAAAATTTCTTATAACATCGAATTCTTATCATCCATTGGTCCGGTTTCGTTCTAACTCAAAAGGGTGTTGGGTCCAGGAGGATTCCCTTTGTATTTTGTCGCATTTGGTTGAATAATAGATAGGTGACAATTGCACATACGCAAAACTAATATTGGTTGACACTCCAAGAATAATGGATAGCTTTTGATGAAATTTTCAATTAAGTATTGTGTGGGTTAACCTCTAAACGATTTGTGCACATGCAAACATGAATTAAAGCTGCATTTTGCATTCTATCATGTATTCACATGTATTAGATACTATTCTATTTTGCGTTCAATCACTTCGACTAGTTCTTTGTTCTTCAACATAAAATAAAAACGCCCACCTACACAAGTTATAATAAAATCAACTTCCTAAAAAGATAATTTCATTGAGATTATATCAGTTGTCGATCGTAGTAGGTTATAGGAGGATATTTACCTACTATGATCTTAGTCAAATTGGTACTGGCGTTCGTTTTTCTTGCCTCTGGTCAATTTTTAAGGTGAGTGAACGAATGATCGAGAGGCGATCTGGGTGATCTCAATTCGATTCATTAAGATAATTTCTACCAATAATAAACAAACAAAAAATATGTTTGTCTACATTAAGGAAATTTTCCTTCACGAGTTATAGTAAACAAGCTTCCAATACATGTGACCCAAATACTTTCCAAGATGATTAAAGGTTAAATTTACCTTAGGGTTCTGCCATTTTTCCTATTTCCACATCCTTTCTTTGGCGCAGACTTTCATCAATCATCGTCGCGGAGTCACCAACCAGAGATAATTCGGTCCACGAAACAATAAACATCCTGAAGAGTGACATCAACTTCTGCTGTTTCGGGATTTTCTAGTGTATGATCCTACCAATATCTCAATCTACCTTCCAACCGACCTATTTAAACCGATTTTCTTCATTTTTTGGCGTCTCCAAACAATGGGTGAATCAAAAACTTGTTCCAAATTTCTGCATCATGTTACCGATGTAATAATTAAGCTCAATAGAAAAGGTTTTCTTTATCAATCTGAAAAATCGTTTGGGTAACTGATAAGAACTTTTTACTGATGGAATGCTAAATACAGCCATTGTCACCTTGGTGCACGTTGGATTCTGCACCGATAGGGGCTTCTAAACTGTTAATTGAATCACATAATTTGGGAGGAATACTATAATTGGATCGTGCGGGTCGTTTGCCGTTGTTTGAATTACATTTTATAATGCTGTTATCCAATTGATGAGGTGGAACGGGTGATAAAGCTCCTTTTTCAACAAAACTAGTGTCTTCTTCTGTCGATATGACAGAATGCTGCCTAGGTAAACTGTAGATTCAGATTAAATTCCATTGGAGTACCCATTTGTCGGTACACACAATCGCTGAGCACGAGGATGGGCCTTCGTGCCGTTCTTTGTGCGGTTTACTTTGTAACACGCCCGATTTATGGATTTTACGAACCTTGTACTCCTGATGTAGGTAAGTATAGTAGGTAATACTTTTTTATGGCCAATCTAGTTTCTAGTTTGATTTTTTTTCCCCCTTTGTTTTGCTGCATAGTTTTTAGGACGTATCTCAGAAGCTAGGTCATTCAGGCAAGGCTTCTTATTTAAGAGGGACGACCTATTGGAATTGATCCAGGGGGGTGGAGGACAACCCAAGCATGAGAGAGAAAAAATAACCACATACGAATCCTTTCAAACCATTCTAAGACCGAATCTGTGAAAAAAACGATAGGTGTGTGTGAGACAAATTTTGTCGACACTGCCCAGGCCACAATTCTCTACCGATTTTCGAGATTCTTTATTTCTTCGATCCCAATTTTAGTCTAGTTTTGCAGCGAAACTCAGAAATTTTGAATTCCAAGATGGAAGAGAGGGAGTAGAGGTGGTAAATACAAAAAAGTCCAGTCATGCAGCATGACCCCATGAGCGAATTTTTGAAGATGTTTCATGAAAATATTACCGATTTTTACAACTAGCGAACGGCATTATTTTGATTTTTGACTGATTTTTCAACTTTGAAATTTTTGAAAACTTGATACATATTCTTATAGGAAATTTTACGCTGATTCCGAATATACCACATGTTAGTATGCTGAAAAAATTATTTCGCACAACAAATCGCAAAAAACAGGCTATTTTGAAATTTTTAACTACATTTTTGAAATTTTCAACCCGAAGATGAAATCCGATCATGCTGGCCAGCGAACTTGAACTTTCGTTTTGTGTCCTTAACATTTTAAAATTTGTTTGAAGTTTCTATCACAATTCTACGGACAGTTATCGTCTGGAATGACACATACATACATACATACATATATACATACATACATAAACAAATGCGTTAAACTTCAGAATATGATTCAGAATAGCCTGAAACGGATTTCTGCATAAAATGTTTTCAAAAATTCACATTTTACAAATTTTGAGGCGAGGGCAATAGCTTAATTTTCTTCAAAAATTCGCTAAAAACGTGTTTTTTTCGACAAATTTTTTCGACGCTACCCAGGCTACAAATCTCAACCGATATTCGTGATTCTTATTTTGTTCCATTATGAATTCGATATAGTTTTTGAAAGTATGTCAGGATTCTCAAACGTCATCAAGAGAGGGGGGAGGGGGTGAATGGAGGGGTAACATTGATAAATCATGATGTTTTAACTATTCTCATCCGATTTTCGTGATTCTTTTCTTGTTCAACTTTGAATTTGGTCTAGTTTTGGAAAATGTAATAGGAGTTTCAAATTTCATGGTAGAAGGGGGTGAATGGAGGGGGTAATAACGATAAATTGTGATATTTTTATTATATTCATCAGACTTTTTGGGACTGTTTTTATTATTCTTTCGAACCAGATTTTGGTCGAGTTAGGCAACCTCGGAGGTTCCAAATTTATCGTCGGTGAAGGAGTTAAATGGTGGGAGGGGGGGGGGGGGATTTGTGAGAAATCATTGTACTTTTGTTTTTTTCTCTTATTTTAATTCTCACCTAAATTATATAAAATCCATTCATAGGGACGTCCCTATAATGCATGCATTACTTACCAATAGGTTTGTTTGTTGCGGTTAATTGAGATTCAGTTGTAAGAAGGGAAAGAAATAGTCATGTTTTTATACTTCGACGTTTCTAGTCCATAATACGGTAGCAGTATGTAATACATGTGTACATATGTCTTGAATGTATTCACCGACAGAACTCACAAGTATTTAGAGTATTTTTTAAATTTTAATTATTTTATATTTTCGAACAGATTTGTTACTGCTTGACTGGGGTTTTGTTAACAGTGGTATACCTGTCTAGCCTGGAGGTGGGTCCAGATGAACTCAAACGCCGAACTTTCAAAAACATGATGACAGAATTATGCTTTCCTTTCCTAATTTTCTGAAAAAGAAAAAAAACTGTTAATCTCTCCAGCTAGTTTGTTGGTTTCAGTTTCAAAAATTGGAAAAACACGTCCATCCACTGAACCAAGTTTTTTCCTTGAACTAATACCTAGAGGAATATTGTTAACGAACAAACTTGACTAAAGCGCTGCAAATTATTACATAAAGGTTTATTATTTCTGTATCAGGTAGATAGTCCCTGTGTATGAGCTTACATAGTTTGTGTCCGAGCATGGTGAGTTCTCCGCAGAGCTCGCTAGCCTGGGGTTGCGTGATGAGCAGCCCCGTGCGTGTGGTGGGGTAGAGCTGGCGGAGCACATATTGTTGGATTGCCTTGAGTATGCAGCATTGCGGGTGGCGCACGGGATATAGAGGGAGTCCTTCTATATATTCTTCTTGCGTTCGAGAGGCTTGTGGCATTTTCTTTGGAGGTTGTTCCTATTTTTTGGCACTTAGGCACAACAGGGGGGGACCATGAGGGTAAAGCAGAGGTAGGTTAAGTAGGGAATATGTAGTATAGATGGCTAGATGTAGGAATATTTATGGTTAGGATGTAGTCAAACTTGTACAGTTAGTTGATGGTTGTTTAGGTTAGTAACATACTCGTAATGGAAGTTAACTAGATTTGGGCTAGGTGTAAGTTCTTGCCATCTGATCGCTGGCTGTGAGTACTCTCAGAGGTGGTGTGGAATGCGTGGAGTGTCAGGAAGCCAGCACCCAACAACCCTGGGGCACCACATGACAGTCACTGAGGGCACTCGCTACCCTCTTTGAATCCCCTTCGTAAGACAAAGTGGTAGCACATTGTGCAGGCTTGTTTCCAGTCACTGCCTAAGGAATCCTTACGGAATCCAAACTGGTAGCGACAATCTCCCGTCCTCACACACTCATAATGATTGAACTGAGGGGTTCCTAAGTGTTGACAAAGCGGTAGGCACAGAGACATCTTCTCTGTGTCGGGCTAGTGACCATTCTGGCCTTAATGGAGAGGTGCTGTATGGCGCCGTCTCCAGTAAATGGTACCGGGGAACTCCCAGGCTACAGGTGCATAGACCTTGTCGGAGCACCACCTACCTGCCTAACTGGTTTCATCACCCCTAACATGCAGTCCATTCTGCCGTTGTGGCATCGAGATCCGTGGGAGTTGACTCGCGGGGGTGGGTCTCCTTCCGCGGATTTTGCAATTTGGAGTCATGTGGATTCCCATTATCTCGGTCACCAACCTGCTTAATGGCAACGTGAGCCAGAACGCATGCGTTGACCCTTAGGTTAAAACGGGTACTTGGCACAGTCTTCTTCAGGAGAATCTTCCCAGCTTTGTCTGGGGGGAGACCACAAGGCACAATTGCCTAAGGACTCCCAAACACGACTTTCATTTTTTGGAAGGAGATATTGGATTCTGTATCAGGTAGATTCTACGCATATCATTGGTCTGTGATTATTAAACCCGGTATATACTATATTACCAAAACTTGTGGTTCCGCGCACCGCGCCTTCCTACAGGGTGTACACCTTTACAACTTTACACTTTTTGTAAATGTTGAAAAATAAAAAATTTGGTCGAAAATGAAAGAAATTGGCCTTTGAGGTCCTACAGCTGATCAGAGCACCCCCATACTGTAATCGTATTCAAATTTACCGAAGGGGCTCCATTTCAGATTTCAGTACCTATGTCGATTAAGAAACAATACGGCTCAGAAGTCCCTTAGCTTATCAGTGAGCCTACATACATCGAATCTGTATTCTAGGTATCCCAAGGGAGCTCCACTTCAAATTTCAGTTCCGTAGCTTTACGGGCAGCTGCGTAAACTGTTTACGTAATACGATTTCGTACTGGTCGGGCATAACGCTGACTTTGTCACCAACATTCCTTCGTAGATACAGGAACCTACAGATAGAAAAATAATGCAAATGAATAAAACATCCACACTAGTAGTTCCCCTGATCTAAGTTGAGGACGTTTTTCGTAGCTATACCCACCAGCTGAAAATGTATGAGATAAAATAAAACACCTACCAACGCTTCACTATTCCATCCGTTGAGGCTAAAGTTATGGAAACTCGCTTCTTTTGACCTATATAGGCCTGGGCTTGATAAATACCCTTTTATGAGAAACGAACAAATGATCGTACAGCAACCCTGGTGTTCTCATTTAATGTATTCAACTTCTTCAGCCATAAATCAAACGAAAAATATCCATTTATTTCTAAGTTTTACGAGTTATCGAATTTTTAATATCCTAGGCCGATGTTGATACTATTTGTGAGCCAAATTTCATAAAGTTCGGTACGTGTTTCGAAGAAAAGCTTCGGTCAACGGACAGAATTTTTATTTTATTTTAGGATTCATAAACAATATAGGATAGGAAACATAAACCAACTAATTTTGAGGAGGGGAGGGGGGTGTTAAACTTTTTTCTTTCTTTTTTTTTTAATCTTGGTTGATTATAAATGTTCATTATTGAAAATAAAAAAACATTACTGTTACCTTGAATGTTTTCGAGAACTCTATTTTTGATATTTCAGCCCTTAAGTTCTTTAGAGTTAAGTGAAATTGATGTCAATGTTACTGGCACATTCCCGATCGATGTATGATTCTTGAGCCAAATTTCATAAACTTCGGTCCAGCAGTTTCGGAGAAAAGCTTCGAATCGCGTACGGAGGACAGCGGATGTACGGACATATTATACACATTTATTTTTTCGATTTTGGAAATCTTCGTATCTTGTAACGTAAACCAATAAATTTTGATGGGGGGGTTAAATTTGTTTTTCTTGGTCGATTACAAATGTACATTATTGAATATTATAAACCGCAATCACCTATTTGCAGCGTTTCTTTATTTGTACAGTTCAAATCAAAACTTTACAAAAAAGCCCTTTCTGTCCTTAAGTTGGTTTTGTATTGATCTCCAACGTATCTCCCCAGGAGGGAGGTGAACATTTAATTCAAAATATCAAACTTGAAATACTAAAATCTTCTGTATGTATGAAAATTAAATGTAAAATTTACAGTTTATGATAATCAAATTTTAAATTTGATGTGAGTGTGTGCGTGTGTGTGTGTGTGTGCGCGCGCGCGCCATTTCGCCCTGACGGATTGTCTTCGGGGAGTTGGGGCACCTGCTCGTTTTATTGAGTATGTTGCCTGTCTGTACCACGAAGGCAAAATGTCAGGGGTTGTGAGATGTCAGGGGATGTTGTCATTGGGTGTGGGGTATGCCAGTGGGATCCTCTGTCGCCACTCCTCTTTAGCCTGGTCGTGGATACTGCCTCAGGTAAGCTGCCGGCTGAAATAGGGTTTGAGTAGGTGCATTGGCTTTTGCCGATGATGTCATCCTGCTCGCTGAAGCCAGTGAGGGCTTGCAGATCAACCTCAATCAAGCCACTGAGCTATGATCACCTGCATACCAATATTAGCAGTGCTTCATGTCTCACGCCAGGAAATCCGAAGGTTTTTTCGAAAATCTAGCCCTTATAAAAAACGACCGGTTCAACCTACAGCATTCCAGATAGTTTCAATCGATTCTTTGGGATTATATTTATCATTGAAAAGCAAAAAATCATCACTATTACCTTGAAAGTTTTCGATAACTCGATTTTTGAATATGTTCGTCCTTAATTACTACCCTTTAGGGTTGATCAAAAAAACTGATGCCGATGTCACTGGCACATCCCCGGCCAATGTATGATTTTTAGCAAGATTTCATAAACTTTGGTCCAGCAGTTTTGGAGAAAAACTTCGGATGGCGCACGCCTCGGCGTATGGCTGACAGACGGATTTTTTAATTCGATTTCTAGATTCTACGCATTTTGAAATTAAACCAACAAATTTTGAAAAGGGAGGGGAGGGGACATAAAATTGGTGGTTACCCATTTCTTTGCATTCAAACAGATCAACTTTCAAATAACAATGTAGTATAATAAAATGCGATAATTTCCGATTAATATGAGCTATAAAATATAAATTTAACGATTTATATAGTTTTTCGTATTTTTTCTCAGTCAACAAATTACACACTACCTCGAAACAGATTTCCATCGAGAATTTTATCGAATATTTCATTTTTAAAATATTTGAAATCATTGCAATACCTTCATTTTTCTTAATTTTCAAGTTCGTAATTATAAGACAACCATCCAATCATCGCAAATCCTTACAAACCGGAAATGTTGAGCATGTCATTTGTAACCCTCCTCCTGTTTGTAGATACGAGGTGCCTAACGTTTTTGCTCACAAAAAATCATTTACCTACATAATTTTAGGAGCCGATTTGAAAGTCAAATCTCATTCAGATCCTAAATTTCCCTACTGGACAAAGTATAAAGACCTGCGTTTTTATTATATTCGCGGAACTGGCATCTTCATTCAAAGTTGTCTTTATTATATGCGAGAAACTGTCATTTATGATTCGAATTTTCGTAACTTTGCTCAGCGTTTCCCATTTATGTTTTAAATATCAAGATGAAATGAATTTTTCTCGTTCAGGTCATTCACTCAGTCTCTATGCATCGAATAATGGTATTTGTCCTAAAACGTACCTTAAAATAATTTAATTTTCTTACTACAACTCACATGAAAATGATCATTTTACAGAAATAATACACGTTTGTAACACCGACCTGTATTTGTAGTTATTACTTATTAGTTATTACTTAAGTTGTAAACTTTTGACATTTTATGTCTTTACTTTGGCACATAAACGAAAAAAGCGTTAAGAAAAAGCGTTACGGTTGGTTTTCTGATGATTTCCGCTTACAACCGAGTCGTTGCTAGGGAAATGGTACTTCGTCGTTTTTCATCCCACAAAATTCTTTGACCATTCGTTCGAAAGCTCTCGATTTAGCCAACCATATTATGTTAACTACTGCGAAGTGCGTGGCCAACAAGCGGGGTTATGAGCATGGTTATTTGAATGATTGTGTACACTCAGGTGATTATTCTCAATAATTGATATTGTGAACATGATTGCAACCGCTTGTCAATTTCTGATGATTTCATTGAGCGGGTGTTTCGATGATTTTGATTCATAGCAGGTGATCCGAATATAGCGAGAACGGTTTGATTTGTGAAGCGGTGGTTAAATCATTTTAATAGCTAATTTCTATACTTTACACTCTAGGATGCTGTAATTTCGTATGTAGCCTCTTTAGGAAATTTACTTGACTATGCCCAGGGTCCGGATCAGATGAGTGGCTCTTACAGCTAATTTCTATGCTTTACACTCTAGGAAGCTGTAATTTCGTATGTAGCCTCTTTAGGAAATTTACTTGACGATGCCCAGGGTCCGGAGATGAGTGGCTCTCAGAGCTTGCATACGAGTCTGCAACTAAAGACATAAAATGTCCCAATGTGTTGCAGACTCGTTTGCAAGCGTTTCTTTAACCGCCTTTCTGAGTATGTAAAAAGTAAAATTTCATTTAAATTCAAGTAAATTCATTTTTACTTTGTTTGAATAATACGATTTTATAAAACAGCTGTTATCAGTTCAATAACAAATTGAGTAGGCTAGGTACCCACTCAGACCATGGAAACGACGATTTGATGAAGTTTCTTATGATTTTAACTTTACAACCAAGCCGTTTCTGTGGAAATGAAACTTCTTTAGTATTCATGGGACAAAAATCGTTCTCCATTCGTTGGAAAGCTCTCAATTCATCACCCATTTCTTTCGTACTTTTGTAAAGAGTTTTTCTCTCTTTTCTAGTTGAGAAAACCATTGGCTCAGTTGAAAATGTCATGACAAATCATCCTCGTGACTTTTTGCCTAGGGACTCTCCTATTGATACAGTTATGGAATTCGTTGTTGCAATATTATCATATTGGCTAGCAGTGCGAATATTACGATTTAAATTTCATTGTAATTAGAATCGGAGAAAGCTAATTAACTGTGTAACCTGAGCATCAGTAAATTGCCCAATTAATTGTTCAAGATTTTTTTTCTTCAAATGTTTGACCGTCTTGAAAATAATATATGCCTTTAATGTTTTTTCTAATTTGTCGGTCGCGATCTTCAAACGGAATAGATTACATCAATTATTTAAATTTATTACCTACATATAAAACCCTGATTTGTTTTAATCAATATTGAACTATTGAAATTACTTGAGAAAGAAAAATTGTCGGTTAAAATATTCAAAGTTCGTTGAATTCCACAGCCAATAAAGAATTTACCTTCCACTGAACGCAATCGTGGTTCGCATAGTTAGGTACTTCTATTTTCTCTCACGACGAAATGTTGTACCTACTTACTCATAATCATACCGAAATTGATTTGGGAGGAGGGGGGAGGAGATACGCCTAGATCATAATTATTTCTTTTTGGATGCTTATTGGTTTATGATTAGCAATAATTAACGTTTGTGAAGTACCAAGAAAACTCGGAACTTCATGCCTCGCGGCGCCCCCCCCCCCCCCCCCCCCCCCGCATTCCGGTTGGATTTGTTTAGAGCCTGTGGCTGAAATCGAAAAACGTGGACCATGTTTTAGCCGTGCACCCTGTGGAATTTGTCTTGTAAAATGAATAAAGAAAATGTTCGTTTTATTCACAATTAAAGAATTCAGAATGTTCGTTTTATTCAAAATCATGTAAAATCTTTGAAGCAATAAACAACACGGTTTATGATTCGTAAAATTACTTTACTTAAGTTTTTGAATAAAAATTTTCGATATGACGAGCGAGTACACGGAGCATAGGACCCTTGTTTGTCGTTCAACATCCTAAATACCACAGGATACGAAATCATAATATCAGACGTACAGAGTTTTATAATGACATACACATTTGTGGGTAATATATAATGACATACCTAAGCATATGTTTTAAAAAAATCTAAAACCAAAATAGATAATATAGGTACTTACAATCAAATTCCTTAGTAACATAATCGAGTTTCATCATAATTCTGGTTGCTACCTCCTCACTGTCTGCTGACGGTAATTTCAGAGTTTCAGTAGGGGGAATACAATAGGCTGTAACTGAAAATAAATCAACATTTTCGTTTGAATCAACTTTCAGTTCCTCATCTTCGTATTTCATTTTTGTGAGTAATAGGTATCGTTCGGCAGTAAACAATGAAGGTGTTGGTCGGGAGATATTATATTCTTGTTGAATATAATACAATTTATTCACATCATAATATGAACAGTAGGCTGATACGAAATCGTAAGTGAGCACAGTGCATGACATTTTTTGAATACTGACTGATTTTCGGACTTAAAAACGAACAATTTTGATTGAACTAGGTAATGGTCAAATTTGAAATCTGGAAACGACCTCATTATCAAGCCTTCGTAGATATTATTTTTTCACAGATCGGAATTATAGATAGTTGAGTAATGGTGAGAAATTCGACCTAATGCCAGAAATTTGAGTAAATAGCCGACAGGTCAACCTCATAATGGATATTACAAGAAGATTTGATACAAACTTCACTTTGGTCTACATGCACCTAGTTCTCTATCACATCAACCAAATCTCAAATACGTTTATTATTTCGTCACTTTTTTCGTAGTTCGATTTCCTTGGTTTAGTTTAGGGTTTTGTTTATTACTTTCAATAGGGGGGGGGGTTTGTTTTTTACTTTCTTTTTTGTTTTGTTTTACTTTCATTTTTGTAATCTACCATAAAAACAAATTTGTTTCATCCCTTGAAAAGAGGAGGTTTATGTATCATGAATAAAGTCCAAAAATCTATCAACGATGCTGCATATTGTTACACAAAAGTTTATTATTTCTAGATAAAATATGGACTCATTTGTTAAAGAAAAACTCTTGACCCCGCAGAGGAAGCCCCAGACTCTCTTTTGCTTTCACTTTGAGCTAAACATTGGAGGAAAATGGAACAAGCTTCATTCCAAATTTAAGCTTCATAGATTGCATAGCAAAGAACTTAGCCCGATACTGACTCAGCTGATCGAGGGAGATTCAGCCTTAACTACTCGTTTCTAAGTGTCCTAATAGGCCTCAATTTAAAATTTCAGCTTCATCGGTTGAATAGCAAAGAAATTAGCTCCGGAGCTCACACAGCTGATCTGGGAGCTTCAGACTTTTCAATTCGTTTCAGACGCCCCTAGGGGCCTCCAGTCCAATGCTGATATGGGGGCTCTAGGCTTCAAGATTCGCTTCTAGACGTCACATGGGTTCTCCATTTCACATTTCAGCTTCATGTAGGTTGAATAGGTAGCAAATAAATTAGATCCGCCGCTACTTTAGTCTCGCAATATTTTATGACATTTTTCACCTTTAGGTCCCGGTAAATGCGTGTTCCACGCTAAAAATTGGAAAACGGAATACGTAGTTACTCTGCAGCTTCCCGTATCTTTCCGAAGCTTGACCGACCATTCATAAAAGAACCGGACCTTCTAGTTGTAGAAGAGTAGGTACGGTTGGTGTCAAATTTCTCCGTATAGTCGGCTTTTATTTAAAAATGTGGAACAAACACGCTAGGGAAGGCTGATTGTGTTCACGTGCAACAGCACAAAAAGAGAAAGCAGGTGAAGACTAAAAACACTGGCTTTCTTTCACGCTATTTGTTTTTCAGTTATAAGAATAACGGGTGCGTTAAGGCCGTATCACACTTGCATTTTTTTCGCATTTTTTCTGCGTTTTAAACGCTGAAACGTGAAGAAGGCAAACTGCGTTTTTTCAAGGTCAGTAGTGAATGTTGAAGTGGAATAACTGCAAAAACAGCGCATTCTGGCGGAATGCGTTTTCATTAAATCTGTCAGGTTAGGGCTCCTAGGGGTTTTTCATTGAATTGTAACCTCCCCAAGGGTTATGTTTAGCATTTTTCTTGCGTCAAGGTAAAAATTAGAACGTGTTCTAATTTTCCCAAGTGAGTTCAAAAACGCTCCGGCAGGATGCGCAATGGTCGAAAAAGCTGACCTTGGAAAAACGCACTCCTTCTTCTTCACGTTTTTGCGTTAGAAACGCAGAAAAAATGCTAGTGTGATACGGCCTTTAGACAAAACGCATGTGGATAGCAAGTCGCAGAATAGAGTAAATTAATAGTGTATTGTGCAATCCTACTATTTATCAGACTCCTCTCGTCCGGGGGGGGGGGGGGGGGGAGGACTGCCCAGTATTACGTCGTTATTACTCGAATCTTAGGAAATTCTCAGCAATAAAACAAAACAATATTCTAGTCGTAGAAGAGTAGGTACGGTCGGTGTCGAATTTCTCCGTATAGTCGGCTTTTATTTTAAAATGTTAAAAAACACGCTAGGAAGGCTGATTGTATTCACATGCAACAGAACGCAGATGAAGACGAAAAACGCTGTCTTTCTTTCACACTATTTGTTCGATGAAAAAGCTACCTTTGTTTTTACAAAGAATCGTACTTAATGTTCTGTTGTTATGAGAATTATTAATATATTCGTGTGTTTGACTTTATCTGAGTCCATTGAATATATTTTTGTTTAGTATTACTATAATTTATTGGCTTTTGAATGTTTCATTCAGGTTGTAAATGGAACGTGAGAAATGCCCTTCCGCTAAGTTGCTGCGGGGGTGGGCCTTATCTTCCGACGGACCCTCCGTGCCTACCGCCACTTCTGAATGCTCCAGTGAATTGTCAGACGGGAGCGAGTGTTAACCCAATCTATCAGCAGCAGCAAAATCCTAACTCATTTTTTAATATACCCCCACTGTATCCTGGTGTACCAAAAGTAGTTTGTTGGACGCTATGCCCGAACTCTCAAGTGATCAATCCACAACCACCACTTTTGCAATTCCCTAGCTCTTTTGTGAATAACGCTCAGCAATATACTAGCCATCCACCACCAGTTAATTACCTGCAGCCGCTCCCAAGTCCTCCTTTCAGCTATCATACTGGAAGTAGAAGTCTTTCCACAAATAATCAATACGAGTCGCAACAAAATCCAATGATAAATTATCCTCAAAAGCATCAGAGTCCTCCGATCACCGGAATCAACCCTCCGGAAGCAGTAAGGCTCGTTACTCTCGCCCCACCTGAACCAAGGCGGCCACTTTTTGCATTTGGTCTACTAGGATTAACTGGAAATCCAAAGCCAAACAATACGCTGCAAGGGATAGTCAAAAAGTCAGATAACAAAAGGCTTGAGCCACTTTTGAATGCTCCACGAGAGGCAGTAAGTAGTACTGCGAAAACTATGCAACCAGAAGAACATCGGGCATTGCCAATCAACTATAAGCTTTCAATTGACCAGATCCCTAGTTCCCAAATTAATTATCCGCAGCAGCATCCTGCCCCCCTGTCGCAGGCTTATCCACGGCAGTATCCAAGCGCCCCCCAACAATTTCCTTATCCTCCACCCATAATTAATTATCCGATTTCCCAATTAAGTTATCCACAACCTTATCCCAAAACGATTCCTGATTTCATGCTGAAATATTTTCAGAAAGATCCAACTCTAAACCAACCTCCATACCCACTTAATTATTATTCACAGCAGTATCCAACTGCCCGCTTAGAACCTGTCCAACCAGCAGTTGGCCTCCCCTTCCCTCCAGAGCCAGTTTGGAAGTCCCTCTTCAACTTGATGCCACCAGCCAAAACTCAAAGCCCACCGTTCAACTACATGCTCCCAAGGTTAGATCAGAATAATAGGTTTAATTTCTTGCCCCCTAATGAGCAATATCGAGGGCCTCAAATAAATTATTCACAGCAATACCCAGATATCCAACTCCCAGTTAATTTTCAACGAAATCTGAGTCCTCCCTCTAACCAGTACCCTCTCTTTAGACTCCTTCCATCTCAGACAGTTGGGCAGCCCACTGCAATTAGAAATTCAATCAACTCCTTACCACCTGTAAATCAATATCAAAGTCCATATATTTTTCCGCAGCAATACCCTAATCTCCAACTTCCAGTCAATTATTATCCGCAGTCATATCCCACTTTCCTGAGTAATTACCCAAAGATCTATCCTAGTCATCCAATGAACTATCATCAGACACTTCTGAATACTCCCCCTATCAACTATCCAACAGCAAGTAGAGATTTATCTCCAAATAGTTATATCGAGGAGTTCCCTGCTGCCAAGCCAGGCATGTATTCACCAGTAAATTCAGGTCCTCTGAATAGCTATTTGCTGCCTTATCAAAACCCCAATATACCACCAAGATCTGTCTGGAATCCTATACCCCCATACCCCACCTATTCACCCATAGAGGGAGTTAAAAATTCATTGATCAACAATATGCCGCTAACTAACCCTCAGAACTCTGAGTACAATTACATTCCGGTAGATGAACCATATTGGAGAGTTCCAGTAAATCATTCTCAATGGCTTCCAAACGTCTCACCGATTCAACAACAACCCAAGATACCTTTCTTCAATAGTTATTTTGAGCAGAATCCGTATCCAATGATGGAATTTCCTCAAATATATCCGAGTTCTGCAATGAATTATCCAGAACAGTACCCAAGATTACTAACAAACGATATTGTCCCACAGGAACCCAACTTGATGGTGACTGGCCCCCCACCACCAGCACTATCCTACACCACGCAGCAATACCCTAGTCTCCAACTCCCAGTAAATTATCATCCGCAGTCATATCCCACTTCCCTGAGTAATTACCCACAGATTTATCCTAGTCATCCAATGAACTATTATCCGACACTTCTGAATACTCCCCCTATCAACTATCCAACAGCAAGTAGAGATTTATCTCCAAATAGTTATATCGAGGAGTTCCCTGCTGCCAAGCCAGGCATGTATTCACCAGTAAATTCAGGTCCTCTGAATAGCTATTTGCTGCCTTATCAAAACCCCTATGTACCACCAAGATCTGTCTGGAATCCTATACCCCCATACCCCACCTATACACCCATAGGGGGAGTTAAAAATTCACTGATCAACAATTCTCTATGGCTTCCAAACTTCTCACCGAGTCAACAACAAACCAAGATACCTTTCTTCAATAGTCATGTTGAGCAGAATCCGCATCCAATGATGAAATATCCTCAAATATATCCGATTTCTGCAATGAATTATCCAGAACAGTACCCAAGATCACTAGCAAATGATATTGTCCCACAGGAACCCAGCTTGATGGTGACTGGGCCTCCACCACCAGGGACAGTTGGGAATCGGTTGTTCAAACAAAAACCCTCTCGACTTCTAAATGATACACCTTATTACCAGATGGGAATCAATAGTATTTCTCCTAAAGTAGACCTTGAGCAGTACCCTAGTTCCTTTATGAAATATCCGTCGGAGTATCAGAATCCAATAGTAAACTATCCACAGTGGGACGATAATTATCTACAGCAAATACTGGGTTCTGCTGCGAACTTTCCAATGCAGTATCCAACGATGAATTATCAACAGCAGTATCCAAGTTCTCTTGCAGATTACCCTCAGCCACTCCCGTACGTTTCACCATATGACTATCAGGGAAGAATGAGTTTACCTATTTCCAGGGGAAAATATCCATTGCCGTATCTGAGTCCTATGGCGAACAATGTACCATGGTACATGGGTGCTCCCCTGAATAACTACTATCCGCAGCAATATTCGAGTTATTTTCCGCAACAATACCCTAGTTTCCCACTTTTTGGCTCTTCACCATCAGATTTAAGTCAATCGCCGTTCAACTCCCTTCCATCTGGGTCATTTCCCTATCCCTACGCGGATTCATGGGCAGCTCGTAATTCGCTCCTCAACTTCATACCGCCAGATGAAGGAGAGGCGGATGCCAGCAGCGACGCCCGCAACGAAGTCTACAATCAGACTAATTATCAGCCTGATAAATAATGCCCTAAAATAATTTCTTCTTCAGACCCACCATAAAGGATACGCATTCCTAGAACACCTACTCTTCCCATTCTTCAACCGTTAATCTTACCTCCCAAATTGGAGAATTTCGCACGACAAAAACAAGTGATAATTAATATTGTCATTAAAAATTCCCAAACGTGGGAGCCAGAGGACTAACGGAAACTGTTGTACTGGGATACCACTAATAAGTACTTCTAAATTAGGTGGTTTAATAACGTCATTGTTACTCTCACAATAAATATAATCTATAGATACATATTTTCATGTTCCATATAATTTTGTATCAACGTTCATGTAATGTAAATAGAAATAATGCGTCAATCCTATCAAATAAAGCGATATTTCATCCAGATTTGTTCTGCCATAAACCCTTTGCTTACTCCCTAATATAGGTAGGCAAGCTTTGTATTTTTGCAGGAGGTTAAGAAATACCTATAGGCCTCCGTGATTGGATTCTTGCGTTTTGTCACATGTAATACATGATTTTGGGGTATTTCTTCTTGCTGAAGCTCTTAATTTTGTTCATTTATTGATATTTGGAACACCAACTTGTGAAAACACCGAAAAAACTACATTTTAATACGCTTTGTGAAAATATGTAAGATAAGTGCAATTCTGGTCGATTTTTCTTTGTTTTCCCCTAGTTGGTATTGCAAATATCAATAGATGAACATCATCACGAGGTTCAGCAAGAAAAATACCCCTAAATCATGTATCACATATGACTATTGAATATCTTCAAAACTAGTATTTCACAATTTTCGCACTTTTTAGAGCGGAATGGCGTTCTTTTGGAGCGGAATTACGACCGTTTACGCGAATATAAAAATCGAGTGATGGGTCATTTCTTCATGAAATTTTACATGGAATTCGAATATGTAATAAAAAATGCAATATTTCAATTTCCCAATTGAAAAAACAAAGTTTATGTCATTTGTGCCACTTCTGGCGCAAGTGGCGCGCGCGAAAGTATTTTTCCTGAGATCTACGTAACAAAATTATAAAGAAAGGCGTTAGTTCCAATTTTGTACGCTGTATTCAGAGGAAATGAAGGGAGTGTATCCTTTCCGGGTGACACCCTTAATGCAGCCTAGAGGAAACCTCGAAGAAAAGCATAACGGGTTGACAAATGAAGAAATAGGTTAGACGTTATGCAGTTGACAACAAGTACCTACATTTGAAAACTGTTGGGGTTCGAGGAAGTCATTCTACAAAAATGAGCTTCTCTGCAACATTGTGTACCTACAGTGTATATTATTCATGAGTATATATATATAATGATATTACTTATTATGTAGAATACCGTTATACTTAATAGATATTAAACTTTTGTTAGTAGGTAGGTAGGTACTGGGTATTAGACAGGGCAGCATACTGGTTTTGATTTTATCGGCAGTGGACAGGACTTAGCTCTTAGCACAGTGACGACAAGTTTTGTTCGTATGAGCGTCACTCATTTATCTTCATATCCTCGAAGAAAGCGAGGAAAAGATCAGTACGCCAAAGAAATCACGCAGGTTTGGTCATTAAAAATAATTTTTCTATAAAGGTACCCCATAGTAACAGCCATTTTTACATACGATATATCACGAAAAACAATAACGCAAAGGTCAGAAAACAATATTGGAAAGGCCTCAAAGAAGATTGTATTCAAGGTAGATCGTATACGCCACCATCGGAGGCTAGATAGGTATACCGCATACGCTACCGGTACCCTCATTTCTAGTTCATTGGATTGTCTTGAGAATGCTCTCGTTTTATGCAACGGTTTGTAGGATATGAAGAAAATTGTTAGAATTTCGTTTCTCTTTGATGAGGGTATCTACTACTTAACGTATATTTATATACGTAGTACGTCTTTTGACTTAGAATACCTACTAATGAGATTAAGCGCCCACTATGACACTAATCACTACTGTAATTTGAATAACTTGAATCTTATTAATAAGTGTTTTTGCAACGGAGCCCCACGTTTTGCAAGCTTTACCTCAGCTGTACACCTCTGATTCAAAACATAGATGTACCGATTCTATTGAAATTGCGGAATAGATGCTTATTACAGCAATTATTAAACAGATAAAAGATTATACTTCAGGTATTTTTTTGTTGTTGCATTTACTCTGCTACAACACTAGTATTCAATGCATAGACTTAATGCACTTTTTTAACCGAAACATCACCCACATGTTGGAGGATAGAGGATACTGTCCCAAAAGATTATACTTCAGCTATTTTTTTGTTGTTGCATTTACTCTGCTACAACACTAGTATTCAATGCATAGACTTAATGCACTTTGTTAACCGAAACATCACCCACATGTTGGAGGATAGAGGATACTGTCCCAAGCAAGTGTATGTCAGAATAGTGATACATCAAAAAATGATAAGTGATACTTATCTAAATAACTGATCATTTCAAAAAATAATTTCTGGATGAGCCAGCCCAACTGATTCCAGGCACCGAACGGCATACTGCGCTGAGTGCCGACTTCGTTGCTTTGGCTGCAGGAGCAGCTAAACCTGGTGGAATATTAAATGTTTTCCATATCGTGTTCCATCCATACACATGGATTCATTGATTCATATCACTCAATAATTTTTGAAATGGGTTTCGAACTTTTGGAACAATATATAGAAAAAAGTGGCAAATTATTACACCAAAGGTTTGTTATTTCTGTATTAGGTATAATAGGTATATTTTAACACTTCTACGCTGATCATTGTTCTATATACGCTTATTAAATAAAGTCTATGGTAGATTATCAAAATATAACTGCAAAGACGAAGGAGAAGCTTTGATTTTAAAATTTTTGGAGCCATTGCTGTAGCATCTACAAAAATTCGCTAAAACATATCTTTAGGATGAAGTTTAGTTTCTTAGCATCAAGACATGGGGATGAGAGTTATAAACATACGCACCTGTTGCTGAATCTTGATCAAGGGCTGAGAACAAAATGAGTTCACCACTCGCTTCCTCGTGTAGGAATTATGCTCTGCTAACTGATGGAAAGTCTTCAACGCACATATACCTTTTGGTGTGATCAGAGAGAAACCTGTTCATTGAGCCACGGGAATGAGGTCAGAATCAAGAACCATGTTCAAAGTTCTGCTGGTTAATTTATTAAACTTCTTTCATTGCAAAACGCATATGTAGCTATGCACAAAGCTAACCATCCTAAGAAATTTTGATAAGTTTTGTTGCGTTCCCATTCACCGTGATTTTGTGGGAACCGGTGGAACCCACAAAAACGTGATTTTAACGGGGCACGGGGTTGAGATTTTCTACGTTTGAACGAGAAAATATTCTTCAAAGTGCTATGTAATTCAATTTTCTTTTCATGAGTACGAAAGAAGGGCAGAATACGACGTCAAAAACACCCACCCGGTTTCTCTAAGTCTACTAGAACCAAATTTGTCGGCTTTGAACAAGAAATTTGGGTTTTTTTAGAATCACCCAAGCCTCCCTTCTTCCCCTTCCTTCGTTTGGCTTTTTCAAGCTTTTCATAGGTGTGCTTGATTGATTGATTTGATACACTCGTGACATGCTGACCCTATTCAGCCCACTTTTGAAGAATAGCACTCCTGCCACACAAAATCAAAATTTCCGCGGAAAAGGTAAGTAGCTGAAACATTGAGGAATTTCATTAGAAATCATCGTAAACAGAGACGAAAGAACTGGACCAGAGCGGAAGTTGTTTTTAAATTATAACGCAAAATGGCTGACTCAGCCATCGAAAAGTTTTACCAATGCTATGTATGGCAGACAAGACACTAATTAGTGATAAATTGAATTGTCAGTACCTCGACTACCGATTTCCCTCGAATTTGGGGCCGAAATTTCATTTGTAACCACTATTTTTAAATAACTTCAAATTTCAGGAAAATTTACCCTATTCATGGTTCAGATTATTATTATTCTTACGTAGATGACGTTAATCTTCTCGTGAGATGGATGGATAAAGGCAGTTCTATACGGATGTTCGTAATACCTATATTATAGGTACCTACAAAATTCTATAATATAGAAGTTATTATTATGTCTTTATTCCTTAGACACTTTCCACTATATCCCATGCAGAGGTAGATTTATCATCGAAGAAGTAGAAATAACAGACCATCAATTGAATACCTAATGGATTATTCGATGTTGGTTTTGAATTTATTATTGTACACATCAGCCAAGAGGTTGTTACCGGTTAGTTAGATGGTATCTGCAGATTGATTCGTGGAGAACTCAGATAAACCAACTGGATTCATTGATACATATCTGAATCCCCGGTAGGTGCCAACAATCGAAATCAGTAGGTTAAACCATTTACCAGCAGAAGTGTCTTAATTTCCCCCCGAAATTCGTGTCAGCTTTCGAAATTTGTGAATAGCATATTTAAGACAATGTCCGATTCTTACTAATGAAAACATTCTACTTCTTTCCAGATGGGTCTTGATATTGAGACCTTGGAAGCCATGGAAGAAGATGCCGGTTTGGGGAACGGAGGTTTGGGACGTCTGGCCGCATGTTTTCTCGACTCGATGGCCACGCTGGGTCTCGCTGCCTACGGCTACGGCATCAGATATGAGTACGGCATTTTCGCACAACGCATTATCAATGGAGAGCAGGTAAAATATTTTACAACATCCCTTTGTGACTGTTTATCTTTAGGTTCGATCGAGGAGCTTCGAGGACTGCTAACAAATGAGTTTTGAGAAGCTTCGAAGAAACAAGGAAGAGTAGGTAGATAACAAAATATTATTAGTTAATTGAATATTTTCAATACTTACCTACTTTTCACAAGTTGGAGGAACAATGTAGAGATGTATATTTGAATTAACTCCATTTCATCAATATTTGGAGCACCGGATTTTCTTTCCAAACTGCAGGCACTAAATTATTTACAGAAATATTATTTACCAAAGCAACAATCAATTGAATAATGAAGCTCAATAATAAAGTGAATAAGACGAATATTACGAGAAAACTCACTACTGTCTTTCGACTGTATCTTGCTCTCCCTCAGCTTCCTTTTGTTTACATGTACCATAGTGATTAAGTGACCAATGTAGGTTCCACTAGTGATGTTTTTCAAACCTTTAGAACTCTCTGAATAAGCCCACATAGGTAGTTTGGGTTAACTAAAATGTTGATTTTTTTCATTTTTGTCCATTACTCGAAGCACTGTGCGACACACTTTAGTAATGAACCACGAAATACCCTTTCAATACTATTTAATTGTGTATAAGAATTTAAAATCGTTTGTCTCATACTTGACTGACGTTGCAGACGGAGGAGCCCGATGATTGGTTAAGGTTTGGCAACCCCTGGGAGAAGGCTCGCCCTGAGTACACCATCCCAGTGAATTTCTACGGTAAAGTCGTCGACACACCGGAGGGCAAGAAATGGATCGACACACAGGTGAGAAACCTATAAACTACATTCAGAATTTTAATGGCAGTATTCCAATCTGGAGCTTTCTTTGTTCATTTTTTGTCAATACCCAATAAACTAACTTAATTTGCAATTTTTTCGTCAATACCCAATTAACTAACTTAATTTGCAATTTCGCAATAGTCCTTAAAAAAACTTTTTTTTTTTTTTTTTTAACTTGCGATTTTTATATCAGGCACGTTGTTATAACTACACAGAATCTGAAATAAATTAAATTTCAAAAAACCGTTTAATGCTAAACTCTGCACGCATCGGACAAAGACAGTATTTTGTTGAGAATCTGACTCAGAACCATTCTATGTCTTTTCCTCGAAAACTTCTAACAGCGTTCAATTTGCGATTTATTACGCTGGTTTGTAGGCAACTAACTACTTACCTATTCATTTATCATGTATCTACCGTTTATTGTAGTAAGATATGTAGGTAAACAGTACTACCTACACCCTTCACGTTTAATTGAATAGATATGATTATTTTCGTTTGATTAATCCCTTGACTCATGTTTAATGAGTAGGCACATTCATGTTGGTAGATCGTGCTAGTTCAACCGATGTCTTCAACGAATGATTCATCATTTCAAATTCACAATGACATTTTTTGTCCGATGTAAACTAAATTTGGACTTAAATCACTACCTAGGTAATATTAAGAAAGTTAATATTTTGGTAATGACGATTCTAATAATTAAGGTTAATGTTGCCTAACTCACCACTTATCGGCGGATAAATAAAAAAGAAACTACGGAACTCTGTTCGCGTGCAATTTAAGAACACATTTTATCATCCTAGAAGCTGGAGACAGTGAACATTCGTACAAAAATCCGTGATTGATCCTTCTTCATGGAATTGATCAGACTTTCCCTCACAAATATTAATGGACATGAGCTATTTTCTCCTTGTCGACTGCTAGATTGAACATTGCACCGTTAGAAAAGTTCAGTTTTTTCACCTGATTCGGCTGTTTGCCGAAACCGACTCATCAATATTTTCTTGGAAGTATTAAATTATTATCAAATCAACTTATGGTTGCTGTTATCAATATGTTCCCATCTGTATTTATAGGTTGTTCTCGCACTTCCATACGACAACCCGATTCCTGGTTATCAGAACAACTACGTCAACACCCTCCGACTCTGGTCCGCCAAGTCCCCAGTGGATTTCAATTTGAAATTTTGTAAGTACCTCATGCTACGATATATTCACCGAACATATCAAGCGTCCACCACCCCCCACCCCCCTCCAGTGCTACTAAAGTCGTTATTGGGTCTAAAAAAAGATTGTTTTTCTCTTTTTTTTAAGAATTTCAAAAATGTCAAAATTGCGCTCATACGCAAACGTGCCCAATTGACATCGTCGTTGATTTCGTTATTTTACATGGGAACCCCCATTTTTTTTATTGCAGATTTGAATTATACGTCAAATTTCATGAAGAAATCGCCCATCACTTGATTTTTTAAGTGCGTGCAAACGGGGGCAATTCCGTACCAAAAGTGGGCAATTCCGCTCTAAAAGTGCAAAAATTGTGAAATACTGAGTATTTGAAGATTTTCAATTCCCACATGTAATACATGATTTTCGTAATGGTGTTCATTTATTGATATTTGCAACACCAAAAAAACTACATTTTAGTACGCTTTGTGGAAATATCTCAGTGCGATTCTGGTCGATTTTTTCGTGTTTTCCCAAGTTGGCGTTGCAAATATCAAAATGAACATCATTACGAGGTTCAGCACGAAAAAATACCCCAAAGTCATGTCTTACATGTGGCAATTGAATATCTTCAAAAACTCTGTAGGCACCTCTTCACAATTTTTGCACTTTTAGAGCGGAATTACACAAGTCTTGTTTAGAAGAATCGCGCCCGTTTTTGCCCACTTACAATCGTGTTGGGTCATTTCTTCATGAAATTTCACGTAGAATTCAAATCTGCATAAAAAAGGTGGGTTCTAATTTAAAATAACGAAGTTGATGTCAATAGCGCAATACGGAAGGGCGTTTTTGGGGACACCCTGTACAGTACCTAGTAATAGTATAGTATATATTTATGTGTGTGCTTCTAGGTTTATTTTTATTTATTTTTCATTTATTTATTTTATTTTTTTCTTGCCTCTTTAGTATTCTGAGACATAGGTAGGTCTGGGACGTACCTACAAATTGCTTGCATCTTTTTAGGTGGAATAGAAAATTAATACTCTGTGTGTTATATGTAGACAAGTAATAGGCCTAATGAAGGTAACACAATCGGGAGAAATCGTGTCCATGTATATAACAACACTGGATCTCTCCAAGTGCTGTCTCAACCCTAGTCCAAGCATAATTCGAGTTAGTGAAAGCCATGCAAAAGTCTTCATAAATCATCATGAATTAGAACGTCATAAACATAACAATTAGGTACCTATTTGCTACCTATTATATAAAGCTGTCCCAACATTTCGAAAGAATGCCGTTTTTCTTTTAGCGAATTTTTGAAGAAAATTAAGCTATTGCTCTCGCCTCAAAATTTGTAGAATGTGAATTTTTGAAAACATTTTATGCAGAAATCCGTTTCAGGCTATTCTGAAGTTTAACGCATTTTTTAATGTATGTATGTATATATGTATATATGTATGTGTCATTCCAGACGATAACTGTCCGTAGAATTGTGCTAGAAACTTCAAACAAATTTTAAAATGTTAAGGACACAAAACGAAAGTTCAAGTTCGTTGGCCAGCATGATCGGATTACATATTCGGGTTGAAATTTTCAAAAATGTAGTCAACAATTTCAAAATAGCCTGTTTTCTGCAATTTGTTGTGCGAAATAATTTTTTCAGCATACTAACATGTGGTTTATTCGGAATCATCGTAAAATTTGCTATAAGAATATGTATCAAGTTTTCAAAAATTTCAAAGTTGAAAAATCAGTCAAAAATCGAAATAATGCCGTTCGCTAGTTGTAAAAATTGGTACCTAATATTTGCATGAAACATTGTCCAAATTCAGATTGAACTACTCTTATGGAAGTATCCCTGTATAACCAATCCTAGAACCATGCTGTTTAAAACGTAGGTACTAGTAGGTGCTTAAAAAAAAAAAAAAAAAAAAAAAATGTAATCACAACTGATGAGTTTACTCTGTGAAATATTCCGTCCTCCGATTCTCTCGGTCGCTCTCTTTAATGTTTTACGCTCAACTGTTTTAGGACTTGATGTCGAAGATTTCTTCAAAAATTCGCTCATGGGGTCATGCTGCATGACTGGACTTTTTTATTTCAAACGATTATAACAATTTCTATGAAACTTGGCTCTTTACGTAGACACCAACTTACCATTCCATTCACAATTTAAAGAGCTAGGAAAGTTATGAAAGAACATCAACGGCAATTAGGTATTTGTGAAACTGGAATAGGATCATGTTGAGATAGTCGATTGAAATGATGGGTTCTTTTATGATCAGCTGGGTGACCTAAATTCTTTCCTGTTTACCCTAGGAAGTTGAAATTTGATAGGGAGACTCTCTGGGTCATTAACAATAGGTTGAAATGGTAGTATCTTTTTTGATCAGCTGACTGAGCTAAATTCTCTCCTGTTTACCCTAGGAAGTTGAAATTTTGTAGGGAGACTCTCTGGGTCATTAAGAGGCGATTGAAATGATGGGTTCTTTCCTAATCAGCTGAGTGAGCAAAATTCTATTCTAATATACCAAGTTTGACGTTTTACGCTACATCTTGATCTACTATTTCCCGCTATGGAATTTTATAAGATTTTAAAACATTTCATTCCGTCCACTTATACATTCCTACATTCCTGTTACGGATTCGAGGAAGCTGCCGCACCCTATTTGGCAGACGTTTAGGTATATTATTTACTCGTTTTATTTATTTTACATAGTCAACGATGGAGACTACATCCAGGCGGTGATTGACAGAAACATCGCAGAAAACATCTCCCGAGTCCTCTACCCCAATGATAATTTCTTCGAAGGAAAAGAACTCCGGCTGAAACAAGAATACTTCATGTGTGCAGCCACCTTGCAGGTTCGTATCAGTTCTTTTTTAGAAATGTTGTTAATCCTTAGTGGATTACAAACTTGTTATTCTTTAAAAAACAAAATGTGATTCAAAATGAGATACCTTGGTATTCGAACAAGTTTTCCTACATTTCTCTCTGCATTCGATTTTCCATAGTTTACACTTGTTTACCCATTCAGTAAATAGAGGGCGTTTGTGAGAGTGGTTTGTAGTACCTATGTTTGTGGGGTAGTGGGCTTTGAGGAATACATCCTAGAGTTGTTGAGGGTGAGAAAGAGAGATCAGCTTCTCGTATTAGTTTATTAGCTAAGCGCTTTCGCCTTTATTGGCCTCGTCAGAGCTTAGATTTATATGTGGGGGTTGCTTAGTGTTACAATTTCCATTTGGTAGTTTGTATATTTTGTAATTTTCTCTATATAAGTCTTTTTATTTATATCAGTGGTTAGGGGGACCCATCCTCTTGTCTTTGTTGTATACTTGTTGCTGCTATACATTTTAACATGTTGAAGGTGGGGGGGCTTCATTTTAGGCAAGATCTTGGAGAAAGCACTTATCATAAAGCGCTTAGCTAATAAACTAATACGAGAAGCTGATCTCTCTTTCTCACCCTCAACAACTCTAGGATGTACATGTTTTGGAATGCATTGTATAAGAAATAAAGTGCGTGCATTTATATTGCTTATATTCTAGGATTCAAATACTTATATTTCTAGGATTTAAAAGAGGGTTATGTACCAAACGATGGTACCTACCTACTTTCTATGGAATGATTCAGCTTCAGAAACTGGAAAGGCACATAAAGTTACACTATAGGTAGTGTAACCACTTATGTGTTATAAAAGTGGTTTTGAAAATAACTTTCAGGCGAGGAATAAGCTTTTCGAACGGTGAAATGCAAAGTGGTTTGGTAAAAAGTTCGATGTAAAAAACCCACTGATACCCTTATCAGTATATATGCTGGGAGAGAGGATTCCACGTAACTCCAATTAGTGTGAGCGAAAACACGGGGGAAAAAAAATATATATATATACTTATAGCCACCAATGGTTTCGAAAAAATCATTCACCATGAGTGACTGTAGGTACGTAGGTTACCTACGATAAATTAGGCAAGTACTTTTAGTTATTAGTAATTTGAAATGATAGGCTGTTTGTTTAACATATAAAGTATGGATTAGGTACCTACGTAGTATATGTCTATATAGGCAGGTACCTACCAATAACTAACCAACTAATAATCATTATAAAATAGCGACATGAACTAAAAGATGCTACAACTGTCGCCTTTGTGTAGCAAACAAGAACGGATCGCACACAAGCGGGTACTTTTGGGTGCACCACCCGCTATAGTTTTATTCTACAACTAATCTCCAACGAAAAGTTCCCTCAACACATTTTGCCATAACTCCCTTACCTAATTTATGAATGAAACCCATCTAAGAACACCGTCAGAGCGTCGTAAATTCCAATCTCCCTAGTGATTTTTTTTTTTTTTTTTGTCATTTTCGAAGTAACCATGGGGATATAAATTTGCAAGGAAGAGAAAGCATAATGCACCATTTACAGTGGAGGTGATCTGTTGTGAGTAGTGATAAGTTAGGTACCTAGGTACAACTAACTGTAGAAACATATTTGTAAAAATATCGTGAATACTACAGTATTATTGTATTACAGTACTGTATTACAGTATTCTTGTATTACAGTACTGATGTACTCGTATTACAGACATTTATTACAGTAATAATAACAATAAAATTGTAAGGACATCTCGCGCAGCTGGGATATCCTATTATTTACTCCGCAGAAAAGACAAAGAGGAAATGAGCGGGAGGGAAGAGGACGGATAATGGCGAGGGAGGGAAAAGAAAGGGGTTCATAACGTTGGGTGGGGGAATACGTACCTACCTACATAAAAAATACCTGCATCTCCAAAATAATGCGTAGATTTTGTTTAGCGTTTAGGAGAATGTTTTTTGTTTAGGTGAAAATGAAATACTACGATTCACTATTAACTTATAACTTCTGTTGTTATATTTCAGGACATCATACGAAGATACAAGGTGTCCAAGTTTGGTAGCCGGGAAGCAACGAGAACTGCGATGGACAACTTGCCAGACAAAGTTGCCATTCAGCTGAATGACACCCATCCTTCTCTCGCTATTCCCGAACTCATGAGGATTCTGCTCGACCAGGAGCACCTTTCCTGGGAAAAGGTCAAGCCATCATCATATTGACTAGAAAACTATTTTACATAAGGTGTTTTGATAAAGATACTTGGAGTAGGTAACTGCTGACTTCTCCTCGTCGTATATAAATATGGAGATGTTCGTTAGATAGGTAAACATTCGAGAGCATTTGGGCAGATATGATTCTCGCCAATCAATAAATACCTGAATACACTTCCTATGATCAATAAGTTCTGCTAGCTCAAACCCACTCACCATTATAATAGCTAACACAACTTATTAACGTTCTCACAAAAGTCGATTGAGTAAAAAAAGTATATTGTCAGATATATATGATTTTCCTTATTTCTTGGTTCGTGAATTTATGGAATTCATGGGTTGACACATTCAAAAGAAAAACTGGTCCTCTCCCCTTCAGTCATTGAATATCCCTCATTCAGTCTCTTTTTAGAAAACTGCCACTACGAACGTTAAGTTGAATAGATTGCCAGGATCGCTCACTCATTTTCATAAGTAAATGACTGATTCTTGTAGGTGAAGGTAACTTATTTTGGTATATGAGGGTTACATTCGGAGTCCTTCATTTGTTTGATCAGTAAGTACTAGGATATCCCTTATTCCACCCAAGTCCGTGTAAAGAATGGCAAGGTAGACACGTGCAGGGTTTAGAAGGTGGTGTAGGAATTGTTTTGTTAGCATTCAATCTTGTGAATAGAGTCTCTAGTATTGAAGGTCTCTTAGATATAAAGGGGAGTGTGGCATCCTCTGTGTCGAATATGGCACCATTTTACCGAATGAGTTTTCTACTTCGACCAACCGCCTTCAGAGGGCGCTTTTCGAACCAAACGGCAAAGTAGGTGGAGATAGTAACCTCAATGCTTACGTCGTTGTGGAAGTTCACAACACTTGCATGTGGAATGTCCCTATTGTGACAGAGACAACAGGTAGTCATATGCAAGCAATAGATGTTAAGAAGTATCATACTTGCTTTGAAGCAGGTTAAGTCCGAGGCCTAGTGTTCCCATTAAACCGGTACCTATCTAAAAATGTTTACTTCTAAAAATTCTCAAGTAGTGCGCAAGTATCGGATAAGACGAATAAATAATGATCATGTATTGTACAGGCATGGGATATCACAACACGCACGTGTGCCTACACTAACCATACAGTTCTCCCTGAAGCGCTAGAGAGGTGGCCGTGCAATATGTTAGCCAACATCCTTCCAAGACACCTGGAGATCATCTATCACATCAACTTCCTCTTCATGGAAGTAAGTGCTTCTTTCACTTGGAAAATTAATTGACGGAAGCGAGAAATTTTGAACCAGTGTATCTGTGGGTATGTACCTATCTGATATTGATACAGACTATCATTTACGATCGCGATATGTTTTCAGGAAATTCAAAAGAGGTGGCCAGGTGATATGGACAGGATGAGGAGAATGAGCTGCATAGAAGAAGGTAATGAGAAAAAAGTAAACATGGCGCATCTCAGTATCGTAGGCTCTCATGCTGTAAATGGCGTCGCTTGGCTCCATTCGGAAATCCTCAAGAGCGATCTGTAAGTTCAGTATAAACCATGAAATAAAGTTATTGGTTCACTATCTCAGTAGTTGTTTGGAAAAACAGTAAAATGCAGTCTTGTTTCTATTTCACATGCTCTTCAAGACAAGTCGTCAATATTAAAAGACAGAAGAATATATTCTAAATACCTACGTAATGTGTAGATGTTGAAAAAGATGTTGTTTGTTGATTGTCTATTCAAAAAATAGAAAAAAACTAACACCGTAAACAATAATATGATATTGCAACCTCGTGTCATCTTTCATTTTCAGCTTCAAAGACTTTTATGAAATGTGGCCAGAGAAATTCCAAAACAAAACAAATGGCATCACGCCCCGAAGATGGCTGCTGATGTGTAATCCCTCTCTATCAGACGTAATTTCGGAAGTAAGAGATTCTTCAACCAATGATCATTAAACGGATAAATTTATAAGGTTGAGCACGCATGTAAACGCTTTTTCACTCTTTTATTAGAAAATTGGTGAAGAGTGGCCATCGCATTTGGATCAACTGGCACAGCTGAAGAAACTGGCCACCGATAAGAAATTTCAAGCTGAAGTAATGAAAGTGAAACAAGAGAACAAGCTACGCCTTGCGTCTATGTTGGAAAAGGATTACGGAGTCGAAATCAATCCTGCATCTATTTTTGACATTCATGTAAGTGATTTTGATGTCATATTATCTAGATAACAACAATACAATTAACAATTTTTATTTATTGAGAGGATGATTTACAGGTCAAGAGAATCCACGAATACAAAAGACAGCTTCTCAATGTGTTACATATCATTACACTGTACAACAGAATCAAGAAAAACCCGAAGGGAAATTTCGTGCCTCGAACGATCATGATTGGTGGAAAAGTAAGAATTTTTTCTCTGTGGGTACAAAATCCCTGAACTTTCTATTTTAATTTGAACCACAAGTTTCATTAACTTGTTTGTCAACTGCAGGCAGCTCCAGGTTATTACACGGCCAAGAAAATTATAAAGCTCATCAACATGGTGGGAAGGGTCGTCAACAACGATCCCGTTGTGGGCGACAGGCTAAAGGTCATTTTCCTCGAAAACTACCGAGTTACACTGGCCGAGAAGATCATCCCAGCTGCTGACCTCAGTGAGCAGATCTCCACAGCTGGTACCGAAGCTTCTGGAACTGGCAACATGAAGTTTATGGTAAGCCACTATCACAATGATAGGGTTTTCAGGAGCCATTCACAAGAGAGAAATTTATGTAAGGAGGTATGTAGGCCTTGTACAGATTTTAGAGGCCCAAAACCTTGGAGTACGCAATTAGAGATTTGCACCTCTACAATCCTTGCAGGCTCCACTTATACATGATCATGCATAAATCGAAGTCCTGTCGAGCGAATCTATAGATGCTATTAGCTGGGGTATACCTACATATGGTACCTATCTACTCTAAAGATGATACAAAAAGCTAGTGTAGATATTCAACAGTTTTCCCTCAGGAACCTATAATGCAATCTCAATGTCTTAGAAATTACTCAAGTATTCAGAATAAGTGCGTTAGTTATAATCAAAATCTAAGTAGCAACCAATTCTTTCTCTGTGAAAAGAATTATGGGATTTAATAACATCCCACTTCTGTCCTTTATATTTTAAAGACATATGTTTTGGTCTTTAGTTGAATGGCGCTCTGACCATTGGTACAATGGATGGAGCTAACGTCGAAATGGCTGAAGAGATGGGCGAGGAAAACATTTTCATTTTTGGAATGCGAGTGGAAGAGGTCGAGGCGCTGAAGGCAAAGGGCTACAACGCTTTGGACTACTACAACTCCAACCCTGAGCTGAAACTTTGTATCGACCAGATCAGGGATGGCTTCTTCTCTGACGGCAACCCATCGGAGTTCAGTGATCTCACAGACATCCTCTTGAAGTGGGACCGGTACGATTTTTCATAAATTTATCACTCCCTTCAATACGTATAGGCATAAGTTTTTGACCCCAAGCGATAAACCCTAACTGCGATTATATCCGTTCAATTCCTAAAAATATAGCTCGTGTTCACCATCAATACTAAGTAGATACCTACTAGTTAATTATCAATAATTAGTTGTTATGATAATCCTTAAAAAGTGATCGGTCGTTTAGTGATACCTAATCGTTGTACATAATTATTCAATATGTAGACTGGTGAAAGATCATCTATGAGAAAATTTACAATTGTACAGCTTTCAAACTTCATCAAATTCACCAGTAATACGCACTCAACACTCCATTCCCTAATAGTGGAAAGTTTTCGACCTTACGTCACAAAACAGCTCCAACTCCCCAATTTTTGGATTTTTTCTCAAATCTGAGGATACCGTTGGAAAGAGCGTTAAATTTCCTGTCTTTCTAATGTAAATTCAAATTTTTTTATTAGTTCTAATTAGTGGAAAAAATGGCCGAAGTTCAACATTCGAAAAAAATGTAAAAATTGTCGATTTTTCTTCGTTTTTTCTGCTCCTCAGAGTGGAAGTTTTTTAGCAAGCGCTCTTTAGGAAAAACATTCTTAATCTGTCAGCTTTCCAGCGGTTTACTAAAAACAATTTTTTATAGGGAAGTTTGGGCGAAAATAGCATTTGAATGATAAAAAAACGTGATTTTGTCGGTTAAAATCGACGTTTCATTTTTTTTTTTTTTTTTTTTTTATTTAAGTATTTTATGTTAATCTTTTATTTTTATTTCATGATGCTCGACGATAAAAACAAAAAGAAATAATAGTCGCTCTTACCTAACTCATCTTCCACCAGCCTCATTTACTTGAGCGAAATACGATAATTATCGGAGGGGCAGGCGGAAAAATACGATAATACGAACGGCTACCTCAGTCAATCGTGCTTAAATATTATTCCTCGGATACTTATCTTTCATTTGAGTAGGTACCTAATAATACGGAGTGGATTACCAATGAAAATGCTGTTGTGTATCAGGAATCGCTCGTGTTATAAAAAAATAATAATTACTTCTTTAAAAAAAAAAAAAAAAAAAAGCAGGTTTTCAAAGTGTCTGCGAGGAAGAGATGCCACCAACGCATACAGGAAGGAGGGAAGCAATTTGAGAACCTGCTTTAATTTTTTTTTTTTTTTTTTTTAAGAAGTAATTTTTTTTTTTATTTTTTTATAACACGAGCGATGTCTGATACACAACAGCATTTTCATTGCCAACCCACCCCGTATTATTAGGTACCGTCTACTCAAATGAAAGATAAGTATCCGAGGAATAATTTTGAAGCACAATTGACTGAGGTAGCCGATCGTATTATCGTATTTTTCTGCCTGCCCCTCCGATAATTATCTAATTTTGCTCAGATAGATGAGGCAGGTGGAAGATGAGTTAGGTAGAGACACTATTATTTTTTTGGTTTATTATCATCGAATACAGCTGTGCATAATGAAATATTTAAAACAATGATACGTCGATTTTGACCGACAAAATCACGTTTTTTGTCATTCAAATGCTATTTTCTCCCAAAACTTCCCTATAAAAATTTTTTTTTGGTAAATCGTTGGAAAGCTGACAAGTTGAAGAAGTTTTTCCCGGAAAGCGCTTGTTGAAAAACTTACATACTGAGGAGCAGAAAAACGAAGAAAAATCTACAATTTTTACTTTTTTTTCAAATGTTAAACTTTGGCAATTTTTTACACTAACTAGAACTAATCAAAAAAATTGAAATTTACATCAGAATGATAGAAAATTTAACGCTCTTTCCAACGGTATCCTTAGATTTGAGAAAACTTGAAAAATTGGGGAGTTAGAACTGTTTTTGTGATGAAAGGTCGAAGACACGAAAAAAAAATCTTTAAAAAGAAATAACTCGGAAACGAAGCCTCTAAAAGAAAAAGTCTTCGAGGCACTTTTTTTTTAAAATTACTTGTAGAATCGATTCCTGAAGTCTTACCTAATTAAGTCGAGACACCCTGTATGTAGGTATAAGAACATATGTCACGAAAATAGAGGAGCTAGTGCCGACGGATTCTTTCTTGTGACCAACACATAATTATGGACAGTAAACACACATTTTTAATTCTTTAACTACTCAATTTCTGTTTTCATGCTTATCAAATTTTTTCCATCCCATTATAATCCATGAGTGTTATTAAATATTGGTTTTAGGCTCCATGTGTAAAGAATAGTATTTCAAAATTGTTAATTTTGCTTTCGAGTCTGCAAGGCAGCGGAAGTTTTGTTTGGACTTTCGAAATGAAAAAAATTGTTGTGATCCAAAATGAAAATTTCCACTCGCATTTCGCGTTTCATGGCCTCCTGAACAAATTTGTTTCGTGTCTGTCTGCCCATATTTCCTTGCTACATCCATAAGTTCCACAATGTCGATTGGATTTTAATTAAATTTTCAGGAATAGTGTGAGTTTAGCCCTAGGCGGTCCCCTATTAGTTTAATCATGATTGAATCAACTCAAGTCCTTCAATGTTGAAGAGATTTCGGTCACATTTTCAGGGATGATGCGGATAAGATCCCCTTACGACATTTATCATGATTGAATCAGCGGTACGCTCAGCGAATGCGTGAACGTAATTTTCTTGTTGAAGTCACGTTGAAGCCTTCTGTGCCATGTCCTTGGCAGTGTATTTAGCTTCTATTTCTTATGCTCACAAATTTTATGACTCACATTTGTTGTCATTAGTACTATTTCACTCCTATATTTCAGGTTCTACCTATTGGCCGATTACGAAGACTACATTAAATGTCAAGAAAGAGTAAACGAAACATTCATGGTGAGTTTTACAAGCTTGATCGATCCTAATTTTTCAGTTCCGTTTACCGAACTGGGAAACTCGTATCTAAGCCAGAATTTAAATGGGTATCGACCTACCAAAAGTCAACGATTCAGAAATGACTGATGTGAAAGAGAAAAGGTCAAATATTCTAAAATAACTATGACAGACGTTTTCAATATGACGAAAGTGGAGGCAGACGACCCCTTAGGTTGACAACATGGTCTGCAATTTATGATTTAGATAAATAATTCAGAACAAAGGTGCTGGCACATAGAACTCGTTTTTAGGGAGTCGACAGGGTAGGCGATCGCTAGGAGCTACATGCTCATGATTCTGAGTTTGCATTCAGAAGATCCAATACAATATCTGTTACCACACGCTATTCATTTTACATGAGTAGGGCCCCAATTTATACAGGGTGGTTGGTATAAAGCATTAAATTCGAAATTGGGTGAAAATGGACTGAAAATGGAGTACAATGCCACCAACCACACCGTTTTATCTCAATCCGTTGCTGAGATATATAGTTTAAAAAAAAAAAAAAATTTCTCGGTAAAACCACGTTTTTGACATTTCTCCCACATTTCTCTCGTTAAAATAAACTTTTTTCAAATTGTGACCACATTTTCGGAATCAGCGATGAATTTTCTTTAAGAACATATGATTTTCATATTTATTGTACACAACAACTTCATATATACCTAATGCGACAACTCAGGGAGCCCCTTCTAGGCTGCTGACAGCTTTATTGCCGAGACATCCTTTTCAATCGTTAGGTATGCCTTTTTTCCACGGCTCGTTCCTCTTTGGTCTCCAGAATCAAAAAGCACCTAGTAGTATTAGTTTAGTTTTTATGTAAAATGTTGGAAATAAAAATTATCCAGTCATTCAATTATGATCGGACGAGGTGTCCGTAAGGCACTTCACTCAGGTGGGAATTGCGAGAACTAGTGCTCTCTAATATTAGTGCTTATAATGATTAGTACCAGTTAAATTATTATAATGATCAAAAAATCTTCTGAATCTATTGCAGAACAAGAAGAAATGGGCTGAGATGGCCATCCACAACATCGCGTCTTCAGGGAAATTCTCTTCTGACCGAACCATCTGTGAATACGCCCGGGAAATCTGGGGTGCCGAACCTACATGGGAGAAGCTTCCCTCACCCCACGCCAAAGTATAAACTACCACGTTTAATATTCTGACTTTTTTACTCGATAGAAACGTATTCGTTTAGTTGGATCGGATCCTACAGTTAATTATGACGATATTTTAGTTTTTAATATTACCTTTATTATATTTTGCTGACGAAATAGATTTCACTAAAAATTCTCTTGTTTTTTACAATGTTTCTGAAAACCCTTATTTTACTGAAACTGTATTGAGCTGTGTATCAGCGACTGTATTGTCAGCAATGTTGCAATGGAATGCAACCCAACCCAAACAACCATGACCCTAGGTAATAATAAATTAATATTTTCTGTTTTTAGTGTGTGACCTTAACGCTCGTAACCATATTTTAAAATCAGGGACTGAACAAAAATTTAATTTTCAAAAACCATTAAACTTTATTACGGTTCATTCAAAATACCATCTTACATTAGAAATTTGTATTTGAAAACAACATACGTAATCATCGTGATGGGTGTGGGTAGTTCCCCCTTCGTTTTTCTTCCCCAACCATATCCAGGGGATATCAGCAGGAGTGGAAGTTCCTGTGGGAGTTGAACAATCAAGAACGTTTGGAATTGGGCGAGAATACGAATAACAAACTATTTTTCCTACAGCCTTGCAGCTTATACAGCCTTGACCTCTCAGCAATTCATCTTCAATACTTGTATTTCTGCTCCAATACTATTGTCGGAATTATACATTTATAAATGCAGATTCAATGCTATATCTAGATACTTTTCCAGCTGAGTAGAAATGTGTCACGGACTTAGGTATGCTCTAGGGGCCTAAATCCGCGCTACATAGAGAGAGGGGAGTGTGTATGTACTATGTTCGGAGGAGATGATTTTCCGGTTCTCGGATCCTCATCTATCGCCAACCACAGCATTCCAAGAACTCGAGCATGACGCGTTCAACCCGGCGCGAGAGCGATGGATAGACGCGCATTCTCTTGGATCTGATGGTAACTGTCACAAATGGATTCTTTGAACTCGAGTCCATTATGAGAGTTTTCCATTTTTCTGAGATGATGCTAGTGCATCGTAGGAATCCCCGGAGGGACAGTGCAGATCAATAGAACAGCCGGGTATTATGTTCTTCAGCAACTATACAAATGATTGCTTTATTTTCCGAATTTAAAAGATTTTCTCTTTCAACTAAGTTGAACCTTGAATGACGCAATAACTACGAGACAACTCATCAAATGATTTCTCCAAGTTGTTTTCCCAAATTTTCGAAACCTGGACATCCTGTTTATACTGTGCTCCATCATGGTTGCATAGCTTGGAGGGACATGACAACACTTCCTCATTTTGTTGTTTTATTAACCACGTTATCGCCTCTTGATTTCAGCAAAGCTTCTTCGTTTCTTGAAATATCAATAGCAGTTTTCGGTAAACAGTCTGCTGTGGCAGTTCTGTCCCCTATGGCCGCGTTCTACATAGGCGATTATCTGCATCAATTTCTTGGAGACTAGGAATGCTAAGAATATTTTTGTATATAATTTTTACGGTGACCAAACAAACAAAGAACTCTTCAAATCGTTGTCCCCAGAAAATTGCAAATGTTGAGACTCTCAAACATTAATTTATCACTTGAGGTATCTATCTGAATGTATCATTCAGAAACTTCATCACTCGTTGGTTGAAACGAATAAATAGATGAGTGAGTGAGGGGAGAAACCAACAAAGAGCATCTATCTGGATTGATAATGTTTAGGTATGAGTAAATGTCGTATGACATCAACTTCATATTAGTGCGCTCGAACATTTTCTCAATTACAGCACCTGGAGCAAGATGATTTGGAAAGTGGTAACTTTTCCTGAACCAGAACAAAAATTTGACTATCATAGCTCTAAAGTATTTTTGAACCTGTACCATATTAGAATCCCTGCAAAATGAAGAGATCTGGAAGCTTAAGGTTCTTCAAAAGAGAAGCGGGCCTGTGAAATTGGAACCTTAATTTTTATTAAACTAATCAATGGCGACTGACCTGCTGACTGATTGACGGTTTGAGGAAAACTTTGAACCGTAGCTTGATGAAGTGCGCGGACCAATTCTGCAGAGAGAAATCAACTGTACATGAAGTGGAAGAAGTCTGCAACGAAACTTGGGATGAGCAGCAACCAAACGTTCAGTCCACTGTAAACATCACATTTCCTGTTGTTAGCACCTTTAACTTCCTCACTCACTTGAGTCAAAACACACTGTGACAATGACCTCGCTCGACTGCTGACTTGTTTCAGCGAGCATCTGCTGAGCCAGCGGCCTGGTATTTAACTCCAGGGAAATGTTTCGCTCCAGGAAAATAACTCTCACAGTCGAAGAGGTTTGATCACCCTAGCCTCATTGTTCTCATCGTTGGAGTGTTGTAACTTCGGGAAATTTCCCGTAGTTGTAACGATAGGAATTCGAACTCCTGTCGAGGTATCAAATATTTTTGGGCCGTTACAATATCGTCGATTATTGGCTCGATTTGCCTGAACACCCGAGGATATCTTGAAAAGATTCAGGTATAACCTCGAGGGGAGGGGGGGGGGGTGCAGGTACACAAAACGGGAAGGGGGAACTACCTATATCCACCATGCCTTGACCTCTCACGCAAGAAGATGTAGCTATTATTCCCTAATGATGAAATGATAAAACTTTATTTAAAACCCTCTGATAACTAAGGTTACACTTAGTTATTTAGTAGTTAGTTATTCTACAAAAGAGTGTTTGTTTGCAGAAAACAGAAAGCGTCGTTTGCAGATTTCTAAACCTCATCTCATACTTGTTTGAGTTTTAGCGCATGGATATAATTTTGGCGTCTTGCGTCTTTATGATTTTAATGTATGTATTTGAATAATGATTCATCCACTAGTTAGTGGGTATAATCTCTAGTCACAATGCATCCAAAATTATTTGTTTTCCTCGTTATGATCATGTGACGCACGTAGCCCTCACATTGTAGCACTCCTAATATTAGTTTATTGTTCTGCGTTCCTTTTTGTTAACAATGGTTGGCATGTGCAAGTTGGTTTACTAAGATAGTCATCTACGTAGTCTGCAGGAACAAGAAATATTATTTTTACTGGTGTGATGTTGTTTGCAGTCGTTAGTGCGTACTGTAGGATTAGTCAACAGAGATTATGGACAGAATTACTTTAGTAGACCTGTTGGTACATTCAAAACTTAGATTTTACGAGTAAAACAAACGTAATATGATTCGTGAAAGATTGGTGAAAACCCAGATGTGACCATGTTTATTGATTTCAACATTTATCTCACCTGTAATATATTTCCATATTTATAGATTTGATTCTTTAGTTACAAAATTCATCTGAATGAAATAATTAGGGACCAAAACTGAAGTAAAAGAAACATTAAGTCGCGAGTGACAATTATTGCAACAGATCCCAATAATACTGTAAGATTCACACTTTTAATTAACGTAATAGACTAAAAATTGAATTACAGAGTAAGAATTTTAAAGATCACAATTAAAGATAAATATTTTAATTTCAATGTCCTCAATTTTCAGACAAGCCAATCCACAGCCCAAAACAACGGCCTTCTCTAAGCGTTATCATCTACCGTCAAGAGAAGAACATGGGAGAGATTATTCAACCTATATAATAATTAAGCACAGTAATGCAAATCGATAATGCATGCAATTTATGTGATTTCGATCAACTTATAGAGAAAAATGAACTGACTAGAGACTTCTATAAATAAACTAGTTTATCTGCTTGCCATAAATCATATTAGCCTTAAGAAGTAAAGTAGGGTTTTTTGTACAAAAACTAGAATGCACTGAGAATTATAATTCTAAATTTAATTGAAAACAATTGAATATTTTTACTCAAATATATTTTTGGTTATTTTTTAAATGTACTTTGTTAGTTTATGTTACCTATTCATTTATATTTTTGAATGGCTACAGGACGGTGTTCTAATATTATTCGAACTTGCTTCCCAGGATCAGAAACAATTTTATACCTATGCATGATGAAAGTTAGGTATGCACTAATTTATGAAACAGGTATCTATACAGGGTGCGGCAAAGCCGATTGACGAGTTTCAAAGAGCTATAAATAAAAAATTAGAGAAAAACGGTTTTTTTGATTCGAATCAGTGGGAAATATAGTTATTGTACTCAAGTGTTGAAAATGATATCGCTAAGATGGCGGCCGGCAGCAACGATACACTGATGTAGTCGATTTTTGGCAGAAAGCGAGCGCTATGGCCCGATTTCTTCAGTTATTCGCTGTTGAGTCGTGGCAGGGTGTGTGGACGATGTTTAGACCTTATCTTTAAGATAGAAGAAGTCCCCATAGAGAGAAGTCATAGATGCTTAAATCAGGTGAGTGCGCTGGCCACCCCACATCCTCTATCAGAGAGACCAGTCGCCCCGAGAACATCAGTCTCAAAACAGCTAATGAAATTCGAGCTGTATAAGATTTAGCCCCATCCTGCTGGAACCAGATGTCATCCAGATCGTGATCGTCAGCAAGTTCTTCCAATTCAGACTGTAGGAAGATTTCGAACATCGAAACGTAACGCTGGGAAGTTACCGCGATGGCGACATTTTCCTCCTTGAAAAAGGGCTTATCACTCCGAATTGAGACACAGCACACCAAACTGTGACTTTAGGTGAGCGGAGTGGTCTTTCATGGAGTTGACGAGATTAACTTCAGCCCAGTACCGGAAACTTTGCTTATTCACTGTTCCACAAAGGTGAAAATGTGTCTCATCACTACTGAAAAAATTTGCTCAAGGGGTGGGGGGGAGGGGGGGTTCGCAGAATCATTTCCTCACAAGAACGATATTTCTGCAGTTCATGTCGTCTTGGCGATATCGTTTTCAAAACTTGAACAAAAACTACTGATTTCCTACTGATTTTAATAAATAAAACTGGTTTTCTCCAATTTTTACTATTTATTTTTTTGAAAACTTGAACAAAAACTACTGATTTCCTACTGATTCTAATAATTAGAAATTTTCTCGGATTTTCACTATTTATTTTTTATAGCCCTTTGAAACTCATCAATCGGCTCTGCCGCATCCTGTATGCAGGGTGTCCCATCTAAACGGGCCCATCGGGAAATTACAGCCTTACGGTGCGAGCTATCGAAAAATTGAACTGGACCTTTTTTATAGTATTTCAACTCAGCTTCACGATGCGGAAGCCGATTTCTATTTTTCCATGTTTTAGGGACTCAAATCATTGATTGAAACTTACGGTTTTCTCTTGACCCCCCTTTTTTATTGCTTTTTTCGATTTTAGGTTGAATTTGGAACAGAAAATACCTCCTTGAAATTTTCTGTTCCAAATTCAACCTAGAATCGGAAAAAACAATAAAAAAAAGGGGGGGGGGGGGTCAAGAGGAAACCGTAAGTTTCAATCAATGATTTGAGACATGGAAAAATAAAAATCGGACTTCCGCAAAAAGTGGAATAACTCAGAAACGAAGTCCTAAAAAGAAAATTTCAAAGAGGCATTTTCTGTTCCAAATTCAACCTAAAATCGAAAAAAGCAATAAAAAAGGAAACCGGAGTCAAGAGGAAACCGTAAGTTTCAATCAATGATTTGAGACCTTAAAACATGGAAAAATAAAAATCGGACTTCCGCATCGTGAAGCTGAGTTGAAATACTATAAAAAAGGTCCAGTTCAATTTCTCGATAGCTCGCACCGTAAGGCTGTAATTTCCCGATGGGCCCGTTTAGATGGGACACCCTGTATACACATAAGGTATATCTAACTTATGGTGCTCGAGCTTCCCATGTTCAGAGCCCCATTTCTATCTACCAGTTGACTGGTTTGAATGAATATTCACCTATTATTATCCATCTAAAACAAATAAGTTCTTTCAGAGATGAGATTGAAGCATGCAACTATACAAATCATTTAAGAATCTATGTTAAACAAGTCCGTCAAATCAATATTTACTGACCCTTTCATGGAAGGGTTGATCTTGAAATTTCCACAAAGAAAGAGACAATAAGGTGAGAAGCGATTAAACTCACCACTTGGAATTCTTCCACATAACTACCAGATGCGGATATTATTCCAAGTTTTTCTACCAACCAGACACTAGGTACACAACATGTACCGCTGTGCGCGCCCCTGCCGACCTGAATTTGAACTAGCGTCAACTGGCAATAGAAATAAGCTCCCTTAAGGGTAGCTAAGTTCTGTGATTATTCAAATATTGCTTGAGTCCTCGTGATGTAGTGAATATCATAACAAACTTATAAGTTGAGTGACCCAGGTTCAATCCCACGTACGGGACAACAAATTTTTGCATCCCAATCCAACCTCTGAAACATGTTTTTAAACGTCATTATGATAAATGTTTTAAATCATACTTTAAAACGTCATTTTGATCTATTCGTCTAAATAATCCGTATTTTACTAAGGGATTGATCACTTGATGTAATGTAATTTTGAGATGCGAGCTTGCAAGCATCCAGACCACGAAACTATACAAATCATTCTGATATATTTGTCCTACTAATCGGAATTTTTACTAAGGGATCGACTACTTGATGTTATGTATTTTTGAGATGCGAGCTTGCTGGCATCCAGACCATCGAACTACACAAATCATTCTGATCTATTTGTCCAACTAATCTATAATTTAGCAGCGGACATGGAATAATAAAAATTGAGGCACCAATTCATTCAACGTAACCCATTCATGCGACAAGACTATGGGGGAACGTCGTTACAATTCAGCTCAGTAGGGGCGCGCACAGCGGGACATGTTGTGTACCCAACGTCAAGTTTTCTACCTTCTATCCACCGACATCAAACGTTGGTGACTGCGTAATTGGGATTTAAATCAAGACATCTTGAATTAAAATTCCGATTTATTATGTCTGAGGTTTTAGCAGCCTTAGATGGTGTGAAAATTGATGTCCAGTCTGCTGCGATCAGCAGGTACAGACACAACTCTGAAGCCTGACTTGTCCGGCCCCAACTGTCCACCAATGGCAGTTGTGGTTATGACTGTCAAATCCTTGTACTTTCCACCAGCGTTTTTGTGGAGGTGTCCACAAAACACGTACTTGACACCTGCAAAGAAAGACAAAAGTTCCAGTCAGGCAGCATGATCGTGTGAGCGAATTTTCATAAACTATCTGTCGTATTATAATATGTTAAATTGTATTGAAATTTTAACAATTTCAGTAGAAAGAAATTGACAAAAACCAATTTTAATAAAATTCGGCACGTCAAAGGAGATTTTGAATTTATAGATTTTTCTATTGCAGTTTTTATAGATTTTTTAGCAAATATTAATGAAATTTAAGTACATCTTTCAGCATGATTTTAAGAATTTTTTTTTAAATATCCTATTTAATCGTTCACAATTTAGTTTTAACTAAACTTCTGCTAAAAAATAAAAATTTAACGATTTTTGGCCGTTTTTAGCCATTTTTTGTGGTTTTTTTTAGTACATTTTTCGAAATTTGAGCAATTTAATTTGCTAAAAAAGTGTTGGCCAACGAACTCGTCCTTTCGTTTGGAAAGCTTGATTTTTAGGCACATGAACGGTATTTTTATCTCAACCCTAAAGAGAGTTATCTTTTGGAATGATATATATATATATATATATATATATATCTATATATATATATATATATATATATATATATATATATTTATATAGTATAGATATATATATTCACAAAATTAGAAAAGATAACAGAAAAAAACGTCACAAAACTATTTTTATATTTCGGCTTTTTGCCTTTTTCAAACTAACAAAGAAATTGAATAATTGAGGAGCTGACATGGAAAAGCGGTTAAGTCCAAAAATCGAAAGAACATTTTTTTTTTCGTCGAAGTGCAAGTAAACAGTCACGCCAACGGCCTTAGGTCCTCCCGTCCTTGCTAGATCGCACCCTGAATAAATGTGTGACCTTTGCATGGAGAAGAGATTATGTCCAAAAAAATCTGATAAGAGTTCAGAGGGAGTTCGTATGAAATTTGATTTTTGGACTTAACTGCTTTTCCATGTCAGCTCCTCAATTGTGGGAAATTTGTGTACAACGTTGACAAGGAATTTTGGTAACTTTGGAATCATCGTTTTATGTTGAGGCCTGGAGGATCGTAAGCACCCAAAACGTTGCTATGTGCTTTTTCTGATTCGTGAAGCAGTCTCTTGTTCTCGTGTGGTTTCATTTTTTTCAACACTTTTATGCCTAAACAGTCATCGAACGTTGTGTTGTGGGATGTGGCATGTCGGCTTACAGGCAGGTCTTCATTAGCACTCACCACAGATGCTCGATGATTGTTAACCCTCAAGTTGAGTTGGGTTTCGGCCTTCCCTACGTAAAACGCAGGACACTCTTTACAAATCAACTCATACACACACATTGGTGTCTGGCAATCTGCTGACACTTTGCATTTGTATGAGTTGGGATTGTTGGCCGATCCGAAAATTTCCTCCTCAATGACTAAAGGGCAAACCTTGCAACAGCGCTTCTTACATGGGTGCAACCCTTTGCTTGGAGCTGGTTCTGGTCTCTCTGACCGCCGGTGTGAGAGTATTTCTCCAAGTGCGAGAAGGTCCAATTAACCACTACATTCTTCTTTGGAATTGAGAGAATGAATAAAGTACTCAAAGATCTCTACCCAATCTTATCCTCCCACCCCACAACACGAAATGTTTTTTCGGAAGCTCCTACACTTACATATCGTCAGGCCTCATCATTTGGAGACATATATAATATAATGAAAAAACGCTAACTTCAGGAATCGTTTTTTCAAAAATTTTGATTTTAAAAATTTCCGAGCCATTGCAATGCAATAGATTCATTTTTGACGCAAATTCGCTAAAAGATAATTACAAATGAGATAATTTTGTCTGGTTAACTACCCACATAGGTAAGTAGGTACACAATGTAAATACCGTAGTCATGAGCTAAAAGTTCATACCACACCAATACGTACTATCGTATCAATACTCACCTGCTTGAACGAATTTCTCCAAGATTTTCTCCCTTTGAGCCTTGACAAGAGAGAAGTAAGTGTCTTCTTCATCGGGGTCAGACACAAAAGGTGGCGTGTACATGAAAATCACTGGACCGATAGGAGAACCTATTTAACAAAGTCATACTTGAACAAATGCCAAATACCAGGCTACATTAATATACCTACAACCTTTACACTGAAGTATCTATCGAAAGTAAGCACGTGCTAACTTTTTTCGAGTGAATAAGTTAATGAAAAGACGTATATATATATAGGGTGTTCACATTAAGGTCGCACCACCGGCCAGGGTTCGATTCTGCAACTAATTTCTGATCGAAAGTGTCTCTCAGCAATTTTTCTTTACTCCCCAAGAACCGTTTTTTTTTTTTTTTTTTTTTTTTTTAATTTTTTTGACAGTAAAACGGCCAAAACTCCTTCTATTTTGTAAGTTAAATCAAATCTGAGGGAAGAGACCGTTGGAAAGAGTATTAAATTTCCTATCTCGATCGAATGGGGGAGCTATTTAGCCTAAAAAGTGAAATAAGTCAATTTTCGAAAATCTTTGGTTTTTTTTTTCTTTCATAATTAGGTCCCAGTAATTAGACGCGTGAATTTTTGAAGGTAAGCCTAAGAACTGCGCCAGAATCTCAGCTTTCCAACGCCATAGTCAATTTTTATTTTAATTGGGTAACTAGGGGAGACAATTATACTTTAATGCCGAATAATATGGGGTTTTCAATGAAATCGAGGGTTTTCGTGAAAAATTTCCCTCTATGAAAATACTAGTTTTGGGCCGGTTTCTACGTATCTTAAACGCTGAATCGATTAGTAACACTTGTAGATCTCCCCCAACTTAGTTATAACCGAGTTTTAGACTTTAAGCAGGTAACTAGTTTTACCCTGAAAAACACTTGAAACTGAGCTTAACAAACTAAAAATTCGTGAGTTAAAGTGTAAAACTCGGTTATAACTAAATTGGGGAGATCTACAAGTGTTACCAACCGATTCAGTGTTCAAGATACGTATAAACCGGCCCCAAACTCGCATTTACATAGAGGGTCATTTTTCACGAAAGACCTCGATTTCATTGAAAAACCCGTGTTTTTCGACATTAAAACATAATTCTCTCTCCCAATTAGCCGAGTAAAAGTAAAATTGACTATACCGTTGGAAAGCTGAGATTCTGGCGCAGTTTTTAGGCTTACCTGAAAAAATTCACTGGTCTAATTACTGGGACCTATGAGCGATGTTAAACCCAAAGTTTTCCAAGCAAAAACTTTGATTTGGCATCAGCGAGATAGGAAATTAAATGCTCTTTCCAACGGTTTCCTCAGATTTGATTTTACTCACAAAATTATGGGCGTTATGGCCGTTTTAGTGTCATAAGGTAAAAAACCCAAAAAAAATTAAAATGGAAAAAACTCGGTTTTTAGCGGTTGAAAAAAAAATTGCTAAGAGACACTTGCGATCAGAAATTAGTTGTAGAATCGAACCCTGACTGGTGGTGCGACCTTCAATTCAACAGTGGGAGCCCGAGCAAGTCGGGAGGACCAGTGACTTTAGTCTTGGCCTGAAAAGGCCCATGTCCAATCTCCCCTTAGGCTTCTT